>CM055606.1:20471141-20976947 GCA_029379385.1 Quillaja saponaria
GATTTCAAGAGGGGATTTAACATTTTCAGAAGCGAATATACACAATAAAAAGAATATGACCTGTGAATATATTTCAACAAATGCCACCCAATGCCTGAAATATGAGCTTGTAGCACAATTCCCGCATTGATCTAGTAACACTTTAATGACAGAAAAGCTCTGCAAAATTTAAGATACTAAGTGTAATTAGCCGCTATATAGATAAGCCGCCCAAAAAGAAGCTATTGGGAAAAGATTCAATTAAATTTCACAAACCACTAGCTTAATTTAAAATAGCAACACTTTTAATGTACTCGCTCTGTGTGTTCACAGTCCACACACACACAATCAAAGAAGAACAAATATCAGCATCTGATGGGGAAATGAGCACGTTCTGAATAATAGCTTTCAAACTCTGATATTCTTTTCCTACTAAGTTTATGTATTAGTTGATTAAGAAAAAATTAAATGAGAAAAAAATATTAAACCTGGAACATGCCAACATGGATAAGAATTTACACAAAAAGAATGAGAATATGTATTCAACGGCAAATCATCTCCAAAAAAATAAAATAAATAAATAGCTCAAAGCAGTGTGATAATCAAAAGGTAGGAAATAACAAGGGTTAAGGGATCAAAGTACAGAAACAGTAATACCTTTGCTAATAAGTCAATAACTTCAGTTGATTTCATGCTTACAATAATCCCAAGAAAAACAAGAAGTTCATTAACTAAATCATCCAGTTGAACATTAGAATGGATGGCACCTGCTGCGACTAGATTTGAGAGGATTCTCAGCGACTGGTTGGAATCAAGAACATCATCACTGTACATGTTTGATAAACAATACGGTATTACATAAAATAGCAATAGAAATCTACTTTACTAGATCCAAATTAACTCAGTAAATTGATTTCCTTAATACCACCTCTGAGATTTTCGTAAGACTCCCAGAAGAAACTACTGGGAAGACATCAAACTGAACAATCACTTTTCTATATCTTAATGGTGATTTATGTTTTACAGTATACACTGTTGCTTCCTCTTTGATCAAAATTTATGTCAATACAAAGTTCCAACTTCCAACTATTTACAGTTTTGTTTCCCTTTTCCAGTTCTCATGGACTTCTAAATGTTAAAGAATATAAAACACAGAGCTCTAGTATCACTAATGTAATAGGGGACTACTACAGAAAAATGAAATGTGACAATCAAATTATGAAAAGCAAACCACTGAAACCCATCATTCTAATTAATCTAAAAATAAAAAAAACTATTGGCAATCAAAAGCTACAGTCCAATTTGAATATGAAATAAAACAGTCTGTTATTGTACAAAACAAAGTCAAGAAAGTTCAATGATAACATATCCATGCTTGTTTTACACATAGACTAAAAACCAAGTGAAATGAAAAGTCTATTATATAAGAACATGGGCATTCACAGAACTCAGGGAAACTGTGAAATAGAGAAAGAAATATAAGCCATATCGATGATCCGTAATTCTTAAAAATTAGAGATGTGAATCTAAAACGTTAGCATGCAACACAAATTACCTATGCAAATTTTGGGATCCTTTACACCATCTTTTCAGTGGTACCAAAATCTGTCCCAGTGCTTCATTATCTTGTCCTATTGATTTTGCACCTTTTACAGTCCGAGAGTTATTTTCCAATCTGTCCAATGTTTGGCATCCTAATAACAGATAGTTATACAATTCTCAGTATCTCATATTACACCACCATGTAAAATAAGAGATAAAATAGTCAAAACTGTCAGAAAAACGAATAACTCACTGATAATAAACATATAAATAACTCTAAAACTTGATACGGTAAAATCAAAGGTTAAACCAAAGGAATGCTAAAATCAATGAAGCACAGGGAATTAAAGCCAACTATCATTAAAACAAAGTTATAAGCTGGATATTGTAGAGTGTAGAAAAACAATATTCAAGTGTAGCAAGAACAATTAATAAAGCAACGAACAGTCAACAATTATCTCACACAGTTTTCTATAAATAAATATTTATTAGAATAAGTGATTATAAAAGTTGAATCTATAGGACAGAAACTTCATGATATGAGATGCCACCATATTTCTCCCAACATGACAACATCCTCTCAAGTAGGTGATGGAAAGAACTCTACCTGGCTGTTTAACAAAATTTGAACTTTCAGGTACAGAGGGCTCATCGTGCCGCAAAGAATTGGCTTTATCTATGTTAGAGCTCTCTAGCTGAGAATCACTCTGAAGGGATGGAGTAATATTTTCTTCAAAAGCAGCAGAGGAATTGATTATACTTTTGACACTTGAAATAATTATCCTTAAAACTAAAGAATCATAAATATCCAAAGTTGGTTATCGAGACCCTTACTAGTAGTAACAGAAGCAGCTGAACTTGGAGTCTCAATGATGTTTCCTTCACCTCTCCATGCTGCATTACAACTCCTGGATGTAGCAGCGAATTGGGCACGAGTTTCCTGTAATAGGGCTAGCAGAATCTAAAAACTTCCTCATATCTACTGAAAAATCTAATTTAACTAAGAATTACTATTTCCAGATAGCTACATTGAGCAACAAAAAAAACTTTTTTTGGTAGGTAGAGGAGATAATAGTTGCATATATCTATATATATATATATATATGTTCCAAAGAAGTTTGACAACATTACCCTGGCTTCCAGCTCATCTGAAGTTTCTTTAACAAATGGGTGCTCCAGAAGAGCAGGCCATGTTAGTCGACTTTCTGGTGCCTGAAAGTCAATTACAGGCCAAAATATGGAGGTCATTTTAGATAAAAACAAGTAGTCAGGAAACAGGGGTTGACAAAGTAGTAGAGAACCTTATTAAGCAAACCCTTCAAAAAGCTTTTAAATTGTGGACTCATGTTCTCCGGATATTTTACTGGATCCTGGATTGTTGCATCTAACATCAGCCAGTGCTTCATTACAGTTCATATGAGATTGAACTAACAACCTTTATGTTTACACGTATGTACCTTAACAATGTGTTTGATGAGTGCATATACAGAATTTGTATAAAATGGAGGTTGGCCAACAAATAACTCATACCTGTTGTCAGCATGAAAAACTAGCTTCAATTTAAGATGTTTAGCAAGAAATAAAGCAAAGAAAACTAAGTGCACCAAAACACTATTATAGGAACATTGTTATTTAGATATCTATTGGAAAACAAGTACTCTCATATGAGCTACTTTAGATTTTCTCAACACAACAAACGGAAATTAAAGCTCCTAACCACTAAAGAAGATTTTGACCCTGATATAGTGGAGAGGAAAAAGTAGTTCAGCCATCTCAAACAGGAAGCTTCCCAAACAATATTCTAATTGATGTCTTCAAAAGGAAGTATAGATCTAGCATTAGAAAGGAAAAGATAAATACAATATTTCTTCTTGTTCTAGGATTGGAAAAAAGTAAACTAATTATAGATTACAAAAAACGTAGAAAGAACACTTTGGTTGGCTAATTCATTGTTCACTTTCTGAAAACCCAAGGAACCAGAACATTGAATATGTATATTAATAAGAAAGAAACAAGTGAGGTTGGAGGGAGACAGGCAAACAGCAAATTAGTGAATGCTAAGCAACCTAGCACATTCAAGGTATCGAAGAATATAATGAACCGTTCATCCCTTTTCCATATTAGGCGTATAGAAGTTTTCCCTTATATGGTTGATTAATTTCTGCCAAATCCTTCTCTTTCCTTTCCACTAAACTCCAAATGACTCATTGTTCTCTCATCCTACTACTCTTTCCTTTTCTCTCAATTCATCTCATTCTTAACTAGAGTAGTATAGGGGCCACAACACTTAGTATAACGATCCAACTTGGCTGGCTCTCAGTGGTTTTCTGTATAGTGCATTTTGTACTGACATCACTGTCAAAGCAATTAGCATCCTTTTTCTACAGCATTTCAAACTGGTTCACTTCAATTATTGCAAAGAGAATGAGCCATTATCAACATTATATTTCACATTTCATATGAAGATGAGCCAAGAATCAACATCACATACAGCACTCTGTAAAAATACTTAGTCATCAACAAAACCAAGGAGTTTGTTCCTTAGATTAAGGATACTGTTCATACAATATAACTCCAAGTGACCACAAATCAACTGTGTGGTTGTAGGGTTGTTCACGCACCAGTTCCGGAGCCATGTATAGCGGAGTTCCTGTACATAACAACATCTTAGTGGATATGTAAATGTTAGCATATTTATTCAAAGATTTGAAGCAGCTAGCAAAAAGTTACAAACCAGAAAGATAATTCAAGTAATGCAATGTTAGATACATGATAAGCCTAACCTTTTATAGATCGCAAAACAACAGTATTTGTGGACATTGCACGTGCAAACCCAAAATCACAGAGCTGCAATAGATTAAGTAAAAAACTGCATTAAGAATTTAAGTCCATAACCAACACTTCTTCACTATAGAGAAATATGAAACCGACCACTGAAACTATATGGTGATATTATTCAATATTTAGCCACAGTAAATAAGTCAGAGATAAACTACTGCTGATAAACAGAAACTCAAATAAAATAATAGAGTAAAGAGAATCAACCAATACAACAAGCTTAAGTCATAAAAGTTAATGTTTAATATTATTATATTATGCTATACAGTTTTTAAACAGAAGACTGAAAGAAACTGGATAAGAAATGGATTAAAGCATAACAGCTGTTTGTGCAAAACCAGCATGACAGAATATCCTTCAGAAATATTATATTGTCACAAAAAATTTATCTACCATATGATGTTAAAGACAGCTGCTTATATTGTGTGTGGTTATGTGTAAATAAATTATACACAAACTATTAGATCAATCAACCTTAATCACAGATCCAGAACCAATGAGAATGTTTTGTGGCTTCATGTCACGATGAATGATACGGTTGGAATGCAAGTAATGCAAGGCTCTGACCTGCATAATTCAAACAACAAGAGATTTAATTGAACAAGATACGTAATATGTGTCATGGTAAACAAAAATACCTACTATATCTAAAACAAAATAAGATAAAAGATATTTGACTATTTCTTTTGAAGTGAATACCAATTGCTTTGCTATTGCTTGAACTTGCTTCTCAGGAAGGCATCTATCATCCTCAAGAATCTCAAATAGTTCACCCTGAAAATTGAGATGTCCTCAGCAGGTCATGCATCTCAGGAAATCGTGCATTTATCATGTGCCATTCAGAGTATAATAGTTTCCAAGACAATATGATGCCCATAACTCTCCAAAGATCGATTGCGTGTAAAATACATATAAAGTAGATAATTTACTTGTGCAAATTCTGTGACTACACAAAATTCTTGAGGGCTTTCAAAGGAGTCAAGCATTTCAATGATATTTTCATGCTTCAGCTTTCTCAAGATCTGCAAATTCATGGATATCAAAATCAAATTATTTGTAAACATTTTAGAAATGGCAATTAAAAGAAGAGAAATTATAAATATTATTATCAAAATACAACAACTTGAAACATCATCCCTAAGCTAGACATATTTTTTTTATAGGTTTTACTCATGTGGCCCATGTTTCTTGCAGCTTCCAAACAATTTCTTTATTGTTCCCCTACCACTTTCTCAAGCAAATTAAAGTACGTCTTGTTTAGAAAGATTCTTGAGAAATAAAATAATACATATTTTTGAGGATATTTTCACCTCAGGCATTTCTGTAACTCTGTAAAGTAATCAAGCTAGAATTTTCGGCAAAAATCCTGGTTTGGACTCAGTAAACACAGTGGCTTGGCCCCAAACAAATGAGAGTTGACTGCTGAGCTAAACATGGTTTGAGAGATTTTTTAACACATGCTGAACTACAGGAATTTTGGGGGATCTAAGATGAAGATGGTTGAATGTGTTGCTCTAATTGCTTTCAAAATTTGACTTTATCGATATTGTATTTTTTCTACAGTTATATTTTAGATTAAACTGAAGTTGTAATCGCACAAGCACCAAGAAAAAAATGAAGCACTGTGGCATATTTTATAGGTGATGTGAGCAGTTATACTGTTATAGTTCCATTCTATATGCATAACTTTCCATAAACTTATGACAATGAAGAGGCATGATTGAAAGGTTCATATATTTCAGTAGGCAAGTAGTGGATCCTAGACAGCCGAAGCCTTACATACTCCAAAGAGATGTCTCTGAACAGAATATATTATTCTAGACAAGACAAGGAATTCATTACCTCAATTTCTTGTCTCAAATTGTGAATATCTTTCTCACTTTTTCCATGCTTCATTATAAATTTCATTGCAACAGTCTGAAACCAAAGAAACCAGCTTAAGAACACAAAAGCCAACACAATGAATCAGAAGAATCTTATAATTCCAGAAATACCTGGCCAGTATATTTCCGCCTCCCCTTGTAAACCTTACCAAAGGACCCTTCACCAGCAAGCTCGATTACGTGGTAGTTTTCTACACCCATTCTTAAATCAACTGATATGTAATCTCCAAATCAGTTCAAGCATTTATTAGCCATGAAATACAAGTAAATATATGTTTTCCTTTTTCTAAAAGTAATGAGTAAAAGCTGCTTGAGAAACTTAATAAAAGGTAGATAAACAAACTTATAAATGAATTCTGTAAAAGTAAAATGATGTAATTTTAGTAAATTGTCTAGACCATATTCCAGTATAATGTGTTCAGAAGTTTAAAAAAGAAAATGGGTTAGACAGATTGTATTGAGAATGAAGTGGTGAGCACCCAGGTAAGTTTAGAGAAGTTTGATTTGTTATATTAACATACTAATCTAACTACTAATTAAGACCATGTAATTAGACTATTGCTCTAGCATAGTAAATTTTCAATTTCTCATCGACCAAAATCGACTGTTCTTTTTTATTTACTTTCCAATTGGCCATCTTCGTAAACAGTGACAAATTAAATATCTGTAAAATAAAAATAAATTACACGAAAATATAATGAAAAAGAACGAACACTAGACAGATGAACTAAGTAGAAAAACCAAGTAGTGGAGCAACATAGATAATAGATAAAACATACAAGAACTGTCTCCGCCGAGTGGGCCGGTGAAGCAGCACCGAACAGAGATTCAGGAGGCAAAGAGATTACCCTAAGCCCCAAAATTGAGCAAATCGGAACTTAGAGAGAGAAAATGCAGTAGATTTAGATTTGGAAAATGTTTTTGGAGAGAGAGTGAGTGAGTGAATGAGTTTCTGTGGGGTTTTCCCGCTCAAGTCATTTCAAGACAGTGGCAACTAGAATACGTGCCTGACGTTCATATGGGTTGAAGTGAAGTTGGGCCTGAATTACATATGGGCTATCCATCCATAGATTCTAGTTGAACGTAGGCCCAAGTAGCTTATTACATTTTATCTATGAAGAACCAGTTTCTTCTTCTCCCTTGTCCTCCTCTTTTTTCTCGCTTTCTATTGTATTTTTTTTCTGTATAATCCAAAAATTTTAATTCTATGTTTTTCCACATATAATTTTTAAAAATGATTTTCATTGTCCTCAAAATATATAAAATAAAAAAGGTGAAAAAATAAATAAATATATACGATAATAGTGTTTCTCAAGACCCAAACAAAACGAAAATCTTGTTAATACATACAATTTGAGGTCATGTATGCAAACAAGAAGAGGAATTAAGAATATATGCATGGAATGCTTGAAATTTCAACTAGATTTTGTACATATTAATTGCCATTTGTCAACAAAAATGACTAACACTATACATTTTTCATGTATGCATTGTTATTTCAATTTTCATGAAATTTCCACAAAACTTGTACCTACATATATATATTGTAATTTTTCAAGAAAAATGGTTAACTCTACACATTTTCTTGTATGTTTTTT
This sequence comes from Quillaja saponaria, assembly GCA_029379385.1. Taxonomy (NCBI): domain Eukaryota; kingdom Viridiplantae; phylum Streptophyta; class Magnoliopsida; order Fabales; family Quillajaceae; genus Quillaja; species Quillaja saponaria. Next base: position 20,478,982 of record CM055606.1, read on the forward strand.
GTATTTGTAGTTCATTTGCATGGTTGAAATATACATTTTATTTTCTAGTTCAAATTGCATAGCATATAATTATTGTTTCAGCCCATTGCAATTTTAAAAATATCTTAATCTGAAAAATAAAAATATTAACTCCCATGCCATTTACTAATGATCAATTGGCTATGTTTAGACTTTAGAGGTTGCTTTTTGATGTTTTATTTATAGAAGACTTTTTACTTTTTTTTGGTTCGTTAAAAATATCCATCCCCTTTTAATTGACATTTTTAAATGCAAAATATCATAAAATCCCTTTACATCCAACTCCTCTTATTTCCATTCAAACAAATAAAAATGAACTGCTTTTAGATCGTAAACTATATATATGTTGTAGTAACTTTGGTCATCATATTCATTGAAAAAATCTACATTTGCAAATTAAGTCTAAATCATTAAATGAAAATTTGATACTAAAACTAAGTTGTGAAAATTAGGTTTTTTTTAATTTCCTTTTAGTTGTCTAGTTTATTATTATTTTTATTTAGTAGCAAACAGCTTAAGGAACTCACATTCTTAAATCTTGACTGCATATTTATCTCAACTAATGCACTTTTCTGATCATTTAAAAATAAGTTATCCAATGGAGATTAAAATTTTCATAAAAATTTTACTGTTATTTTTTTTATTTTTTTTTCTTTCTGTGCAATCAAGTCTTGCTTACTTTTCAAAAGGTAATGCAATTCTGGCTATTTCTTTGTACAACCAAACAAAACAGTGAGTGGTTCTTTCTGTTTCCGTGATACATCACATGTGAAGTAGTGAACAAGGATTTGACAAAGAAGAAACCAATGACCATCGAGCTCCAAAAGGATTCAATTTTTGAGCCTCAAATAATAGCAACCAACTATTTATTAACCTGAAGCATTTGATGTGAGGCCACGTGAAAGGAAAAACTCAAAAGAAAAACACAGAAAATTCCCATTTGAATGATGGCAGCCAAAATTAATGACATATGATTCTGTCTATATGCACCATATTCCCTCAATTAATTGTTTGTTTGGACCCCAAGTGAGGTGTTACTTGTGTTCATGAAAAATCACAAACAACAACAAAAATAAAAAAGTAAAAAACTAATAATTGGTTCATTTCTCAATTCTAGTAAGCAAATTCTTGCTTGGAAAGCTACTTGTGTGTAAAAGGTTTTCATACATTTAAGGCAAGGTTGACAAGAGATAGAGTTTGGTTGATGGTGGTCACCACTAGGTGGGATGATGGGTCACTTGCCACAAACTTTTGCGTCAAGGATGCATATTTACTTTATAGTTATAGGGTATATTTATGTCAATTTATGTGTAGGCTGATTTAATTTTTAATTTTAATTTAATTTATATTGATCAAATCAAAAAAATAATTAATCGTATAAGTTAACTCAAACATATTAACTATTACATCAAAAATACAACAAAATTAATAGGACGTAGAAAAGCATGCACAATCGCAAGAGCAATATTATAACTTACCTCTTCCTTTTTTTTGTTAACTTGTGGGGACCAGAATATGAGTTGGTGTCATTGTTTAGGGCTTATGCAATACAATCTTCCTATTCTCTAACAAAAATGTGGTCCGCTGCATTGGCCAGTTTGTCTCTAAATATTATGCTTCTAAGCTTCTTAAACTGAAATAATGATACTAAGCTTCCTTTGTATTTATTAATGAATATGTTCGTATCAAACTAGTCATAAATTAAAAGGTTGTATATATATGTTGACAGCTAAGGCCTGAGGATGAAATATTCATCCACCATATCCGCATGCCAACCCAAGACTTGAAATTCACGTGATATTATACTTGTAGGAATTATGTACGTATTTATTCATGCTCCTCCGTCTAAATAGAGTAGTATAGTTATAAAAAAAATGTAAGAGTTTAAATTTATAAATGTGCTTATAAATAGGTTTCTGCTCTTGTTACCAATTAATTAGTTTTCAAGAGTAAGGCTCTAACATGACATCAGAGCTAGGCCCATGATTAATAGGTCGTTCCATTATGGCCATACTCGACGATTAATAGGCCCATGACTGATAGGCTCCACCTCACGATTTCACGTGATATTATACTTGTAGGAATTCTGTACGTATTTTATTTATGCTCCTCCGTCTAAATAGAGTAGTATAGTTATAAAAAAAAATGTAAGAGTTTAAATTTATAAATGTGCTTATAAATATGTCTCTTCTCTTGTCACCAATTAATTAGTTTTCAAGAGTAAGGTTCTATCATGACATCAGAACTAGGCCCATGATTAATAGGTCGTTCCATTATGGCCATACTCGACGATTAATAGGCCCATGACTGATGGGTTCCATCTCACGATTTCAAATTTTCACGTTCCACGTGAAGGAGTGTCAATATGTGAACTCTCACATTGCTAAGAAAGTTTAATAATCCTTATAAGTAAATGGGTATTTTTTCTTAACACTAATTAACTAGTTTTTAAGAATAAGCTATAATATTCTCATTTTAAAAATATAGTTCGTTCATTATTATACAAAATTTTGTATCAATAAGTTATTAGTTTAATCCATAAAAACAATAAATATAAATTTGTAAGAATTTTAAAATTGTAATTTATCTGGATTGATTTAGAGAGGTCACAACTCACAGCTTCCTTTTTTCGCACATGTATAAAGTGTAAACCCAAAGGTAATGCATTGGTTGAAAAAGATGGAAGCTTAAGAGAGATGAAAGGAAACAGCATCCCAAGTTAGCCAATACCCAAACCAATTGGAAGGGAGTAAACGGCAATCTCGCATTGGGAACCGGACAGCGTTGGAAAAGTTGAATCAATTTACCCTCCAAAACAAAAAGACCACATACTTCTTAGTTCTTCCGTCTTCCTTTATCGTCACTCCCATCAAGATCCTCTTTACACGTATTTATCTTTGTGCCCCCACCATTCCTTGACACGTGGTTCTCTCCCCCTTAACATCTCCTCCTCCTCCACTCCTGCTTTTGTTGCATCACCATTTTCTCTCAATCTGTCTATCTCTGTCTCTATCTCTTTCAAGATTTATAAAACTCCTTTCATAACCAAAACACTGCCATATATAATATATAATAAAGTAAACAATTCTCCCAACAAATTTTGCTCTCTTATTGAAATCCAGAATTATCTGCCTTTCCTTCTATAGAAGAAATAAACACTAGAAAGCTGTAATTTTTCAATAAGCACAAAACCCAAGAAGGCAAGAACATCTACGTGTCATATTCTTCAATTTTCTAGGGACCCATATATTTAATCTGTAATTCTTTTAGTCTGACTAAGATGTTCCACCAAAGGAAGATGATATAGTAGTAATAGTTACTAAAGCCTGCATGCACTGTACATCGTGCTGTTGATACCAAAAAACTCAACTTTTGTTGCTGGTAAACATTACTGAGAAAGTTGCCAAAAATGGCTGGGAATGAGTGGATTAATGGGTACCTGGAGGCTATATTGGATAGTGGGGCTTCAGCAATTGAGGAGCAAAAGCCGGCGCCTGTGAATTTGAGAGAAAGAGGGGATTTTAATCCGACCAAGTACTTTGTGGAAGAGGTGGTGACAGGGGTCGATGAGTCCGACCTGCATCGTACATGGATCAAGGTGGTTGCCACTCGCACTACCCGTGAGCGCAGCTCTAGGCTGGAGAACATGTGCTGGCGCATTTGGCATCTTACCCGCAAGAAGAAGCAGGTTATTCTTTGCAATTCTCTGTGTCAATGTTTCTATACACATGAATATAATATATGCAAGGCCTAGAAGATGGAGATATTTTTTTTTAAGGATAAAAGGGAGTTTCTTGAATTTTAAGGAAGTGTGAATTGCTTGAGGATTGGATATGGTGAACAAGGTGATTTTTATGGATGACACTTGATAGGGTTCATGTTATATTTTTCATGATTTGGACACTGTCAATGAGGTATTGATTGTTAATGGTATGGATAACCATCAAAGGCCCTTTTTTTTTTCTTTTTTTTTTTTTTAATTACGGTACTTTGAAACTCGCCATCTTATTGTGGTTAACTAATTTTTTCTGATTTGCCACAATGATCAAATGATTGTGAATGACATTCTTCATTATCTGATAATTCAACATTGTCCTGTTATTGCTAAGCTTTTCCACTCTTTTTTGTTGCATATCGGGAACACACATCCTAGATTTACAAATTTTAAGAGAAAAGATGTATGCACTTCTTTTTATTGTACAACAAAGCAGTATCATAATTTGTGTATCTATATGTGTTTTTTAATTGCTTGAAAAGATACATATTATTTTATTGCCCCTTTCTTGAGACTGAGTATAGTTTAAAGTTTAAGAAAGTAATCCTGTTCTTCTTTGTAGACACCACTGCATTTTTGAGTTGATACATATTCTTACTTTTTTTTTTGTCGTCCCCAAAATTATAAGGTTAAGTTATAACTGTCAAGATAAGGTATATATTTCATCCGAAGTGGTTACCGAGTTTAAGCTGAAGGTCTACTTCGTTACATCTCTTTTGTGGAGTCTTCACTGTCATTTTGCATAAAATTACTGTTCTATTGGAGGTAACATTGACTAGATTAATGACCCACTTGTATGCTTTTCATAGTTGGAATGGGAGGAACTTCAACGATTGGCGCACCGGAGATGGGAGCGAGAACAAGGACTGAGGGACGCAACTGAAGACATGTCAGAGGACTTGTCTGAAGGGGAGAAGGGGGATAGTTTGGGGGAGATGATACAAAGTGAGACCCCTAGGAAAAGATTCCAACGTAACATTTCCAACTTGGAAGTATGGTCGGATGACAAAAAGGAAAAGAAACTTTATATTGTCCTTATCAGGTATCTTCTATCTATTTCAGGCTAAATTTGTTCCATTTTAGCTCTCAGAAAATTCTTTTGGCACTTTTGGTTTAAACCTATGCTGCCAATAGATCTGTATCACATCTGTCTTTGCTATGCATAATCAGGCAATAGGAAGTTATTGACTATTGAGTCAATTATGGAAACCTCATCATAAGTTCCATTAAAGTAAACCAGTTACAATCTTTCTTCTATGAATTGTATTACTGACAGGTTACACCTTGAATGAGGCTTTTTATGTTTATATAGAAGTATAGCTTTATATGATAATTACCTTGGTTGTGACATGCTTAGGTAGTAAGCTCTTGGAACACACTTGTATTATATTATTATTATAACTAGTAAAAAAATAAAAATTCTCTTTTCAACCTTTAAACGTTTCTTTTAATATGCCCCTCATGCAATGAGTCACAATTAAATTGAGCTGGTAAATTATTTTTGAACTAAATAATTAGTAAGTGCAATTCTTCTTTGGATATCAGTTTGCATGGTTTGGTTCGGGGAGACAATATGGAGCTTGGTCGAGATTCAGATACTGGTGGACAGGTAATTAAAATTGATAAAATTCTTATATGAAGAAACAACATTAGAAGTAATGTTTCCATTGATTTCATTAGTTCTCATGCTTTAGTAAACATATTTTCAGGTCAAATATGTGGTTGAACTTTCTCGTGCACTTGCAAGAATGCCTGGGGTTTACAGAGTAGATCTCTTCACCCGCCAAATCTCATCTCCTGAAATTGATTGGAGCTATGGGGAACCCACTGAAATGCTAACTGGAGGCCCTGAAGACGGAGATGGCAATGATGTTGGAGAGAGCAGTGGGGCATATATCATAAGGATACCTTTTGGTCCACGTGATAAGTACCTGCGGAAAGAACTGCTTTGGCCCTACATTCAAGAATTTGTAGATGGAGCTTTGGCCCATATTCTCAACATGTCGAAAGTTTTGGGTGAACAAATTGGTGGAGACCAACCTGTCTGGCCATATGTTATTCATGGACATTATGCAGATGCTGGGGATAGTGCTGCTCTTCTTTCAGGTGCTTTAAATGTCCCAATGGTATTGACAGGTCATTCACTTGGAAGAAACAAGCTTGAACAGCTTCTTAAGCAGGGGCGCCAATCTAAGGAGGATATCAACTCAACATATAAGATGATGAGGAGGATAGAAGGCGAAGAACTTTCCCTTGATGTTGCAGAACTTGTTATTACAAGTACTAAACAGGAAATTGAAGAGCAATGGGGACTTTACGATGGGTTTGATGTCAAGCTTGAGAAAGTGTTACGTGCCCGTGCTAGACGTGGTGTCAACTGCCACAGTCGGTACATGCCAAGGATGGTGGTAAGAATGCTGTGATCACATGCCAACAGATGTTGACTTCATCTTGAACATCAAATTAATGTAAATTGGGGGAAAAAAGTTTTTCCCTTTTCTGCTCAACGCTTTTAATATATTTTTTTCTCAATAAGCTTCACAGTGGTAACATTTCTTTTTTGAAAAAACCTTCCAAGAGAAGCAACTTGATTATTAAGTGAATTTAGTGGTTATCTGTCAGTTTTTGTTTGCTTATCAACTTTAATTCTGTGGGCTGTTCTTTTTGACTTTTTGAATTAAGTAGTAGTGGCGCTCTCTGCAGGTTATACCACCTGGCATGGACTTCAGCAATGTTGTGGTTCAAGAAGATACCCCTGAAGTTGATGAACTCGCACAGCTTACTGGTGGTGCTGATGGCTCTTCTCCAAAAGCATTACCTACAATATGGTCAGAAGTGAGTAACAGTTAGCTTTATTATTTGCAGTAACCAATCAATTACTGTTGGTGCCTCACAAGTTACATCTTTTGGCAGGTAATGCGCTTCCTTACAAATCCTCACAAACCGATGATCTTGGCCTTATCAAGGCCAGATCCAAAGAAGAACTTAACCACTCTATTGAAAGCCTTTGGAGAGTGCCGTCCGTTAAAAGAACTTGCCAATCTTGTGAGTAGATTTATGCAATTATTCTCTTTAACAGTTAGTCAATAGAATGCACAGAAGGACTAATGTGAATTAATGCAGACCCTTATAATGGGGAATAGGGATGACATAGAAGAGATGTCCGCTGGAAATGCTAATGTGCTCACAACAGTGTTGAAACTGATTGATAAGTATGACCTATATGGACAAGTGGCATACCCTAAGCATCACAAACAGTCGGATGTTCCAGATATATACAGGCTTGCAGCAAAAACAAAGGTTTCTTAAAGTTTGCTGTATTCTACAAATAGCTTCTTTGCTTTTTCTATGGATATCAGCTAATAAGTGGTTGGATGTGTCTCAGGGAGTTTTCATAAATCCTGCATTGGTGGAGCCTTTTGGTCTAACGTTAATTGAGGTTAACTTAAGTATCTTTTTTTTTTTTTTTCTTTTTTTTTTGTGAAGTCAATTTTATTTCTTCTGTACTGGATCTTCTACGTTGTTCAAAACTTTGCAGGCAGCAGCGCATGGGCTTCCAATGGTGGCCACAAAAAATGGTGGACCGGTTGACATTCATCGGGTAAATTAGGAATAACCTATTACTGAATGTAATGCATCGGCCACTTCTCATCTGTTATAGTTGTAAACTTGGAAGAGACAATACATACGGTTGACATTCATCGGGTAAATTAGGAATAACCTGTGACTGAATGTTATGCATCTGCCACTTCTCATATGTTATAGTTGTAAACTTGGAAGAGACAATACATGAAACTTCAAGGATTAAAGAGCAACAACAATCCGTGGTTGCAAACGATTTATAGATTCCAAATTTTGCCTTTTCCTTTTTAAGTTTTATCAGAATTCAAGCAAACTCACAAGTTGCACATAATTCTTTGATTTAATATGACAAAGTTGTGATTATAGGCCCTGAACAATGGTTTGCTTGTGGACCCTCATGATCAGCATGCGATTGCTGATGCACTGCTTAAGTTGTTGTCGGAGAAAAACCTATGGCATGACTGCAGAAAGAATGGGTGGAAGAATATACATCTTTTCTCTTGGCCCGAACACTGTCGCACTTACTTGACTAGAGTAGCAGCCTGCCGTATGAGGCACCCACAATGGCAAACTGATACCCCAGGGGACGAGGTAGCTGCTGAAGAGTCTCTCAATGATTCACTTAAAGATGTGCAAGATATGTCTCTGAGGCTTTCAGTTGATGGGGAAAAATATTCACTTAATGGATCGCTTGACTTGGCTGCGGCTGGTGGTGATAATGAAATGCCAGACCAAGTGAAACGGGTCCTAAGCAAGATAAAGAAGCCGGAGTCTGATCCAAGAGAGAGTGAAGGTGGTAATAAGATGCTTGATAATGTGGCAAGCAAGTATCCCCTCTTGAGGAGAAGACGTAGATTGATTGTGATAGCACTTGACTGCTATGACAGAGGTGGAGCTCCTGATAGGAAGATGATTCGGATAGTGCAAAATATAATTAAAGCTGTTCGACTTGACTCTCAAGCTGCAAGATTCTCTGGCCTTGCTTTGTCAACAGCTATGCCAGTTTCAGAAGCAGTAGAATTCTTGACATCGGGGAGTATTCAAGTAAATGAGTTTGACGCTCTGATTTGCAGCAGCGGAAGTGAAGTATACTACCCTGGTACTTACACGGAAGAAGATGGAAAGCTTTTGCCTGATCCAGATTATGCATCACATATTGACTATCGATGGGGTTTTGACGGTTTAAAGAAAACCATTTGGAAACTGATGAATACACCTGAAGGTGAAGAAAATTCTGATCAGCCTGCCAACTCTATCGAGGAAGATTTGAAATCAAGCAATTCCCATTGTATCTCATACTTGATAAAGGATCCTAATAAGGTACGTAATTTACTAGTGCACTTATCACTAATAGCTACTCAGCTTTATTGCTTGGAATTTGGAACACTCACATGGATCTGCTTTTGCAGGCAAAGAGAGTGGACAATTTGAGGCAGAAGCTAAGGATGAGGGGCCTACGTTGCCATCCTATGTACTGCCGGAGCTCAACAAGAATGCAAGTCATTCCACTTCTGGCATCTCGAGCACAAGCACTCAGGTAAAAGTACAGACTATAGACAATTAGGAGCACAGGGCATTCTATAAGAACTCACTATTTAGACCTTCCTTAAGTGAAAACCCTTTGTGCTACCAGACATGATTGAGGGTGTGTGTCAAAACCAACTGTCTTTCTTTTACTTTATAATTTTCTTTTTCTGGGTTCATAAGGCTCCTCTGTATATTCCTAAGAAAGGGAACTTATTATTAAGCAACACACAAATTATCTACTACTGCAAAGGGTTCATTTTTTCAGCAACCTTGGAGTCTACTAACATTTCCTCACCCTTTAAGAACGTATGTAGAGTGGGGTCACAAATTCTTAACCCAACCAGTGCTTCTTTGTGAAGGGTACTGTATAAAAGTTGATGTAATAAATCATAGCACTAACTGATCTCAACTTCAATGAACCTATGTTCAAAATACCCTGTCGGTTATGTCATTTTGCATATATAACCAACACATTGTGCACCTTAGTTATATGTGTTTGCATTATGCGCATCTTCGTAGTACATATATGTCTTCTAAAAAAGTTCATATAACCATTAAAGAAACAGATTGTTGACTTGAATCAGCCTGGGTTGCTTTATTTTATACTCTGGGGGGTAGTGGAAAATATTAAAGTTGTTGTGTATAGTCAATCTAATTTCTAATGTTAAAGGCATACTGTTTATCAAATTCAATTAGTTTTAAGTTGTGGGACCTTGGAGTAAGAAGTGGTAACCAGTGGCTGGATTTAGCTAGATATAACAATTGGTAAGGTAATCTCAGTGTCTCGCATTTGGGAGGGAACCTTGTGGCTCTCTTCTAGATTGTCCTGCATTTTGTAATGGAAATTTATTATTAATATTGTTAATAGTATCAATGTCAACTATTAATTTCTATTTTTGATTGATAGGTATCTTTTTGTCCGATGGAGACTGAATCTTGCAAACATGTATGTCTTCTTGGGAGAAACTGGGGACACTGATTATGAGGAGATGATTTCTGGGACTCACAAGACCATAATCATGAAGGAAGTGGTATTTAAGGGTTCAGAAGAGCTGCTTCGAACTTCAGGAAGCTACCATAAGGATGATATCGTCCCAAATGAGAGTCCACTTGTTGCATGCCTCAGTGGGGAATCATCAGAGGAGGAGATTGCTAATGTTTTGAAGAACCTCTCAAAATCAGCAGCCGGAATGTGAGGTGCTAAGTATATTTCTTTGATGTAATAAAGGTAATATGCTTTCTCTGACATGGGATGAAAATTTCTGAGCCATGGCCATTTTTCTGATGTGGGTTTCTACAAAAATAAAAATGTAGCTAGATTACCACTCCCACTGTCACAAAATGCTCATTTTTTTGTTTGCTTTATTTTATGCGTCTATCAGCTTAATCTCTGTACAAAGCTACATATAATTGATAATTGAACTTTATTTCTATGTTAAGATATTAAAGCACTGAATTTTTTAAGGTGTAAAAAGAGCAGAACTAAATAACTTGGATAGAGACTGGATTAAAGAGTGATGGATTGAAGTCTGAAGGTGCTTTTATGATAGCAAAACATAATTTCTTATGTAGTACCATTTTTAACTGCAAATTACATGGGTATATGAACAGTTACTAACTTTGACCAGAATTTAAAATTTTGAAAAGCTGTTAACTTTTCTTATTTCTCTTTTTGCCATAAAGTTAATTTTTTGAAAGTCATGGTAATATGGTGGAACAATCAGCTCTTTTAGATTAAAGAAAAGGTTACAGAGAAAATGACATCAAAAAGAATAATAATCTACAAGTGATGACTCCAAGTTCTCTACTCTAATTTTTCTTAGTTATACTTACAATATGATTATGTCAAACATATGAAGAAAATAAACAAAAAATCTGTAATATTTTGTTGTTTTATCCTTATAGCATTGATTAATGACCATTTTGGTTATTTGGCTTTTTGATTACTTTGACAGTTGATTGCAATCCAGATCTTCTCTTTCTCAGGTCCTTCCTTTTATAAAATTACTCTCCGCCATGGTCTACTTAATGTTTCCTTCTTCTTTTTTTCTCTATTGAAGGTCCACTTATGATTAACTATTCTGCATCTACTGGTATGCAAGTATGCATCTTCATGTCAATTAGTTGTTAGCTCAAGTGACGTAGATACTTTGTACTTTTTGCAGCTCATCAGGATTCAAATTCTGGCATGCTTGCCAAGATTGTTATCCTTTGAAATTCCAAAAAAATGATCCCCTTTATTGTTCATCAAAAAAAAAAAAAAAAAGTAGAAAGTTATTCGTATATAACTCCCTGCATTAGGGGAAATTTCTTTCAAATATCGAATACTGTCTAGTAAATGACATGACACAGAGCTACTAAACATGTATACTGCACGCTTATTAACCTTCATTTGCAAGATATTCTTTCTTCAAAAGGTAATCTAGTTCACTGTATATATGTCTTGGAAACAAAGTAACCAACAGCCTTTACTGAGTAGCGGCAGAAACTGAAACTTCTCAATCATCTCCTGGTCCATACTCTTCCCAAAACGTGCTAATTGTGTCACATACTTCAAGCATTGTTGGCCTTTCATAAGGAAATGGCTGAACACAGTTACATGCCACTCTAAGGAGATGAAAGATCTCCCCATCAAATCCTTTCCCCATCAGATTTTCATCAATGGCAACAGGAAGTCCTGAATAGCTATCAAAACCGTTAGCTGAATTAGTCGTTTGACTGAATTTCTTTCCTGTAATCAGTTCAATGAGTACAATTCCAAAGTCATACACATCCTTCTTAACAAAATCCAACTCCCAGTATCCGCTGTTCACGAAAAAACTCCTGTTCAAGTCACCAGCAGTCCGGTACATGAATTTTGCCCCACCCAAATTGGATATCTTAGGCTCAAAATGCTGATCAAGTAAGATACACTCTGAGCTTATATTCAGATGGACTATGAGCAAGCTGCAGTAATTATGGAGCCAAGCCAAACCTGTTCCTATTCCCAGTGCAATTTTAAGCCTGACAGGCCATTCCAATGTTCTCCCTTTACCTTCCACAGGATGTAACCAATCAGAAAGATTGCCATTTGACATAAATTTATACACTAAAAACCTTTCCTTTTCCTCTGTGCAGAATCCAATGAGAGGGACCAAACTCGAGTGTCTAAATCTCCCCAGGCTCATTATTTCTGATACAAATTCTTTCTCAAAAAGTTCACAATCGCGTAGTCTCTTACTGCCAGGAACCATCCATTTGGTAGCGTTGCCCTGTACATTGTCCCTATGTTTCCCACCCCAATGACGTTTTGTATGCTAAAGTTATCAGTTGCCTTGCAAAGTTCATGAAAGCTCATCCTAGAAATCAACCTCTCCAATGTAGAAATCTGAAAATCATGGCAGTGTGTGTCAATTATCAAGTATGCAGAATAAAATTCTTATTCAAAGTGGCAGAATCACTTTTGTGTAATGCAGTGATAGGTTTCACAACTTTGATAGTTTTTGCATTCTTAACATTAGTTGCAGATGGGTATATAAATGCTACCACAAAACAATTATATTAAAACAAAATAAGAACGTAAAAAATCCATGATGTCGGTGTGTGTATAAATGTCTAAAAGAAATGAGAGAGAGAACCTGTTTGAACTCTATCTCTGTTGGTTCCAGAAGCTGAAAATTGCCTACTTTAATAGAATCCTTTTTATTTTTCTTCTTTCTTATGCTAGAAAGAAAGATATTTCTCACCCTGATCTTCACTTGTCTCCAGGGAACATAATATGTCATATAAACAAGAATTACAGAAGTAGCAAAAACAACATAACCAACAACAAACCCATCTCTAAATGATTGATGGGGTCTTTCGTCATGCTCTTTACAAGATTCTAGTGGCCCTCCACAGAGACCTCTATTATTGGCATGGTTCTTACCTGCAATAGTCGATTTAACAAAGACAGGAACTTCCCCTGATAACAGGTTATTAGAGACATCAAAGACTCTAATCCGAGTGAGCTGCCCAAGTTGCTCTGGAATTTGACCGGTTAACCAGTTGTTATCAAGTCTAAGATCGTTCAGGTAATAGCAGTTGGCAATATCTGTTGGAATTTCACCAGAGAAATTGTTGTTTGATAGATCCAGAGAGGTTATACAAGGCAGCCTTCTTGATATGTCAGATGGGATTGTTCCTGAGAGCTGGTTAAATGAAAGGTCTAGATTTGTCAAGGATGTGCAGTGGCCCACTCCTTGAGGAAACTGGCCCATCAGCCCCATGCTGGAGAGTCTGATTTGAAGCACTCGACCATCATCAAAATTCCAGCAATCAATTCCAATAAAGTAACACAAAAAGCCTTTTGTGCTGTTCTGGAAGTTCCATTGGGAAAGATAATTGAAAGGGTCTTCCAAGGAATCCTTAATAGATTTTAAGCAGTAGATATCACTGTCACCACCATAGCTTGGTGCAAAGATACTGAGCAATGACCAGAAACTGATGTGGACAAGAACCAAAACTATTCTTGTGCCAAAAGCCATATCTTTTGCAGGACTGGGAAACAACACAATTAATGAAGGAATCAAAACGAAAAAAAGATTGGAACAAAATTATTGTTGAGAAAATTCTAACTTGCTTGGAGGAAAGAGGCAGGAACTGCAAGTTTATACTAGTAGTGACTAGTGACATTAGTCATTCTATTATGCTTTGTTTCTTAGTCACATCCTGTCAGCATCATTGAGAAGTCCACAAATTGACTTCCCAAAAAGATGTACCACGTATATTTTAAGTGATAAAAATGGAGATTAATCTAGGTGTATAAAGTATAAACCTTCAAATGTTTGATATATTGGATTGTATATATAGGTTGAACTTTGTAGCAGAACCTAGCCATTTCAATGCCTTGCAAAATTCTTGAATCTTGAAACCTCATCCTAGAAATCGACCTCTCCAACGTAGAAATCCGAAAATCATGGCACATGCAGTTATCAAATAAAACTTTTATTCAGAATGACATTTGAATTTCGTGTATTGCAGTGGAAGGTTTTATAAATTAGAGATAGTTTTTGCATTCCTAGCCTTACTTGACTCCAGGATAATTGGTAGCCAAGCTAGTGAAGCCACAAGGGCTGCAGTAGGACATTAAAGGAATCCAAATTTTCCACTTCAATCAAGTTCTGCAGCCTACCATTTAATTGTTGTGCTAATGCAAGTCATTATTAGGATTCCTTATTTAAAAAATATTGCCAAGAAAACCAGAGACATCTATGCTGGTTGATGATAATGTTAGTACATGAAAAGGAACAAATGAAATAAGAGGCTTTACGAAAGTTTCAATGAATTTACTGACATGGATATTATCAAATTACATTATAAATCATCACAACAAGAATATTGATATCAAGTATGATGATGTACATTACAAAAATAAAACTACCATAACGATTTGGATTTCAAATCATCACAATATGAAATTTAGTGAAAAAAATATAACGATTTACTTTCCAATCATTACAACAAGAATATCACCATAAACCTTACAGCTTACTTAGCAAATCATCAGCAGAAGTCATGATGATTTTCTTAGAAAATTACCACAACAATAAAATGGCATAGTCTTCACGATTTTCGTAATAAATCATCACAAGCAAAATAAATGGTAGAATTTTATTTTATTTTATTTACAAATTACATCATCACAACAATTAAATCAGCAAAATTGTAAATAATTTTCAAGTCGTGACAACAAGTAAATCGGCATAGATTTCAATGATTTACATAGTAAATTATCACAACAAATAAGTCAACATAACGTTAGACGACTTACTTACTAAATCATCACAATAAGTAAATAAGTAGAGATTTTGATGAGTTACATAGTAAATCATCACAACACTTAAATCAGTATAGAGTTACTAATTTAATTTCTTATGTAGTAACATTTTTGACTGAAAATTACATGGGTATATGAGCAGTTACTAACTTTGACCAGAATTTGAAATTTTGAAAAGCTGTTAACTTTTCTTATTTCTCTTTTTGCCATAAAGTTATTTTTTTGAAAGTCATGGTAATATGGTGGAACAATCAGCTCTTTTAGATTAAAGAAAAGGTTACAGAGAAAATGACATAAAAAAGAATAATAATCTACAAGTGATGACTCCAAGTTCTCTACTCTAATTTTTCTTAGTTATACCTACAATATGATTATGTCAAATATGTGAAGAAAATAAACAAAAAATCTGTAATATTTTGTTGTTTATCCTTATAGCTTTGATTTATGACCATTTTGTTTATTTGGCTTTTTGATTACTTTGACAGTTGATTGCAATCCAGATCTTCTCTTTCTCAGGTCCTTCCTTTTATAAAATTACTCTCCGCCATGGTCTACTTAATGTTTCCTTCTTCTTTTTTTCTCTATTGAAGGTCCACTTATGATTAACTATTCTGCATCTATTTTCTATCTATACAGGAATGTACTGAAATTGGTATGCAAGTATGCATCTTCATGTCAATTAGTTGTTAACTCAATTGACATAGATACCTTGCACTTTTGTAGCTCATCAGGATTCAAATTCTGGGATGCTTGCCAAGATTGTTATCCTCTGAAATTCCAAAAAATTGTTCCTCTTTATTGTTTACAAAAAAAGAGAGAAAGTTATTCGTATCTAACTCTCTGTACTAAGGGAAATTTCTTTCAAATATTGAATACCGTCTAGTAAATGACATGACAGGGCTGCTAAACATGTATACTGCACGCTTATTACCCTTGCATTTTCCAGATATTCTTTCTTCAAAAGGTAATCCAGTTCACTAGATATTTATCTTGGAAATAAAGTAACCAACAGCCTTTGCTGAGTAGCAGCAGAAGCTGAAACTTCTGAATCATCTCCTGGTCCATACGCCTCCCAAATGGTGCTAATTGTGTCATATACTTCAAGCATTGTTGGCCTTTCATAAGGAAACTGCTGAACACATTTACATGCCACTCTAAGGAGATGAAAGATCTCCCCATCAAATCCTTTCCCCATCAGATTTTCATCAATGGCAACATGAAGTCCAGAATAGCTATCAAAACCATTTTCCGAATTAGTTGTTTGACTGAATTTCTTTCCTGTAATCAGCTCAAAGAGTACAGTTCCAAAATCATACACATCCTTCTTAACAAAATCCAACTCCCAATATCTGCTATTCACCAAAAAACTCCTATTCAAGTCACCAGCAGTCCGGTACATGAATTTTGCCCCACCCAAATTGGATATCTTAGGCTCAAAATGCTGATCAAGTAAGATACACTCTGAGCTCATATTCAGATGGACTATCAGCAAACTGCAGTAATTATGGAGCCAAGCCAAACCTCTTGCTACCCCCAGTGCAATTTTAAGCCTGACAGGCCATTCCAATGTCCTGCCTTTACCTTCCACAGAATGTAACCAATCAGAAAGGTTGCCGTTCGACATAAATTTATACACTAAAATCCTTTCCTTTTCCTCTGTGCAATATCCAATGAGCGGGACCAAACTTGAGTGTCTAAATCTCTCAAGGCTTCTTATTTCTGATAGAAATTCTTTCTCAAAAAGTTCAGAATCGCGTAGTCTTTTTACTGCCAGGAACCATCCATTTGGTAGCGTTGCCCTGTACATTGTCCCTTTGTTTCCCGCCCCAATGACGTTTTGTATGCTAAAGTTATCAGTTGCCTTGCAGAGTTCATGAAAGCTAATCCTAGAAATCGACCTCTCCAATGTAGAAATCTGAACATCATGGCAGTGTGTGTCAATTATCAAATATGCAGAATAAAATTCTTATTAAGAATGACAGAATCACTTTTGTGTAATGCAGTGATAGGTTTCACAACTTTAATAGTTTTTGCATTCCTAATATTGGTTGCAGATTGGTATATAAATGCTACGACAAAACAATTATATGAAAACTAAATAAGAACATATAAAATCCATGATGCCTGTGTGTGTATAAAGTCTAAAA
This sequence comes from Quillaja saponaria, assembly GCA_029379385.1. Taxonomy (NCBI): domain Eukaryota; kingdom Viridiplantae; phylum Streptophyta; class Magnoliopsida; order Fabales; family Quillajaceae; genus Quillaja; species Quillaja saponaria. The sequence goes on from CM055606.1 coordinate 20,495,828, forward strand.
GAAATGAGAGAGAACCTGTTTGAACTCTACCTCTGTTGGTTCCAGAAGCGGAAAATTGCCTACTTGAATAGAATCCTTTTTATTTTTCTTCTCTCTTATGCTATAAATAATGAAATTTCTCACCCTGATCTTCACTTGTCTCCAGGGAACATAATATGTCATATAAACAAGAATTACAGAAGTAGCAAAAACAACATAACCAACAACAAACCCATCCCTAAATGATTGATGGGGTCTTTCGTCATGCTCTTTACAAGATTCTAGTGGCCCTCCACAGAGTCCTCTGTTATTGGCATAGTTGTTACCTGCAAAAGACGATTTGAAAAAGAGAGGAACTTTCCCTGATAACATGTTATTAGAGACATTAAAGGCATGAATCCGAGGTAGCTGCCCAAGTTGCTGTGGGATTTTACTCGTGAACTGGTTTTTATCAAGTCTAAGGACGTTCAGGTAATAGCAGTTGGCAATATCTGTTGGAATTTCACCAGAGAAATTGTTGTTTGATAGATCCAGAGAGGTTATGTAAGGCAGCCTTCTTGATATGTCAGATGGTATTGTTCCTGAGAGCTGGTTAAATGAAAGGTCTATACTTTGTAAGGATGTGCAGTGCTCGAAACCTCGAGGAAACTGGCCTTTCAACCCCATGTGGGAGAGGTTGGTTTTGAAAACTCTACCATCCTCATTATTCCAACAATCAACTCCAACAAAGTCACAAAAAAAACACTTTGTGTTATTTTTAAAGTTCCATGAAGAGAGATGATTGAAAGGGTCTTCCAATGAATCTTTGATAGATTGTAAGCAGTAGATATCACTGGCACCACCATTGATACAGATACTGAGCAATGACCACATAATGGTGTGCAGAATAACAAAAACTATTCTTGTATCAAGAGCCATATCCCTGCAAAACTTTATAGACTGACAAGGCAATGTACAGGAAAGTTATTGAGAAATATCTAACTTCCCTCATTGAAACTCCTGAAGAGTTCGAAGATAAAGCAAATTTGGAAGAAATAAGTAGACCACAGCTGGGTTAGAGCAAGAGGGTAAGTAAGTTTGAGTGATTAAAATGCAAGCCCTCTTTTATACTGTTTTTCTTAGCCGCCTGTCAACATCACTGAAGAATCCACAACTGCATTTCCAAGAGGATCAAGGACCCATAGTTGACTAGTTTATTTGTTTGTTTGTTTGTAAGTGAAAAGAGAAGGGATATCAGCCTAGTGCTTCCAATTATGTAGATCTTGTGTTCAAAAGTTGAGACATTCTTCTTTTTGAGAAATGCATAACTTTAATGACAGGACCCATCAAAAGCTGAACAAGAAACTTTTATAAAAGTTTATTTATTTATGAATTTTTTATTTTTTCAATAAATTTTAATTAAGAAATCAAATAATGGAGTACACTTCCTTAATTTCAAATCAATCCTTCAACAAGAATATATTGTGAGTCACTAAGCTACCTAATTTTGATTTAATCTAAATTCTATTGAATGACATTATAAAAAGAGAAGAAAATAAAGTAAGAAGATCAAACAAGAAGAATATATGTTTCTGGAAATTATTCCTTAATGGCTTAATATATATATATAATATATATACACAGAAAATATATTTTTCAAGTCTTAGTGGCATGTGGCCTAACCTTATAAAACAAAAATGCTAGATTTGTAGATATTTTAATTGAAGCTATTTAAGATTGTTAAGAAGATTACAGTATCCACAATAATTAATTTTAAATAATTAGCATTTTTGTCACTTTAATCTTGTCTATTAATACAAATGTAAATATACCATAATAAAAAATAATCTTTAATTGCACACAAAAATATACTTGTTTAGTTATGAAAAAATTAATATGCAACACCAAACTTTCTATGGCCAAAGTTTAATTGGATCTGTTAATGGCTACATAAAAAAGCAGTGAGAAATAATTTTAAAACTATTAGAAACTGAATAAATAAAAAATTAATAATTATTAGTGTTTATTATTATTTAACATAATATCCTAACTATATCTATATTTATACTATATATAAAAGTTAATTAATGTCATAAATTTTTTATTTTCTTAAATACTCTTACAAGTTTTTATTATTACATAACTACCATTTAGTTATTATTTTAGAAAGCTAATATTTGCACTCCATTTTATTTTTTTGACTAGAAAATTTTACACAATTGTCTTTAATTTTTGGGACAACACTTGTTTAATTTTTCAATACCAAAAGTACCCTTTCACACAACTCCATTTTATTCCTTGTCAACAGAATAATTGAATTCATTACATAGAAAATCACTTTTGGCTACATTCACACCACAATGAATCATAAAACCTATGGAGGGTTTCGGAAGCCACGGCAGATTTACACAAAAAATTCTATATTACTATCCTACGAGATAAACCAAAAAGCTTAACAGGAATGAAGGAGTAAAAGAGATATCACCAAATATAGGCGTGATTAGGAGCAGTTCACAGTAATTGAACATGAATATGAGTGGAATGGAAACGTAAGTTTGTAATAAAGTGAGTTAGGGTGCGTATTCATGTTCCAGGGTTGGTTGTGTTTGAGTCCCTTTTGCAGCAGGTGCTTTTGTATCCCCAATAGAGGTCATATGAAGAGCTTCTCCCACCTCAGCAGCCCTCTCCATCTTTTGCATTTTCTTCTTACGTTTGTATTTCAGAACCCACAATAATTTAGGAGTGATGGCAACACCAACAACAGTAGTCCGCCCAGGGCAAACCCAACGATTATCTCGATTATCGAATTATTTTTCTTTTTGTCAACATGTGAACTCTCATGTTATTAAAGTTAGAAAACTTCATAATCCTTATAATTAAAATGAGTCATTTTTCTTGTAACCAATTAATTAATTGTCAAGAATGACATTCAATATGATATTAGACCTCAATCCTGAACCAGTCAATAAAACTTCACTTATAAGTAAAATGGGCCTAAGAATAGTGTGGAGAGGGAGCTGTAGACTCCACCACTATCAAAAAATGCCCATGTTGGATGGTGGAACATATCTTGCCCACCAGCTGCATTTATATTCAATTCTGGTAAATTCGTAGGCCGTAGCTGGCAAATTTGAAGCATCACAAGCAAGTAAGGGCGGGCCAACACTGGAGCTAAGTAAGTGCAACCTGGTAATGGATAATACACTGCAGACCAATTTCCTAGGTTTTGATATACCAAAACAAGTCTCTACATATGGTCTCTCAGTAACTCTGGTAGGAATTACAAATTCTTTGCACATCATAACACCTTTTCTACTCAAGCTGCCACTCCTTAGCCTCATTACATCAATCTTAATCCCAGTCAAATTGGAAGGAACAACCCCATCAATGGATAAAAGGGGTTTGTTTTACCTTTTTTTTTTTTTTCCTTATTTTCTTATTTTACCTTTGAGAAAAAATATTCTGGAGAACAAGCTCTCTGAAAATGTACTTTTGGTATTAAAGGATAATTATGTAAAACTATATCATTAAAAAAGTAAAATAAAGTGCAGCTCTATATTTTTGGAGTGCAAATATCAGCTCCCTTATTTTATTGTGTTAAAGTATTAAAATAAATATTAATATTAAAATATATGAGAATTAGGAAAGAAGTAAAAATTAAAAATAAATAATCTATTTGAATCAAAATAACAACAAAATAAAAAGTATCTCTACAATAGTAAAAACTCATAATAGTATTTGAGAAAATAAAATTTTTTCCACTAAACTGCTTTTATATTCATAAACAATTAGATAAATTTACAAAAGAAAAAATTAAATTCATAAATTTATAATTTTTTTTAATTTTTAAGATGGAAAGAAAAATTAAAAGTTAAAATAACAATATTATAATTATTGAAATTATATTCTTAATACTTTTAATTCATAGTATTTTAAAAAATTAATTAGTAAATTTGAGAATAATGAAATACATTATAATTATTAGAAACTTATTAAACAAAAAAAAAATTGGGAAATTTAATCTTAACTACTATTGACATATAAATATTGAAAAATAATTTTTTTTTTGAATTAATTGAAAAACACTAGTTGAAATCACGAAAACTATACTATTAAAATTTATTTTAATTCATAGTTATTTTTAAAATGTTAATTCATGAATTTGAGAAGAATTAAAAAGATTATGATAATTAGAAACTTATTAAAGAAAAAAATTGAGAAATTCAATATTAATTACTATTAACATATCATTATTGAAAAATTATAAATATATTAACATTGAGAAAATTAATAAAAAAAATAAAAATCAATAGTTCTAAAATAAATACAATTTAATTGAAGAATTAGAACAAAATAAATAATAATCCATTTCAAGCAAAATAACACTTACAATATAACAACTAAATATAATTATGTAATAATTAAAACTCATAAGGATATTTAAGAAAATCAAAAAAAAATGTCATTAATTCACTTTTATATATATAATATGGATATATATGTTTATAGATATAGTTAAAAAATACTGAAACATAATTATAGAACTATTAAGAATTTTCTAAACAATTACTTCTTGTAAGTTGGAACTATTAGATGGCTTTATTATTAAGAACATATTACAATTGTACTAATAATAAGATTGGATAAAAGTTAAGAAAACAATCCTATGACTATTAGGAATTTGTTAAATAAAAAAAAAAAATGAAAAGAAAATTATGAATATTTATTTGGTTTAATTTTTTAAGTATGATTTAAGTTTTTTTAGAATATTTACTTAAAAACTAGTTAAGAAATTTTATTGTTGTTGAAATAGTTGTTTGAAATTTGTAGAAAAAGTAAAATAGTTGTTTGAAATTTATTTGTGGAAATTCTATTTTTCAGTTTCTGTGGGCCCATGCCCCTGGCGTAGAAGCAGGCATGCAGCAATACTACGAATCCTTCTCCCATCGGAATTACCTATAAAATCAAGGGCAAATGAGTCACACCATATTGTTACCCTACGTTTAGAGCTTCTTTACTACGTTCCCAGTAGCGCCGGAATCAGCTTGGCTTCTCCTCTTACAACCCACGCTACCAGAAGAAGAAGAATCAAACGCTACCCAGAGAATCCAAGAAGCTGAAATTGATTTCTGTTCTGTGAAACACTGACATGGGAGATAACAAAGATGGCGTTGTAGAGGGTCGGAAGGTTCCGAAGCTTCCAATTGAAGGCAAGCGCAACATCCTCATTACCAGCGCCTTGCCTTATGTCAACAACGTACCCCATCTCGGAAACATCATCGGATGTAAATTCTGCTTTCCTGCTTTGTTTTCGTTTGGTATTTTGAATTCACTGCTGAATGAAATGGAATCGGGTTTAGTATTGAAGTCTCTGTGAATTTTCATATTTATCTAGTTCAATGAACTTTGGGATTCTTATGATTGGTATAGAATTCTGGGAAACTGAAAATTATGTGCATGATGCATGCTGGTTTTGTTTTGAGCAGCTGTATTGAGCGCAGATGTCTTTGCTCGATATTGCCGTCTTCGGGGCTACAATGCAATATACATGTGTGGGACTGATGAATATGGAACCGCAACAGAGACCAAAGCCTTGGAGGAGAACTGCTCTCCTAAAGAGATTTGTGACAAGTAAGCCTTTTTCGTCTGAAGTTTATAATTTTATTCACGCTTCAATAGATACTGTGAAGTACTGATGCCATGCCCCAAATTATCGTTGTTCATTATGAGTATTACCCAATACATGTTTGATTGTAATTTGACCAAACTGTTCTTTGGCATTCTTTGATATGGAATGCAGCTTTAGAATATTTATTGAAATCTTGTTACTTTCTGTCCATTTTATATTTTCTCCAAAGGATTCGTGTTGTCAGGATTCACTTTACTATTCAAGCAAGATATTAACGTATCTTATCTGGTTGGTGCATTTGTAGATATCATGCAATTCATAGTGAAGTCTACAAATGGTTCAATATAAGTTTTGATGAATTTGGGCGTACATCAACTCCACAGCAGACTGAAGTTTGTCAAGCAATTTTTAAGAGACTTTTCGAGAACAACTGGCTCTCAGAGAACACAATGCAGCAGGTATAAAGTTATCTTTTGCTTGGTCCATTACTCTATTACTTGGCAATCACTTTTTCTCAAGTGGTCATGTGTTTATTTGCCTGGTCTCTATTTAATTGTTGATTGTTCAGCTATTGTGGAATTTTTTCTCTCTCTTCCTATTGATTTAATTGAAGTGCTAATGACACTTTGCTTCACCCCTACTGTAATACAGCTTTACTGTGATACATGTAAAAGGTTCTTGGCAGACCGTCTTGTGGAGGGTACCTGCCCAACGCCTGGGTGTGAGTATGATTCTGCACGAGGAGATCAATGTGAAAAGTGTGGAAAGCTTTTGAATCCAACAGAGCTGAAAGACCCTAGGTGCAAGGTATTGAACTGCTATTCATAAATAAGCGGGGAACAGAAAATCCTTTTGCTTACATGACATATTCACACGATTGAACAGTTGTGTTGGTAATCTTAATTTTGAATTAGATATGAATATTGAGGCTTAAAATAGTATACTTTTTTTTATACAATCACTCATCCTTTCTTGTTGAGTATCTATTTGGTGTTCCTTGTCGAGTTGTCATCACTTTTCAGGCATTTTCTTTCCTTGGAGATTTTGATATTACAAAGACAGTTATTATAGAGTTTCTATATCATTCTGAAGTAGAAACTATGGAGACCTTATGTTACTGTTCTGATAGATTACGTGGAAATTATCATCCTGAAGAAGAGCTTTGGAGACCTTTTTATGTTAATGTTCTGATAGGTTGAAAATTAAGGACAACCCTGTTGAGGGTGAGATCTTATTTTATTCCTATCTGATCTATGATCATGATCTGCTAACAGGTCTGTCAAAACAGTCCACGTATTCGTGATACAAACCACTTGTTTCTTGAACTCCCTCTGTTGAAAGATAGATTGGAAAAATACATCGATGAGATGTCAGTGGCTGGATCTTGGAGCCAGAATGCAATCCAAGCAACCCATGCATGGCTTAAAGAAGGACTAAAATCACGATGTATCACAAGGGATCTGAAGTGGGGGGTTCCTGTTCCACATGAGAAATTCAGGGACAAGGTTAGCTGTTCATTATGAGCTGTCTGTAATGTTTAAATTAATTAAAACATCTGTAGAGAAATTGATTATGTATTACATCAACATAATTGGCAGGTTTTCTATGTCTGGTTTGATGCACCTATTGGATACGTCTCAATTACTTCATGCTACACGCCTAATTGGGAGAAGTGGTGGAAGAATCCTAAAAATGTTGAGTTGTATCAGTTTATGGGCAAGGATAATATCCCATTCCACACCGTAAGTGTTATATTCTTAAAGAATTTCCTAATGAATTTGATCAGGGAATGATACCACACTGTTACTCACTTCTTTGTTTGCTTTTGTATGTCAATATCTGTTTTACTCCTTAATTTTTCTTGTCTTCTTTTTCTGTCAATGATTTATTAGCCAGCTGTCTACAGAAGGTTGCTACATTGATTTTTGTGTGCTCATCAATTTTTTTATGTTTGATGTGTTTATATTTTGTATTTATTATTTGTTTACTTTAAAACTTTTTTTTTTTTTTTTTTTCTTCTCCCCTTTGCGTTATTAATTTTATGATGCTATAATACTATGTTTTCATGAACCTATTCTCTGCTTTTTTTTTCATTTTATATATTACCTGGTCCCTGTGATTGAAAAGTTGCAATAACCTTCGAAACACATTCGATTAGAGTAATTTGGTTTCCATAAGTGGGGAAAATAGAAACAGAAATTAAAAGAAAGGAATACAGATAAACTTCAATTCAGATAATAGGATACATAGATTGGAAAGCAAGTGAATCTGCAGTGTCAATTTTGCAATTACCACAGGACATGAGTGCATCTTAATATGTTTTATTATATTTGCATATATGTACACATATTCCACTAACTTATTTTTGTAGACATATATGCATTTAGTTTTTTCATATTTATATAAAAAAAGCGTTGATAAAATATTTATATATAGAATTTTGATGTTAAAGTTTAAAACGCAGTGTCTGACAGAGCTCTTATTCAGGTGATGTTTCCTTCTACACTTCTTGGAACTGGTGAAGACTGGACTTTGATGAAGACAATCAGTGTAACTGAATACTTGAATTACGAAGCAGGTTAGCCCTTGTAGGCATTTAGCCAATATGTGATGGTGGTTAGTTTCTGGCTTTCTGCATATTTGCTGTATAACCTTCCCGTATATGGGGTTGTTATATTTCTCATTTCAACATCTCAATCTCAGTGAATTTTGTGTTGGATGATTCTTTCAGGAAAGTTCTCCAAGAGCAAAGGTATTGGAGTGTTTGGTAATGATGCAAAGGATACTAATATTCCAGTCGAAGTATGGAGATATTACTTACTAACTAATAGGCCTGAGGTAATTCTATCTTTAAGCATCATGATATTGAATTTTTACAATTGCTTCCTTTGTATGTACTGTAACCATTTTGAATTGGATTGTGGTAAGTAGGTGTCAGACACGTTATTTACATGGCCTGACTTGCAAGCAAAATTAAACAGCGAGTTGCTGAATAATTTAGGCAACTTTATCAATCGCGTTTTGAGTTTTATTGCTAAACCTTCAGGTTAGTTGACTACTTAAACATGAGCTGTTAATTTCTCAAATCTAGTAGCTAGCTAATTTTATGGGGGGTGGCCCTGCTCCCTGTTATCAAGGAATGGGCTCAATCCCTGGTCAACTCAAGAGTCTTTGCTTTTGCTGATGTTGCAATGTATTTTGTTGTATCTTTCTCAAATGATGTCACCAATGACTAATTTTACATAAAGGTCAGGGATATGGTTCTATTATTCCCGATGTTCCTGATGATGTCAGAGCTGACTCACATGAACCGACAAAAAAATTGGCTGAAAAAGTTGCTGAATACGTGGAGCAATATATAGAAGCTATGGAGAAGGTAAATGCTGCCATTTGTGATTAAACATTATTGAGATATGCCTACATTACTTGGAGTGCCCTTTGTTTGTCATTGCTTTTGCATTTTTGCGCAATTTGTAAAGGTTAAACTAAAGCAAGGACTGAAAATTGCGATGAGCATTTCTGGCGAGGGAAATGCATATCTGCAGGTAATCCCCAGTGTATATCATATTCACTGATTAGAATCTTTTCTGCTTCTGTTATTCTGTTCTGTGGATATGGTGGACTTAGATGGTTGAGATTCAATTTTCTGCACTAATTTACAAGTACTATGTAGGAATGCCAATTCTGGAGGCTTTACAAGGAAAACCAATCTCTCTGCTCTCTTGTTATGAAAACTGCAGTTGGGCTAGTGTATCTTCTTGCATGTTTGCTGGAACCTTTTATGCCATCTTTCACACTGGAGGTAATTTAACTTGTGTAGCTCTATCTAGCCCTTGGAGTCATACTATCTGTTAGTTATATCTTTCTCTGATGCTGATGGCTTGTGCTAAGACATTTTTGCTGTTTTTTCCCTGTGCATGGCAATGAAGGTATTTAAGCAGATAAATTTGTCAAATGAAATGCACCTTTCGCTATGTGATGAAAAAGGAGATGTTGATAGGGCAAAAAGACCATGGGAGATCCTCACCGCTGGTCACAAAATTGGGACACCTGAACCTTTGTTCAAGGAATTGGTATTTCTCTACTGTGACGTGTCTTTTGTCTTTACTTTGAGTTGGTAAATTGGGGTATGAGGGTATGAGCTGGGAATTATGCTACCTTTAGTTTGGAGATGCTAATTTACTGAACATTGTTGTCCAGAAAGATGAAGAAGTGGAATTCTTCAGAAAGAAGTTTGCAGGAAGTCAAGCTGATAGGATTGTGCGGGCAGAGGCTGAAGCTGAAAAGGTTGCTCAGCAACTGAAAAAAACAAAAATTTCAGGTGACAGACCATTGGTGATACAGGATTCACCCATTGAAAGTGGATAATACCTATTGAACTAGGAAGTACTCATTGATAATTACCTGGCTTTTTACTACATTAATGAACCTTTTGTGAAGTTGTTGTCGAAGTCTTTACGTCGGAAGATACCACTCTTTTCTTGAGGTGTTGGCTCATCTCGTAGCTAAATGTCAGAAAAATAAACCCTATGTCAAAACTGCCTTGATGCACAATAATAGCTATTGGAAGAGTTAGGTTATACTCTGTTTGAAAGCATAAGACTTCACAAAATGCCTTGATGCACTGCAATAGATATTAAAAGCATTTTAGTCCTTGCAATCTTATGCCTAGTGAACCAATTGATTAATTTAACCTGGTTAAAACCTCGATGCTTGATCCAAGTTGCTCAACGGGTGTTGGCTCCATCCATGGTTGATATTAGATGTCTTGCTCTTCTACTCCTTTTCTTTTTGCCTTAAATGCATGTCTTGTTGAAAGGTCAAAAATATGCAATGCAGAGTTTTTCTGGAAAATTAACTAATGAAGTTGCTTTACTCAATGTTTTATAAATCAGACAGGTTGAACTGTCGTTCGGATGATAGGTCGGACCGGTTTAGACCATAGAGCTGTTTTGGTAGTTGGACCGAATAAAACCGATGAAAACCGAAAGAATCAGGAGAATTGGTCCTGAGATCGGTTTTAATGGTTAGGACCTTTTTTTTTAATCAAAAGAATTAAAATTGAATTGATTTTTTAATATTTTAATAGTATGCATTCAAATTCAAAAGTTATAATTTCTCCTTCCGTTTTTACATTTTTATAAAATTTATATTTAATTTATCTTTTTTATTTATTTATATCTATTATTTTCATATCCAAATTCATTGATTAAAATGAGATAAGTAATATTTTATAAATTAGTGAGCTTGTTTATTTTATTTTTTCTAATAAACTCTTTGTTGTTGATTGAGAAATAGTAAAATAATAGTTGAGAAAGAAATTTAAAAAATATATAAGATATATAGTATCAAATATAATAATTATAAGTATGATTATATTATGTATAATATTATTAAATATTGTAAATATTAAATTAAATATATTTATGATGTCATTCAATCCAATCATCGGTTCGATCCCGATTGAACCAATGACTCGAGATCCAGTCAATTTTTCAATTCAATCACCGGTCCGGTTTTTAGAACATTGGCTCTATCTATCACTTGACCTTTTCTATTCTATTATCGTTTACAAAATCCTGTCTGGATAAGGTGGTTCAAACTCCATTGAACCACTCGTCCTGCAACAATTAGCTATGACTGTACTTAGTCGTTTTTCTTTCTCTAAGGCTTACCGTGTGTTTTAGCAGAAAAGAAGAAACAACCAGCAAAATCTGCCAAGACTCAGGCAACTGCTGAACTAGAGATTTCCATAACAAGACTTGATATTCGTGTTGGCCTTATAGTGAAAGCTCAAAAGCATCCTGATGCAGATTCTCTGTATGTGGAAGAGATTGATGTGGGAGAAGGACAGACCAGAACTGTTGTCAGTGGACTTGTCAAACATATACCACTTGAAGAAATGCAGGTCTTTGGTCAATTGGAAATTATTATATATTCTTTTAGTAGTATCAAACAACTTATGGAAAGGCTTGGCTAGTCTACTAGTTTGTTCACAGTAATCTTTTTTCTTTATTTGGCAGAATCGGAAAGTCTGTGTTCTCTGCAATCTAAAGCCAGCAACCATGCGAGGCATAAAATCCCAAGCAATGGTTCTTGCTGCTTCCAATGATAACACGGTAAACACAGATTGGTACCTTTATGGTAGTGGATGTGTATTACTTTCTCTATCATTTATTGTTTGCTTCTTTCATCCCACGGGCAATGTTGTTTTCAAGACATTCGAACTGTGGCATGATGGGAATTTGCTCATTTTGGCAACGTGATTAGTAATGTTGAACAGAGCAACTTATGATGCTGAGCAAGTAGTTTAGAATTGGCTATAATCTTTGTGTTGGCAGGTGATCACACACAGGCACAATTTTCTCAGCTGGTTTGCAGTTATTGTTGCTTATATGGTCAACCAAGAATGGGCATATTAATACACTGGAAGAAACCTACCCCATTTTAATATCCCAGCCTATTTATATATTGAACCAGATATATCCTCATTAGAAAAGCAGTAGACTACTTATTAGTATATATTCTTTCTAGAAAAGCATCCTCCCGTGCCCATGCCCTGGAAAGTACGGTAGTGATTGCTGATCGTGGTAAAATGTGGAAATTGTATTTTCCCTAGTAAGGCCCTAGAGCTAAACTAAATTGAAAATGTAAAACATTGCGATTTGATTTGATTTTTTGTTTTATTCTTGATTAACTTGCATTACTGAATGAATTTGGATGTGAAAGTCATTTGGCTGATTGTGGGATACTGAACTTTTGTACTTCCAGGTTGAGTTAGTTGATCCTCCCAGTTCTGCTCGTGTTGGCGAAAGAGTCACATTTCCTGGGTTTGAAGGTGAGCCTGATGAAATGTTAAACCCTAAAAGGAAGGTATGGGAAACACTGCAAGTGGATCTGCGCACTAATGCCGATCTGGTGGCATGCTATAAAGGTGTTCCACTGACCACATCAGCTGGCATTTGCAAGGTTTCATCAATAAGCAATGGGACAATCAGGTAGGAGTGGGGAGAGAAAGAACTCTGGAACCCCTGATGTTGTGGCTCGTTAAGTTATTTCTTGCCTTTCTATTGCACAAGTACAATTGCAAAACTTAATACTGGCCATTTTTGTTTTTTAACTGTAAATTATAAAAGTTGACGAGTGATTTATGATTCTGTTTGGTGCTTTAAGACTTTCTGATCTGATAGTATAAATTATAAACTAGACTTGCACCTATAAATCCTTGTTTCTTTTTATTTTTCTTCTTCAGAGGAAAGTAGGAGACACAATTTGCAAAACATAACACGCATGATCCGATTACATGTTTAATAGACAAATTATGAGAACGAGAGGCCATTTTCTAACTCTACCATATACAGAGTACAATTTTTTTTTGCCTAAAAATACAAATTTTAGAAATATAGGGGCAATTTTAAGAGTTAGGGGGCCATGGCCTCTACCATGCATATTTGATTTCTTCAATATTCTGCTGGAAGGTATAAAAGCGAATGGGGAGTTTGAAATTGCATGAATCTTTTTGGTTTGGTTTTTCTTATTTAGAACCCAACGGAAGATCCAGAAGGATACCATTTTTTCTGCCACTGGATTCAACTGGAATAACCATTAAAACCTAATGCTTACTCCACTAAAGCCCCCATGCTTACTCCACCATTAAAGCCCCCCAGCACCCTGATTTCGGATTCCATTTGAGGTCTTAATCTCGTCTCACTACAAAACTCAAGGTCAAATTTCTTTAATAAGGAAAGAATGATGGCTGCAAAACTCAAGGTAAAATTTCCTTAACATGGAAAGAATGATGAGGAATGAGCTGATATGAATTATTTGAGAATTTATATTTGTATACAATTTTATGTTTTATTATGTAATTTTATACTTCAAATGTTTAATTAATTATTTTTTTATTCTAGAATTTTAAGATGTGGTGTATATTATAATCATATTATGTACTGTTTATGAACCTTTTTGACAAAAGTGGTATTTAAGTACAAGATTGCTAATGCTCCTCTCCCTAACTTTCTTGCTCTCTTTTTTTCTTCGGGTAAAGTAACTTTCTGGCTCTCAACCTTTTCCTCCTCGTTTCCCCCACCTTTGAATTTTCCCTTAATTCCCCACTGTCCTACGTACATGAGGATACGTCAGTACTGTCACAAGTCACTAGTTCAAACCCAGCCGCCGCTTCTACCTCTTTCCTCCAAACAAGTTAGAACTTTCTCGGCAATAACTTTGTTCCAATCTCTTTCTTTTTCTTTCCTCCATTAATTGAGTTGTTTATTATATACGTGGCCATGTAAAATCCAGTCCTGCAAAGATATGGCTCTCGACACAAAAATAGTTTTGGTTCTTGTCCACACCAGTTTCTGGTTATTGCTAAGTATCTTTGCACCAAGCTATGGTGGTGACAGTGATATCTCTTGCTTAAAATCTATTAAGGATTCCTTGGAAGACCCTTTCAATAATCTTTCCAAATGGAACTTCCACAACAGAACAAAAGGCTTTTTCTGTGACTTTGTTGGAGTTAATTGCTGGAATTTCGATGATGATAGAGTGCTTCAAATCAGCCTCTCAAACATGGGGCTGAAGGGCCAGTTTCCTCAAGGAGTGGAGCACTGTAGATTCTTGACAAATCTAAATCTTTCACTTAACCAGCTCTCAGGAACAATCCCATCTGACATATCAAGAAGGCTGCCTTATATAACCTCTCTGGATCTATCAAACAACAATTTCTCTGGTGAAATTCCAACAGATATTGCCAACTGCTATTACCTGAACGATCTTAGACTTGATAACAACTGGTTAACCGGTCAAATCCCAGAGCAACTCGGGCAGCTTCCTCGGATTCAAGTCTTTGATGTCTCTAATAACCGGTTATCAGGGAAAGTTCCTGTCTTTGTCAAATCGACTATTGCAGGTAAGAACTATGCCAATAATAGAGGTCTCTGTGGAGGGCCATTAGAATCATGTGACAAAAAACCCCATCAATCATTTAGGGATGGGTTTGTTGTTGGTTATGTTTTTTTTGCAACTTCTGTAATAGTTGTTTATATGACATATTTTGTACCCTGGAGACAACTGAAGATCAGGGAGCGAGAGATCATTTTTTCTAGCATAAGAAAGAAGAAAAATAAAAAGGATTCTATTCAAGTAGGCAATTTTCAGCTTTTGGAGCCAACAGAGGAAGAGTTCAAACAGGTTCTCTCTCTCATTTCTTTTAGATATTTATACACACATCGGGCGTCATAGATTGTTTTTGTTCTTATTTAGTTGTCATGTAATTGTTTTGTGGTAGCATTTATATACCCATCTGCAACTAATGTTAGGAATGCAAAAACTATCAAAGTTGTGAAACCTTTCACAGCATTATACAAAAGCGAATTTGCCTTTTTGAATAAGAATTTTTTTCCTGTGCATTTCGATAATTGAGAGACTGCCATAATTTTCAGATATCTACATTGGAAAGGTTGATTTCTAGGATGAACTTCCATGAACTTTGCAAGGCAACTGATAATTTCAGCATACAAAACGTCATTGGGGTGGGAAAGATAGGGACAATGTACAGGGCAACCCTACCAAATGGATGGTTCCTGGCAGTAAAGAGACTACACGATTCTGAGCTTTTCGAGAAAGAATTTGTATCAGAAATAATGAGCATTGGGAGATTTAGACACTCAAGTTTGGTCCCTCTCATTGGATTCTGCACAGAGGAAAAGGAAAAGGTTTTAGTGTATAAATTTATGTCAAATGGCAATCTCTCTGATTGGTTACATCCTGTGGAAGGTAAAGGCAGGACATTGGAATGGCCTGTCAGGCTTAAAATTGCACTGGGAATAGGAAGAGGTTTGGCTTGGCTCCATAATTACTGCAGTTTGCTCATAGTCCATCTGAATATAAGCTCAGAGTGTATCTTACTTGATCAGCATTTTGAACCTAAGATATCCAATTTCGCTGGGGCAAAATTCATGTACCGGACTGGCTGGTGACTTGAACAGGAGTTTTTTCATCAACAGTGGATACTGGGAGTTGGATTTTGTTAAGAAGGATGTGTATGATTTTGGAACTGTACTCTTTGAACTGATTACAGGAAAGAAATTCAGTCAAATGACTAATTCGGAAAATGGTTTTTATAGCTATTCAGGACTTCATGTTGCCATTGATGAAAATCTGATGGGGAAAGGATTTGATGGGGAGATCTTTCATCTCCTTAGAGTGGCATGTAAATGTGTTCGGCCGTTTCCTTGTGAAAGGCCAACAATGCTTGAAGTATATGACACAATTAGCACTATTTGGAAGGAGTGTGGACCAGGAGATGATTGAGGAGTTTCAGTGTCTGCTGCTACTAAGCAAGGGCTGTTTGTTACTCGGTTTCCAAGAAAAAAATCCAGTGAACTAGATAACCTTTTGAAGAAAGAATATCTGGCAAATGCAAGGGTAATAAGTGTCTAGTATACATCTTTAGCAGCTCTGTGTCATGTCATTAAGGTATTGAATATTTAAAAGATGAATAAAGTACGCAACCAGTCTTCCATTTGAGATCTGATTGCCTTAACTTTCATATATCCTCACTATTACTTACCAAAAGAGAAACTTCTATGTACTCCTCGCTATTCTCCTTTCCAACAACTATATATCACACTGTAATCCAGTTTCTTTAATTTCATTAACCCAGTTCAAAGCTGTCTTACCAACTTCCAACAACTACAATTGCTTGCTCAGCATCAGTTCTGCCACTTAGAAGCTGATTTCTCCTGCTAAAAGTGGACGAACCCAAATCAAGTTAACTAGGTTGACTTCAAATAACAGGATTAAATGCAGTGCCCAGACTATAGCTTGTATAACATAAGGCTAATCTAGAAGGATTATAGCAAAAAAAAGCACTTTGCAAAATTTTACCACAAGCCGTGGGTCAGTTAACTGCACTGTTGTTGTTTAAGAGTCACTAACGATAGAATAAACATGCTACAGAACATTTAATTTTCTCAAGCATAGAATCCATAATGTGAGGAGGTTTACAATGTCATCATAACAATGAGATAAAACCCGTTATATCCAGTGGTACAACAAAACTGAGTTGAACTGTAAATAGACCTCTTCTATCTATTATATAAAAATGAACTCATCCAAACTAGTTAAGATCGGATATAAAAATGAAGTTTGAAATAATTTAACACTTCTCATCAAAAGAAAAGGAAAGATGTTAACATTGTATCCAACTTGATATAGGTAAAAGATACATTTAAATCTATGTTCAAAATATCTAAAAGGAAACTAGTCTCAATAAGCAATATGTCCTCTAAAATATTGAGATTCTAGAGGGAAATAGATGATACCGGCCTGCTTCACAAAGAATACAAATATAAAGTTAAAAGGAACAAGAAGACAAAAAGAAAAAAAATACAAGTTACTACAATTAACCACATTTGTAATTACAAAACATCAAATTTTAAACCAACATCAAATTTTAAACCACTGAGAGATACAGAAAAATTGAGGCTAAAATTATTAGACTGGTGACTGTACACGCAACTTATTAGCAACATAGAGCAAATGACTAATGTTTGTTGACGGATATTTCTGCAACAATTTGAGATTCGCAGTGAAATCACCCGCCAGGAGACGTCTACGAATGAGAATCAGCATTGCACAGCATACTCGAAGAAGGGTCTCCTACAGTCAGTATTTTTTTGTCAGTTTCCCTTTCCAGATCCTCTTTGGAAAAAAACAAGGTGGCTTCAGAATTCACATCTTTCTCAAAGAAAAATGACCAGATTATCCACAAAAACGAGGCGGGTTCACCATCAACAAAATTGACCTCCAAATTTCTAGATGCAATGTGGATTTAAAGCATTTTAATAGCTCCTGGAACTCAATTCACAAGCTCAAAGCAATTTGGCTAGAGAGGGAGGGAGGGAAGGATAGCATTTTCCAGAAATAATTCTCATAAAAAAATGATGCGAATTCACTTTTTCTTTTTTGATAATTGAAGCAAATCTATTAATACTCATCCTCACATCATCTCACATGCTATTTCTTTTCTTTTCTATTTCCAGAAGAGGGGTTGGTTAGAAATGCAAAGACTTCCCAATTTTGTCCTAGTTGAGAAAACACAACTTAATGAACAGTGATGTAATTAAGCAGTCATACCTGAGGACCCTCTGGGTCACTTAAAAGAGTGTCCCAAATATGAAGGCTGTCAGCAAAATTGAATTCTTGAGTCAAGAGAAGAGTGATCCACCTAAATGCATAGAACTGGGGATTGACCTATAATTTCAATATTCGAAAAGTGAGGCTTCTGCCATAAATTGTCTAATGAACAATAAATAAAATTCTAGAATCATTTGCCCTAGATGTTTACTCAATGAGAGCACCAAACAATAATGACGCCTTGGCTGGTAAAACTTATCACTTGACTACTCAAATAACAAAAAAAAGACGGAAAAGAAGAATAGATAATGGAGTCCCAGATTGACAGCTTCCCATGTAGAGAAGATCTCACCATACCATATAGATTAAATGGTTGTGAAAGAGACACGTTTGGCAATGTTTCTAAAAGTGATATTCGAATCCAATAATCAAATTAAAAAAAATTGAATTGATTAAAAATGAATTTTATTTGAATTTGAAAAAAATTAGAAATTCAGTTCTCAAAATTTTTTGACATGTTTTTCTTTCTTTTCTAGAAAAAGAAGTATTACAAAAAAAGAGAAGAGAATATGACATATTGTTTTGAACAGTTATAAACTGCACCACTCAGCCAAATCTCAAAAGAGCAAATCTCAAAAGAGCATTTTCTCCTAAAGCTGGAATAATTGATAATAATTTGTTCATAAAACAATAATGATTAAGAAAAACTTCAAACACATCAGAAGATAGTAACTTAAGTGTGTTACCCTGAAACATCAATCAATCACCAGATCAAGATTCACCTCAATTTGTAATGAAAAGATAGTATACAGAAAGATCACAGAGAAAGCTAAAAGAAGATTGATTTAGAAGTAGCAACACTTTAATATAAACTCAATCTCTTGCCTTAGTTGTGATCTCAAGATGACGCCACAGTTCTTCATCCTTTTCTTTCAAAAGTTGGGACAACCTTGTGATAGTGGAACGGATTCCCACAACACTGTTGTCAAGTTGCTGACAGAAGTTATCCCTGAACCCACTCAATAGCTCAACAAAACAAAAAAATGTGTCTGCTTCAGCAGATAGCTGCACATATCCAAATTAGGAACTGATAAGAAAGTTGAAAGAAATAAATAATTGAAGCACAAGCTGCAATTGACACTTCACAATCCAACTGAAAGAAGATGCCCTACACCATCCATCACTGTTTATTTTGAATCTAAATAGTAGTTTCTACCATTTTTAAGATTATTTTAAGTTATTTTTATTTACAAGCATTTTGTTGTAAGTTCTGATTCCCATAACTGAAATGCAACACCAGAGAGGTCCAACACTACTGTTCACATAAAACACAGACCAAAATTTGTTCACAAAACTTGCTAAGGAATCAAAGTAGCCCAAACATGAGTCTCCACAAATGTCAACAGAATCAAGACTTCAGAGTTCAGGAAAAGGAAACTTATTTGATTTAAAAATGATTTCTCTAAGTAGAATGTTTTCCCTGCTCAAGCTACATAACAAATTTGCAACAAAATGAACCGAGGAAATGTTTATCATGTGTTTATGTCACCACTGCATGAAGGAAAGATAAAACTTACCGCTGTACGTATTTAGTTCTAGTTTTGTATTGTGTAATTTGTACACTCAAAATCCTCAGGAGCATATAACTACTACTAAAGTGCAGCCCATTGCCAAAATAACAGTTAGATGTATTGAGTAAGACTGAAAGATAAAAGTGGAGATATTGATCCAATTTTTTGTAAGTCTGGATGTTCACAACATTATCACAATTTGCACCCAAAATTATATAAATAGAGTGAAACAAATTAAGGATATTTCTCACATAATAGAACTATGATTTGAAGTATTAGTGTCATCCCACTAACATATTACTGAGGTGAAGAGGCAATCGTAAGTTATAACAGTTAACATTTGGTAGTCTTATGTGACACAACATGCAGATACAAAAAACCACTTAAATATTTGTAAATTTGAACACTAAACAAAGGGTAAACATTAACTATTTTCTAAACTCAAAAAAGATGACAACTTCATATACTTACTGCATTTTCCTCGTCAGGATCATTTCTGAAAACATAGAAGAGAGGGGCCAATATCTCATTCATCCCTTGAACATATCTTATACCTGGATTTAACTTTGCAAAAACAATTAATATGTTCTTTAAAGCCTCCTGAAAATGTGAGAAAAGTTCAAGTCAGCCAAAATGCCCATACTTTGGTTCAGATCTAGAGTTTGTGTATTTTCAACAGAAGTAAAAAAAACACACCCGATTAGATTTTGCAAATTGTGAATCCCCCGAGAAAAATTGCATGTCTGGATGGGTGCGCTTTACATCTCGATCGATCTGTTCAATGATCTCTGTATCCTACAAAATCCAAAGATGATTGTGAAACAAGATGCAGCACCCGATCTTACTATAGCATCACAGTCACAGACTTGCATTACATCAGGAAATTCTCGAATCACAATACAAAAATAGCAGTATTCTAAATCAACTAAAATCTTGAATACTGCAAGAAAGTTCAGGTTCATCCACAAATATATAAAAGCCAGACAAATATTGCAGTTACTTGTGAAACACCATAACTAATTCTGATTAAGTGAACAGAGGTATTTTTAATGTGCAAAGTGCAAACAAGTATGAGGCACTGGGAGACTAGCACAAAAGTAAAAGCCTCATAAGAAATATTACTTGTCCAGTTGTCTTGCAAATTTTTCGAAGTTTATAACATAAGAATTCACGCATGTAATAGTTTGCAAATGAAGGATAGTCCAATTGAATTGCGGTCCAATTAAATAGTTGTTCAACCAGTTGAGCCATTCAATTAGAATAATGTATGTTAGCTTATGACATTTCGTTAGATGCAAGTGCAGTAGAACTAACATAGTTAATTTCACAATGTTAATATTCTTTTTAGCAGAACAAAAAAAAAATCATCTAGACTTCAAATATGAATGTGAAAACCATTCTTCAAGAGCTATTAGCATAGTACCTGAAAGAACTGATTCCATATACTGGTCTTCCCAAGACTCAAAGGATGCTCCCCTTGAGTAATGTCTGATCTTGAGAGCAAGCCCCTACTTTCACATTTTGGTTCATCATTGTCATAACTCTTAGATTTATAAAGCCTCCTTGTAACTTCTGACTGACTAGCCAAATAAACACTCAGAAAGCCAAGTAGATGAATACAATAGAAAATACTTGACAACCAAGTTTTCACTGCTTCACTGTTCTCTAAGTTTTCACTTAAATCACTGTTGTTACCATATAACAAAATTGAAGTAGTGTTTTTCTATATTGGACATGCCATAATAGCTGCTTTTACTTTTACTTCTTTTTTTTTTTTTTGGTACCTAGATAGAGATGATATAATAGTAATCAGCTTGAAGTAAAACAATGCATTTTACTATTTGCAATAGGGCTGAAAACATGAAAAGAAGTAAGAATGGAAGAGGATGAAATTCTTGAATAGATGAGACAGGAAGTTCATTGAATCCATCTTTCTTTCTCAATCAATACTTTTATATATGATCCACTCAGGATTCATGGTTTAGAAACAAAAAGTATAATTCAATGTTTCATAATCTTATGCCTTTAGTTCATGCTGTTCTCATCAACAAAAATTGTCTATAGCTACAGAGGTGCAAATTTTCACGATAAGGATAAAAAGTCTTTACATCTCTTCATTGATTTAAAAGTCAACAATCAACTAAAGGAATAAAATGAACTGTAATGCAATGATTATTAAAGGAATTTCCACCATTAGAACTATTAAATTTATATGGCTTTTTTATTTGTGGTTAACTGAAGGATTCCTGGATTTATAGCATGGGAGTGAAAGATCACTGGTTTGTATTAGGCTTTTAGTAATCAGTTAGGCACAATATGTGGGTGGTTCATTCTCGTCCATACGGATGAATTTCTTAGCATTGAAATCCCTGAAATAAAATATAACTTACAGGATTCATCAGAAGATCCTCTTTGAAATGTTTATACTGAGACCTCTTTTTTGCTAATTCGGATGACCAAAGCCCGCGATCTGGTGATAGATACCCAAGCAAAAGCTGCAAACATCAATAAGCATAAGTTTTAGTAAGCTCGTGAGTGATTTACCTGCCTTTTCTCTATCCCTAATAGAAATTTAGCACATATTCAGCGACCATAAGCATCTAAACTAATCAAACCCATACGATCATCAGAAATACATTTACTCTTTGAATTCAACTTAATGGTGCCTTGTATAACCAAATGACGAATATGGAAACTAACAATTATGTTTTAAAAACACTGGAAAAATCACATCTTTAATCTTCCCCTTCCCACATTTTCTAGCTAATCACACAGAACTACTTTTTTCGATTAAATATTTACCTTCCATACTGTAGAACGAATCCCAGCACCATCTGGAATACCTTGACAAGCAATTTTCCGCAACTCCGGCATATCTATCACCTTCCTCGACAACTTGAATTAGCAAAAGAAATTCTTTTAATAAAAACGAAAAGGAACCGAAATATGAAACCAGTGATCCCAATTTCAAAAATCATAATATTCACTTTCTTAAAGACAACAGTTGAGAGATTTAAACAAGTGGAGGAAACAAATAAACGGAGAGATTGAACTAACCTCATACAAGAGTTGGGCCTGGCGAGATATGTCATCTGCAGAAGGGGAGGAAGAAGAAATGCCATTGTAATCGTCTGCACTGTTATAAATTCGTGAATCTTCTATTGTTTGTGGCTTTGGAGGCTCTTCTCTGGTAGTTGAGGGAGAAGGCGTCTGTACAGGTGGGTCCACGGCGGAGGGCTCTATAGTTGGGGACGTAAAGGTGGAGTAGCTCGTGGTAGTGTAGCGAAGGTGACTATTACGGTCATCGGAAGAAGGAGAAGACCACATAGAACTATTAAGCCAGTCTGGCACGCGTTTCTTCGCCATTTTCACTGCTCAGATTGATTTCAAGTTTGGATTTTGCATAAAATCTCTAGGGTTTCTGCAAATTTTTGACGATTAGGAAGCTTCTTCTTTCTTCTCGGATCGCTTTGGGAGAACCTTCTGGACGGGTAGTGGTAATGCAACCGGAGGAGGTATGAGCTAGCTGACCACGTAACAACAAAGATGTCGGCCTTCTTCTGAAATGATATGACGCCATCCCATAAATATTTTTCCGCTGTGCACTTGGGGTGTCCATACTTTTGGACAGTGAAAAACACGAGTCGCACACCTTAGAGCTATCTAGTGTTTTGTATGTTGTGTTTGGAAATGGAAAATTGTGAGGGACCAAAGTCTGGTGTTAGTTTGTGATTTATAAATAAAATTAGTTATAACTTTGATTGGTTAATCATTTTAATTACACCATTTAGCCTATCTCATTTTCTCTAATCTCATATTCAAATATAAAAATTTCATATTTTATATATCTAATTTGGAATAAGATCTTATATAGGGATTGTTTGCAAACTTAATTCGTCTTAGGACACAGCTCAACAAAAGTTAAGTTGCCTTTATTAAAGTATAAGTTCGTAAGGTTTGTAACAACTAACAAGGCTAGCCATTTGCTGAAGTCTTCTTACAAACTTTCATCAAAGACCTCACCATGTAAAAGAAATTATCCTAAACCTGTGGATGCTTTTCTCCAAAAGTAAAAGAATAAACATGATGCATTGCACACTATTGACCCTTTGTTTTGAATAAACAATAGTGGGTTAGTGCCATTTCTGACTTTCCTGTTGTAATATAAAGCCTAAGTCTGCAATCTTTTGCCTATATATCATGTTGGTTTAGCTGTCTCGTCACTTTCACAATCTCTTAATCATGTCCTGCTTTTCTTCCCTTTGGAAGATCACGTTTTTAAGACTGTTATGTTAACTTTGATCCTTTCAGCGATTCTGAAGGATCTTCAAGCTGGGAATTCCTACAAGTTGGGTTTTAACTGATAAGTGATGGGTGGAGGACAATGAAGTTACAAGGAATCATCAGTATGTTCTCTAGTTTACACATGATTAGTTAGAGTATCTTACAGGTTTTAGGCAAGTATGATCATTACAGGATTCACATAAAGTAGAACCTCTGAAGTATCAAAAGTGTCATAGGAATCACATCCACATTTTCACTTGCAGACTGATCCTTCAGAATGCAGGTAGACTTATATATTGCAACAACCACCTCCATTCACGTGCATTACTGCTGTGATTTCGTCCCCATCTTCCATTGAAAGCTGTAGAATCAATATGGTACATAAAGATAAGATGATCGATATTAGTCAAAATGGTTTACAAAAGTGGTGCTAATGATGCAGGGTCACAGGAAGATATAAATTTAATAGGATTTTTGACAATATGCAGAGGAATACAGACATCTTACTATTGATAAGAGTTCAAGGCTCACTAAGTTTCAACATCTTGGTTATTTTAAGTTATTATACGTCCAGTATAAATGAAGTAGAATGCAGCCATTTACCTTGCTTTGCAGCAAAAAATATAGATAGCAGAAAGATAACGTAAAGATCAGGAATGGGGAAAAAAATTTAAGAGTTGTAAAGTCTAATGTAAAGAAAGAAATTGTGATGTGAAAAGATATAGATGGGAGTTTTTGTAAGGTGTACCCACACATTATCCAACATGATCATGAACTAAAGCTTTATGATTCCGCTGCATTTGTCAAACCTTCTCCATAAGTATAGGCTACATGTTTTTCACATCCATTTCTCACCATATTTCCTATCTATTTTTGTTTTTTAATGGAATTTCCTGGGGTCAAAGTCATGGCCAAAAAATAAGAAAACTAAAAACAAACAGGAGTAAGAAGTGAGACAGAAAATCTTAAACCCATTTGTGAATTTTTTTCCCCATGATATT
This sequence comes from Quillaja saponaria, assembly GCA_029379385.1. Classification (NCBI taxonomy): domain Eukaryota; kingdom Viridiplantae; phylum Streptophyta; class Magnoliopsida; order Fabales; family Quillajaceae; genus Quillaja; species Quillaja saponaria. The sequence goes on from CM055606.1 coordinate 20,520,412, forward strand.
GCTATCATTAAGAAAAACCCATAACATATGTAATAAAAAATGGAAGATACTTACTCTATCAGGTGTTTGTTTGCCAGTAATGCGATCTCCGTCATACAAAAATTGCATTGTCTTATAGACTAGTTGCTTTTTCTCACAGTATGCGGTCATTAGCTTAAATAACTGGGTGTTACGCTTTACCCTGAAGAACACCTCATTCCCATCCTACAGGCAAATGAAGAGCAAAAAAATGGTGAGGAAAGGAGAAGAGTAAAAAGAAATTGATAATGAAGAAAATAGTATCAGGCCTTTATATGTAACTTCTTATTATATAGTCAGGATGATGTAAAACAAACACCATAGTGCAAGTATGAACGCTAAATTCATATCACATGATAGTTTTGGCAAGACTAGTTAGAAGCTGTAAAATTGATGCAAATGTATATGATGCCAAAAGTAAGTACTCTTTTAAATGATCCAGAATTAAATTATTCAATGGTTTTCATAACAGACAATCTCTACAAGTTTGAACACAATTGAATTGTATGGAAAATAATTAAATAAATGAGATAAACTCTTCTACTAAATTCCAGTCTATTTTATTTCTTGGCTATGTATATGCATCCATTCCCAAGGAACTTCTAAATTTCCAAAGAAAGGCAGCAAGCATCTATCAAGAATTAGCTTGAGGACCACATCCAAAGCATTAATTCTAGAACCATTACGTAGTTTCCTACCTATGTTATTTTTTTATACCAAAATTAGAAATCAGCAAACTACCCTCCACTTATTTTCTAGAGAATCAAATTCACGCACAAACATTGTACATACAAACATAAGAAAATGGCAGAATATGGTTTTTCTTTGCTATAATTATACTTTTTATAGTTAAGTGACTCAGTTTATCTCAAGTCAGCAATAGCATGAGCTTATTCATGCAAATACCTTGAAACCATAGTCAGGGTACCTACAGCAAATGCTTTGATGCACTAAGGTTGCTTGCTACACAATAAAATCTGTCATCATAAATTCATAATAGCAATACCTCAGTTCTCAATGGTAATCTTGCCATTATTATTCTAACATATTACTTTGATTTTTTTTGTTTATTATTGCTACTCTTTACAGTACTGATATTAAGGCTTTTCCTGTTGAAAATAGCATTCAACTGATATCCTTATATACTGATTTTCATAAATGTACAAATACAGTACTGCTAAGGGAAAAGTGGTAGGTCCACATGTGTAATATATACAAAGTATGAAATCTTTCCAGAAAGATTCCAGCTAGTATAAGCTATGCAAGGATGAAGGGTAATTTATCAGCACCCATGGTATTGATTTGAGGTTTAGATTTTTGATCCAGCTTGCCACATTTTTCGGATTTTCATTCTTCAAATCTTTTGAAAATAGATTTGAAGCTTCAATTTGAGAGGTGGTTCCAGGAATAGACACTATCAGAGTCAACAATGATGCTGAGTCTAAGACCTCAAGGTGATAAGCATGGAAGATCTAATAAAGCTAATTGAAGGTATAAAAGTATCTTGTTCAGATCAGCAAAATGATTTTTTTTCAAATTAATTAATGACACTTCTTAACTTCATAGCTTTTTTTATTAAAAAAATGGAGAAAATTTTCTAGGAGCTTGACTCAATAGAAGAAAAAAGCACAGAAAAAGCAAAGAATGAAACAACATGGAAATGCAGAGTTTTGACAGTTTTCAAATATAGTCTTTCCAACAATTTGTGGACATTCTAAACATGTAAATTTACGAATTAGAACCAAATTATCCCTAGAAAGCTCTTGCAATCAACCTTAAAACTATTTGAAAGAATTCCTAACCCACCACCACATCTCAATGTGACAAAAGAGTTTAGCTACAGAGTTTGATCCTATACAAATTTCGAGAACACTTCTTTGAACCTATGACTTGCTCATATACATGCAACTAACTAAGAAAACAATTCACACAAAGGATGTTTATTTTGAGAATACCTGAGCCAAAAAGAAAATATAATTAAGAAATCAGATTGGGGTGAGACACTAACCCCTACACCTTACTTTTTTCATCTTAGGCATTATTTCATCCAAATTGAGAGAAGCCAACATTTCACATACCCTCCTACTCCTTCGATTCTTCTTATTTCTTCTGCCATTTTTATACTATCTTTTCCTTTTTAACTTTCACACACAAATCACACCCATTAATCGGACGAAACCTCTGATAAGGGAGGTAGAATATGTGAACACACCTCCCTCAAAATTTGCTTCTTTTTGCATCATCTAAAACTCACCCAAAGCTTCTTCTTGGAAACCCATAAAACCACAAAACAGAAAATGTAACAGCAAACCCACAAATTCCTTTGCCCAAATAATATAAAAATCAAAACTTTAACAGAAAATCAAAGACCCAATAAGTAAATAAGAGTGACACACCTGGCCCTTGACTTTCAGGACAACAGAAGGCACTTCATCGCCTCCTCCGTTAGTAGCCATTGCCATCCAGACCCGCAAGCTAACACAGTGTTCGACTGAGAGTGAAAGAGAGAGACTATCCAGTGAATAGTGATGGTCGAGAAGAAAGTCTTAGGGTGAGATTTTGAAGTAGGGAATGATTTGTAGTTTCCAATGGGGGTACAGGCAGTCATCAATACGCTGACAGAAACTTGGTCTCATACTGCATTCACAATCGTTTGTTCATTCCAACAAGAAATTGTTTCACCTTGTCAGAAATACCATTTTAAGCTAAGGCCAGCTGTACCTCCCGCCCTGGTGATCAGTAGAGAATTTGCTTTTCCTTTCTTCTTTTTCTCATTCTATTTTTACTTGCAAATGACAACTATTTCCTTAATAAATGGTTACAATTGGGTTTTCAAATTATTAATTAACATTGCTTATTATATCCTTACAACTTCAAATATCATTATTTTGTGTTATTAAATTATTTTTATTTATGACTAATTCACTTCTTTAATTAGATACAACCGCCCGGTTAGATAGAAAATTTATTTATGTTATATGTACACAAACTTGGCATGCAAGTGCATCACAATGCCGTGGAAGAAATGTGTTGTGTATTCCTGGAGGTATAGTTAATTAGTATCATTGAAATCATGAAAGTTTACTTAATTTTGTTGGTCAAATATAGCAAACAAAAGTTAGAGATAAATTCTTCTTAAACGGCAGTGTCTTGGTATGATTAATTCAATAATTTGATCACAAGAAAGATTATAGTTTGAACATGAATTTGCTAAAATATTTTTGAGAATGAGTAAATTCTTCAAAAACATTTAGTAACTCATTGATTTAATTAAATTTTTACATTTCTTTATAAACTTTACAAAAATCGAAGTTAATTAATATTTTATTTTAAGATGAAATATCCGGTCATATTCAATATCGATCTATATCTCTTTTAAACTATTACATATCTAGATTTTGTCAATATTATATTTATTATGGCAAAACATAATTAACAAAGAAAATTAAGAAAAGTAAATGAAAACAGTTTCCTCAATGAAATCATGAAAGTCGTTTTTTAACATGGTCTAAGCAATATAAAAATATGAAAATCATTGAAATTAAGCACTACTAATTGAAATACAAAATAAACTTGATAAGATTCTAAAATTTGAAGTTGAACTCATGGCCAGCAGTCCGGGAACGATCTCTTGATCTCATAACTTAGAAGGTCCATCATTGTCAAACTGCAATGTAAACATGAAGTATATATATACATGGCATTGAAAGGGTTGGGAAAACAAAATAAATAATTATTCTGATAATTTTTAATCACAAAAAATATGTATGTAAGTTAAGAATGCTAGTAATGACAGTAATACCTCTTTGATCATGAGATTATAGTCCTCATCCACAAAATTCTGACCTTGAGGATGCAAACCTGGACTGAATTGTGCGAGCTCGAGTCTAGTCATGTCATGATCATTTTCAGTTTGGAATGATAAAACTGGATTGTGCACATTGTTTTTACATTCAATAAGTTGCCTTGATCTCATGTTTGAATCTCCTCCATTTGGAGTGAGATTTAAAGAATTGATTCCTCCATTTTGACCTAAAAAATTTGATCAAGAAATAACAACAATTATGGGGAAAATATGGGTGGAGTTAATTAAAATTATCCCAAAACATGCAAATTTTTAAAAGGAAATCATGTAAAAAAAAGAAAAGAGAACTCATGGCATGCATGTACAGAAAGTTACCCAAAAAAAATTAACTACAAAAAACTACCTCTTGATGATCATAGTATCGAACACGTGTCTAGCTAGCGAAATTTGACCTAATGAACACACATAAAATGCTACAAAATATTCATGCGAATGCATGTGGATATCTTTTATAAGTTAATTAGTACCTGGGAAAAAATCTTGAGAAGGTTTGGTGATTATCATTGGATCACATTGAGGAATGGCTCCTGTACCCTGACTTGAATCAACACCAAACAAAAGGGCAGGGCAGCCCATATTGCCAGGACCAGCACCAGTATTCGGTAGTTAGAGCTCTATGAAAGGATGGATGCTTCAACAACTTAAATTCTTGAGGTGCAGGAGGGCTATTTCCAAGCATGTGATCATTTTGTTGCATAACCTTTTGCATTTGGCTTGGTAAGTTGGAAGGACTTGATGAATGCAACGACACATTACTCTGACCAACATCAGGATCAATCAGATCTTCCAGTGTCATAGGCCAAGGAAAAGATGGATGCTTCAACAACTTACATTCTCGAGGTGCATGAGGACTATTTTCAAGCATTTGATAATTCTGATGCATAACTTGTTGCTTGTGGTTTGGTAAGTTGGAGTCATGACTAAATGAATGTAACGGCATATTGCTTGGACCAACAACGGCATCAAGGAAATTTTCCAGCCTCAAATCTCTAGAAAAAGATGGATGCTTCAGCAACTTAAATTTTTGATCAGGTGCAGGAGGACTATTTTCAAGCATTTGATCATTCTGCTGCATAACTTGTTTCATGTGGTTTTGTAAGTTGGAGTGACTCAATGAATGTAATGGCATATTGCTTGGACCAAAAGGATCAAGGAAACTTTCCAGCCTCATCTCTCTAGAAAAAGATGGATGCTTCAGCAACTTAAATTCTTGACGTGCATGGGGACTATTTTCAAGCTTTTGATTATTCTGCTGCATAACTTGGTTTTGTAAGTTGGAATGACTCAATGAATGTAATGGCATATTGCTTGGACCAGCAGTAGAATCAAGGAAACTTTCTAGCATGATATCTCTAGAAAAAGATGGATGCCTCAACAACATAAATTCTCGAGGTGCAAGAGAACAGTTTACAAGCATCTTATTCTTTTGTTGCATTTGGCTTGGTAAGTTGGAAGAACTCAATGAATGTAATTGCATATAATTGCTTGGATCAATACAAGGATCAAGGAAGCCTTCCAATCTCAGAGCTCTAGGAAAAGATGGATGATTCAACGACTTAAATTCTTCAGTTGCAGGAGGACTATTTTCTAGCATATGATGATAGGTACTATTCTGCATAACTTGTTGCATTTGGCTTGGTAAATTGGAAGATTGAGTGTAGGGTTTGAAAGCTGGAAATGAGCCTTGTTTGTAATTGTTGGGATCATCAACATCAGAACTTCCTACCACGCGCTTGGTTCCTGAAGTACTCTCACCAAATATTCTGCGCTTGTTCTTTTCAGCTGCACTACTCTTCAAGGAGATTCTATATTTCTATAAATACAAAAATAAATAAAATTAGATTCACAATTCTATATGAAACATAAATGTAAAATAAAAAATCGGCATTTTATGGTTTTATCATTTTTCAAATAACATGGGACTTATATTTGTTTACCTGAAGGTGGCTAGAGATATTTTCTCGAGTTAGGCCTGGAACATTCATTACTTTTTGTATTATACTTGGAACAGCTGCACCTGCGAAGAAATCAATCCTAGAACATATGTTTGCATCAAATAGTTGAGATTATCTTTAAAATTATGCATGCTTACCTTTTTTTCCTAAATGCTCAACAGCATCAAGGAACTTCCCATGGAGTTCATTTGTCCAGATAAACCTTGGTTTCTTATGAGAAGAGGTTTCATGATCATCATTTTGGTCATAGCCTATATGATAACTAGGTTTTGTACTTTGATCTATACATCCAGCCAGTTGAAGAAGAGGTTGTGATTCTTGTTCATCTATTTCTCCTGTAATGCTAATACTTTGATGTTGATCATGATTCTCGAGTTTACTCCTATAAACATGCTGCCAAATCTTCTTCACATCATCTAATTGAACAGGCTTCGATATGTAGTCACAGGCTCCAAGCTTTATGCTCTTCTTGACATAATTACAGTCATGTCTAGCAGATGCCACTGCATTTAATTAACATACAATTGATAATCAAAATGATGTATATAGTGAAAGTTATATAACACTCGCGCATATATATAGAGAGAGAATGGACGAGAGAGAAAGGTGTTAGAAACTTACTTACTACAGGTATTCCCATTTCAAGAGATATAATCTCCAAAAGCTGAAAACCATCCATGTCAGCCCTTACAACATCAGTAATCACAATATCAAACTTGTCTTTGTTCTTCCTCAGAATATGTAGAGCTTCATCTGCTCTTGTTGTCGTAGTGACTACATATATAATAATACAAAATATTGACATACACCATTTTCAGTTATAACCGCATATCATAAGTGACTTGGAAATTTATATTAACAATGGTACCATAAATTCGCATTAATTATAAGGATACAAACGCAAATAATAATAAAATAAAAATTATTGAAATACAATGTGCAGCAAGCCAAGTTTAATTAAAGTTTTACTAGAAATTACTATAGTTATTTTTAATTGTTTCACATAATTATGAACAAACGTTACAAATATAATCTATATTTTTATAAACATTAAACACAAGAATGGACATATAGGATAACAAATAATTAAATGCTTCACTTATATATGTTTGACATGAAATAGAGAAAGAGAAAACAAAAAACCAATGGATATTAATCATGAATAACCATCGCTGCTAACATAACTCAAATGGAATAGTACTTGACTTTATTGCTCTTCCCTCCAACCAGTCCTGGATTCCACAACCCTAAAACTCCTCTCTATCTAAAGATAAAAACTAAAAAATACAAATCATGAATAAATCAATCCTTTTTCCTTTGTGCAAAGAATACTTCTTCTTTTTTAAAGAGGATGGGAAAAGGGGAATAAACCCACAAAAAGACATGTGCCGCTGGGTCACGCAAAAACTAATTATTATAAAATATAAAATCACCTGAAACAAAAATTGACCAAATTAAAAAAAAAAAATCAAATTTTGTTTTACCTTGCAATATATTACTCTCAAAATTAAGAACACCAAATAAATCCAAGTATATGGAAATATAGATTTCCTATTGAATATAAGAAACTAATATATATATATATATATATATAAACCCTAAAAATTTAAACATGTAAAAGAAGATAAAGGCCACAAAACCCATAAACCCATAGGAGCCACACAAATCAAGATTTCACTATAACCCATTACCCCATAAACCCTAACACAAATAAAATCAGAAAAGAAAAAAAAATCAGATCTTGTCAAAATATAAAACACACCAAACAGTAGTCTTCATAAATAAGCAGTTCAGCAAAAACATTCATAACAAGTGTATATAAACACATCCAGAAAGAAAGAGACCGCAAGGACGGGTATCGAAGAAATTAACAAACCTTCATATTTACACTTTTTAAGCAGAGCAACAAGATAAGCAAGACAAACTCGATTAGCATCAATTGCAAGAACTCGCAGGCCATCAGGAAATTTGTCGGGCAACTTGTTTCTTTTGATGCCTGACATTGATTAGATTTCTTGGGAGATCACAATGACTAATTACTGGTAAGCCTTGGGAGATACTGTACTAAATTTTTTTTAGGTTAATTGCTTATTTATATGATTTGTTGAAATTTCTATTTAAGGAAACTTTGGACAAATTTTGTAGGTATGGAATCTTTTCCTTCAATTACGGCCTATATTGAGGCAATCTAGAAAAATAACTTGTTTAATTTGCTATAAAAGGTAAAACGGATGTTTGATGAATCCTTAATTCAATCACATAATCATCATCCCATGTAAATTAACGAATGGTTGATGAGTCCAAAATCCTTCTTAACTCTATTTAGTATAAACTGATGAATGTTTTCTTCATGATCAATGAATCTGTGATGAATTTTTAATTCATAGCTAATAGTTATTCCATAATCTCGTAGGTTTCCAATTAATAATTAATCAGTTCAAATGGTATCGAGATTTTTAATTAATTTGCGTTTGTAGGGTGGTATTATCCTCCAACCTTTTCAGAAATACCATTTTAAGCTAAAGCCAGCTGTACCTCCCGCCCTGGTGATCAGTAGAAATTTGCTTTTCTTTTCTTCTTTTTCTCATTCTATTTTTACTTGCAAATGACAACTATTTCCTTAATAAATGGTTACAATTGGGTTTTCAAATTATTAATTAACATTGCTTATTATATCCTTACAACTTCAAATATCATTATTTTGTGTTATTAAATTATTTTTATTTATGACTAATTCACTTCTTTAATTAGATACAACCGCCCGGTTAGATAGAAAATTTATTTACGTTATATGTAAACAAACTTGGCATGTAAGTCCATCACAATGCGGTGGAAGAAATGTGTTGTGTATTCCTGGATGTATGCTTTATTAGGACCATTGAAATCATGAAAGTATACTTAATTTTGTTGGTCAAATATAGCAAACAAAAGTTAGTGATAAATTCTTCTTAAACGGCAGTGTCTTGGTATGATTAATTCAATAATTTGATCACAAGAAAGATTATAGTTTGAACATGAATTTGCTAAAATATTTTTGAGAATGAGTAAATTCTTCAAAAACATTTAGTAACTCATTGATTTAATTAAATTTTTACATTTCTTTATAAACCTTTCAATAATCGAAGTTAAATAACATTTTAATTTTAAGATAAAATATCCAGTCATATTCAATATCGATCCATATCTCTTTTAAACTATTACGTATCTAGATTTTGTCAATATTATATTTATTATGTCAAAACATAATTAACAAAGCAAATTAAGAAAAGTAAATGAAAACAGTTTCCTAAATGAAATCATGAAAGTCGTTTTTTAACATGGTCTAAGCAATATAAAAATATGAAAATCATGGAAATTAATTTCCTTTCTCATAAGCAAAGCACTACTAATTGAAAGACAAAATAAACTTGATAAGATTCTAAAATTTGAAGTTGAACTCATGGCCAGCAGTCCGGGAACAATCTCTTGATCATAACTTAGAAGGTCCATCATTGTCAAACTGCAATGTAAACATGAAGCACATATATACATGGGTCATTGAAAGGGTTGGGAAAACAAAATAAATAATTATTCTGATAATTTTAATCACAAAAATATGTTTGTAAGTTAAGAATGCTAGTAATGATACTAATACCTCTTTGATTATGAGATTATAGTCCTCATCCACAAAATTCTGACCTTGAGGATGCGAACTCGGACTGAATTGTGCAAGCTCGAGTCTAGTTATGTCATGATCATTTTCAGTTTGGAACGATAAAACTGGATTGTGCACATTGTTTTTACGTTCAATAAGTTGCTTTAATCTTGTGTTTAAATCTCCTCCATTTGGAGCGAGATTTAAAGAAGTGATTTCTTCATTTCGACCTAAAAAATTTGATCAAGTAATAACAACAATTATGGAGAAAATATGGGTGGAGTTAATTAAAATTATCCCAAAACATGCAAAATTTTAAAAGGAAATCATGTAAAAAAAAGAAAAAAAAAGGAAAAAAAGAGAACTCATGGCATGCATGTACAGAAAGTTACCCAAAAAAATATAATTACAAAAAACTACCTCTTGATGATCATAGTATCGAACACGTGTCTAGCTAGCGAAATTTGACCTAATGAACACACATAAAATGCTACAAAATATTCATGCGAATGAATGGATATCTTTTATAAGTTAATTAGTACCTGGGAAAAAATCTTGAGAAGGTTTGGTGATCATCATTGGATCACATTGAGGAATGGCTCCTGTACCCTGACTTGAATCAGCACCGAACAAAAGAGAAGAGCTTCCCGTATTGCCAGGACCAGCACCAGCATTCGGTATTAGAGCTCTATGAAAGGATGGATTCTTCAACAACTTAAATTCTTGAGGTGCAGGAGGGCTATTTCCAAGCATGTGATCATTTTGTTGCATAACCTTTTGCATTTGGCTTGGTAAGTTGGAAGGACTTGATGAATGTAACGACACATTACTCTGACCAACATCAGGATCAATCAGATCTTCCAGTGTCATACGCCAAGGAAAAGATGGATGCTTCAACAACTTACATTCTAGAGGTGCATGAGGACTATTTTCAAGCATTTGATAATTCTGATGCATAACTTGTTGCGTGAGGTCTGGTAAGTTGGAGTCATGACTCAATGAATGTAACGGCATATTTCTTGGACCAACAACGGCATCAAGGAAATTTTCCAGCCTCAAATCTCTAGAAAAAGATGGATGCTTCAGCAACTTAAATTCTTGACCAGGTGCAGGAGGACTATTTTCAAGCATTTGATCATTCTGCTGCATAACTTGTTTCATGTTGTTTTGTAAGTTGGAGTGACTCAATGAATGTAATGGCATATTGCTTGGACCAACAGGATCAAGGAAACTTTCCGGCCTCATATCTCTAGAAAAAGACGGATGTTTCAGCAACTTAAATTCTTGAGGTGCATGGAGACTATTTTCAAGCATTTGATTATTCTGCTGCATAACTTGGTTTTGTAAGTTGGAATGACTCAATGAATGTAATGGCATATTGCTTGGACCAGTAGGATCAAGGAAACTTTGTAGCCTGATATCTCTAGAAAAAGATGGATGCCTCAACAACATAAATTCTCGACGTGCAAGAGAAGAGTTCGCAAGCATCTTATCATTTTGTTGCTTTTGGCTTGGTAAGTTGGAAGAACTCAATGAATGTAATTGCATATAATTGCTTGGATCAATACAAGGATCAAGGAAGCCTTCCAATCTCAGAGCTCTAGGAAAAGATGGATGATTCAACAACTTCAATTCTTCAGTTGCAGGAGGACTATTTTCTAGCATATGATGATAGGTACTATTCTGCATAACTTGTTGCATTTGGCTTGGTAAATTGGAAGATTGAGTGTAGGGTTTGAAAGCTGGAAATGAGCTTTGTTTGAAATTGTTGGGATCATCAACATCAGAACTTCCTACCACGCGCTTGGTTCCTGAAGTACTCTCACCAAATATTCTGCGATTGTTCTTTTCAGCTGCACTACTCTTCAAGGAGATTCTATATTTCTATAAATACAAAAAATAAATAAATTAGATTCACAATTCTATATATATGAGACCTAAATGTGAAATGAAAAGTCAGCATTTTATTATTTTTTAAATAACACGAGACTTATATTTATTTACCTGAAGGTGGCTAGAGATATTTTCTCGAGTCAGGCCTGGAACATTCATTACTTTTTGTATTATACTTGGAACAGCTGCACCTGCAAATAAAAAAAATCAATCCTAGAACATATGTTTGCATCAAACAGTTGAGATTATCCGTAAAATTATGCATGCTTACCTTTTTTTCCTAAATGCTCAACAGCATCAAGGAACTTCCCATGGAGTTCATTTGTCCAGATAAGCCTTGGTTTCTTATGAGAAGAGGTTTCATGACCATCATTTTGGTCATAGCCTATATGATAACTAGGTTTTGTACTTTGATCTATACATCCAGCCAGTTGAAGAGGTTGTGATTCTTGTTCATCTATTTCTCCTGTAATGCTAATACTTTGATGTTGATCATGATTCTCGAGTTTACTCCTATAAACATGCTGCCAAATCTTCTTCACATCATCTAATTGAACAGGCTTCGATATGTAGTCACAGGCTCCAAGCTCTATGCTCTTCTTGACATAATTACAGTCATGTCTAGCAGATGCCACTGCATTTAATTAACATACAATTGATAATCAAAATGATGTATATAGTGAAAGTTATATAACACTCGCGCATATATATAGAGAGAGAATGGACGAGAGAGAAAGGTGTTAGAAACTTACTTACTACAGGTATTCCCATTTCAAGAGATATAATCTCCAAAAGCTGAAAACCATCCATGTCAGCCCTTACAACATCAGTAATCACGATATCAAACTTGTCTTTGTTCTTCCTCAGTATATGTAGAGCTTCATCTGCTCTTGTTGTCGTAGTGACTACATATATAATGATACAAAATATTGACATACACCATTTTCAGTTATAACCATATATCATTAAGTGATTTGAAAATTTATATTAACAATGGTACACATAAATTCGTATTAATAATAAGGATACAAATGCAAATAATAATAATAAAAATTATTGAAATACAATGTGCAGCAAGCCAAGTTTAATTAAAGTTTTACTATAAATTACTATAGTTATTTTTAATTGTTTCACATAATTATGAACAAACGTTACAAATATAATCTATATCTTTATAAACATTTAACACTAGAATGGACATATAGGATAACAAATAATTAAATGTTTCACTTATATAAGAAAGAGAAAACAAAAAACAAATGGATATTAATGATGAATAAATCACCATTGCTAACATAACTCAAGTGGAATGGTACTTGACCCTATTGCTCTTCCCTCCACCCTAAAATTCCCCTCTATCTAAAGACAAAAGAAAAAAAAATCATGAATGAATCAATCCTTCTTCCTTTGTGCAAAGAAGTCCATGGAATCGGTAATAAATAGAAAATGACTTTTTTTTTTGGGATGAGGAAGGGGAAATAAACTCACGAAAATACATGTGCCCCTGGGGCCACACAAAGACTAATTATTGTAAAATATAAAATTTCCTTAAAACTAATATTGACCAAATTGAAAAAAAAAAAAATCAAAATTTGTTTTACCTTGCAATATATTACTCTCAAAATTAAGAACACCAAATAAATCCAAGTATAAGGAAATATAGATCTCCTATTGAATATAGGAAACTAATATATATATATATATATATATATATATATGCATAAACCCTAAAAATTTAAATCAGAAAAATCAGATCTTCTCAAAATTTAAACCCTATATGTAAAAGAAGTTAAAGGCCACAATACCCGTAAACCATAAGAGCCATACAAATCAAGAATTCATTATAACCCATTACCCCATAAACCCTAACACAAATTAAATCAGAAAAAAATAAAAAAAATCAGATCTTGTCAAAATATAAAACACACCAAACAGTAGTCTTCATATATAAGCAGTTCAGCAAAAACATTCATGACAAATGTATTTAAACACTTCCAGAAAAGAAAGAGACAACAAGGGACCGGTATCGAAGATATTAACAAACCTTCATATTTACACTTTTTAAGCAGAGCAACAAGATAAGCAAGACAAACTCGATCAGCATCAATTGCAAGAACTCGCAGGCCATCAGGAAATTTGTCCGGCAACTCGTTTCTTTTGGTGCCTGACATTGGTTAGATTTTCTTGGGAGATCACAATGACTAATTACTGGGAAGCCTTGGGAGATACTGTACTAAAAAAATTTAGGTTAATTGCTTATTTATATGATTCGTTGAAATTTCTAATTAAGGAAACTTTGGACAAATTTTGAAGGTATGGGATCTTTTCCTTCAATTACGGCGTATATTGAGGCAATCTAGAAAAATAACTTGATTAATTTGCTATAAAAGGTAAACTGGATGTTGGATGAATCCTTAATTCAATCACATAATCATCATCTCATGTAAATTAACTAATGGTTAATTAGTCCATAATCCTTCTTAACTCTCTTTAGTATAAACTGAATGTTTTCTTCGTGATCAATGAATCTGTGATGAATTTTTAATTCATAGCTAATAGTTATTCCATAATCTCGTAGGTTTCCAATTAATAATTAATCAGCTCAAATGATATAGAGTTTTTTAATTAATTTTCATTTGTCGGGTGGTACTATTCTCCAAACTCTTTCTCCAGATCTACAAAAGAAACAAAAATAAAAATTGCGTATTTAATAACATGGTTTAACATAAGATAAAGAATATAGACACTCTTTTTCTTTAGTTGTTATAACTTAAACAACATATTTTTAAAATAATCCGATTCTCTAACCATAATATTTAATTAACAATTACATGTTTCTTAGTGAGAATTTTAAGCCCCGGATTAATTTATTTTTTTTCTACCAAGAGGTTGTTATTCTTTATGGATGAATCAAGAACTAATAATACTTTTAATAATGAACATTAAACATGACATTTTTGCCTTCAAAAAAAAGAAAAAAGATTGACCAGTCTTCATTTGATCTCCATCTTATCTCGTTCTTCTTCTGCTATGGTGTCTAACTTGGTCGTGCTCTCCTGATAATTAGCAAATAAAAATTAGCATTAATTAGAATCTACACAAATTATAAAGAGAAAGAGAGGAATAAATAAATCTGTAACACTGTATTTGCTGAAATTGAAGGATCGATACCAACAAAATTAATTGTTACGATTAGAAGAAAGAAAAAATATTAGACATTAATATTTAATATCTAAACGAAACACGCAATTAATTATATATTGAAGAGTCTGAATAATCTAAAATACCTCATTTGGTAAAAATCTTTGATTATTATTGCGATCTTGAGACTCAATTTCTTCAAATAATTTCAAATCAATTGTCGGAAACTCTCTTCGTTCATGTCTAGACTGATTGTGACGTCGTTTATTACAGGTACTCATAATACAACCCATGACTAGCTCACTAGCTTTCACTCAAGAATCAGCAATCACTCTCTGAAAAATATTGAAGACGAAGAAGAAGCAGCAGCAGCAAGAGAATAAGAATGTAGTTTGTGTGGTCAATCTTAAGGTTTATATTGAAGGCCAAGTCATTGGTTTGTTTTGATGGGTCAACTTTTATTTTTTGAAATTTTGGCAGCATTCCTAATTATTAATGACTGCTATATATATATATATGAATTAATTGCGTGGACCCTAACAATTTCTTAAACAAGAGACATGTACCAAAAAAATTGCAAAGACCGTGGTCCACGTGATAATAAAGAAAATTGATTTTTTTTTTTCCCCCTCAAGTTTTTCCTTTTATTTTTATATTTTCTCATGATTTTTGCATAATTAATCTCATTCTCTCTCTAAATATCTCTCTCTTTTTGAAAATAAAATAAAGAATTTATGTGATTTCAAGTTATAAAATACTTTGATCTTTTTTCTAATTATGTACTAAAAATTTTCAAAAGACTTTTCACTATTGAGGGAAAAAAATTTAGTAATTAATTAATGGAATTTTAAAGAATTTTACTCTAGCTAATATATATATATGTTATTTTCTTCTATATGTAAATATATCTATATATTTTCAATTATGTTAATTTGATCAATTTTTGTTTGATCCACTACAATTATTTGTTGTCAATCTAATTTATATATGTCAACTTAGGAATTCTTTTTCATGGCTATGGTTATATATACGCTATTTTTTCTTGGAACTAGCCTCTCCCATTCTTCGATCACTCTTTTACATTTTTTGTTCCACTTAAAAGGAAACCATAAAAGAGATTACACGTAACTATTTAGCCTAAAAAAAATTTCAATAAATCCATTGCCAAAACAGAAAATTTATAGTATATTTACACCATCTTATTTTCAAATTTCAGAATGCTTTTTCATCAGTCCCTCCGATTTCTTTTATTTGATTGGAGTTTCTATTTCTATCACTTGACTAAGATATATATATATATATATATATATATATATATGCAAAAGAAAAAAATAAAAAATAAAAAATAAAATTCTACGACAATATTTTTATTTTTACCTACTATTAACTATTTTTAAGTTTTCGGTCAATAAACTACACACAAAGTATATATATATATATATATATAATACATATTTCTTAAAATATGAGTAAATTACTCTAACTTCCCTTGAATTATGCTAATATTATACATATTTCTCATCTATTTTTAAAATCTATGCAAATCTCCCCTAAGTTCAACCATAAGGTACATCTTTATATAACCCAAACACTAATACGTTGCCAAAAAATTCTTAAAATATCCTTATTAATGTCTTATTATTATGTAATACATATAATTTTCATTTTATTAAACTACTAATTACTATTATAAGGCATTATGAAGTTTAAAATAAGATATATATCAAAATAGTCAAACAATAATCATTCCTACAATTATGGCAAAACTAAAAAAGTAATAAAATAATAATGAAAAGCAATGTTTACAAAATGTTATAAGATTTTAAAGAATATGAAATATTTTTGACAAATCTAAAATCAGAGCTCTATTAATTTATTTTAAGAACGATTAATAATTTAATTTCTATTTATAATAATTTTAAGTTGAATAATAACAAGTTGTTAATTTAACTGCATAATTTTAAGTTTATTATTGTCTTTTATTTAAGAATACACACTAAGCAAAATTTAAAATTTAATCTTCATTTTAGACTTTGGAGGAAGTTAATTTGGGTATATTTTTTAAATAGAAAGAATGTCCATATAATATATCACCATAATTTAAGGGAAGTTGAAATAATTTAATATATATATAGATATATCTTCATAATTTTAAAAATAATACTAAAAAGACATTCAAGGAATATATATATATATATATATGTATATATTACACAAAAATAAATCTATATTTTTTCTTCTTTTTTTTGACATAGATAGCATTTTTCATCGATAAATTATATTATACAAAAATAAATCTATATTTTTTTTTCTTTTTTTTGACATAGATAGCATTTTTCATCGATAAATTATATTACAGTGGGCCTCCTAATTCAGTAACCACAAAGAGTGGAGATTTAATTCATGAGTATGGAGAAAATATCTACCATATCAACAGATGGTGGATTCGAACCTGGAACCTCGTCAACAATTTATATCTATCCATATTTATACTATATATAAAAATAAATTAATGACAATCTTTTGATTATTAAAATATTACTTATAAAAAATTAAATTTCATTCTGAATTATCTCTATTTATATTACTAATTTTTTATAATAATAATAAACTCTGACAACAATTAAAAATTTTATATTAACAATATAATTTAGTACCATAGTGTACTTCTCATTTCACTTTATTTTATGGCACAAAAGTCTTTCAGAATGGTATTGTTATTGTTGATTCCTATGAAATATGACTATGTTTGCTTATATTTTTATTATTTTTTCAAGGGTTTACAAAAAAAATAAGTTATTGATTGATTTTCAACTCAATTATTAATTATGTATTTTTTTTTGTTCTTTACTTTGTAGTAAAGATTTTTTTTATTTTGAAAGTGCTTTCATTCTATTAATTTGTATTACCTTAATCTTTTGCTAAAACTTTCTAGTAAAATAACGAAACAACATTATATAGGCATGTTATTCATTGTTCTTATTTAGATTTATAAAACAAAAAGCAACATAATAGTTATGAATTTAATATTTATTTTTATCTTTAAATTAGTTGGCTTCAAGAAAAAAGAATAAGAGACTTTCAAATTTAGAATGATGTTTTGGATTATTTTTTAGAAGAAACAATTATTTGAAACTGTTGGTAGTTATGAAATATAATATGTTTTTGATAGTAAATTTAACAAAATAAATATTGATAAACCTAAATTTGACTAAATAAATTTAAGTTATTTGTGATATAAAATAATTGTATTAGTTTTTACATATTAATTTAGTGAGGGTGAAAGACCATGTGGATGATAGAAGAATGAAGATAACTTTTTTTTTTTAACATCTAAGTTTTTCTTGAATTGCTTGGAGATAAATGAGTGTGGTGTATATTTTTTTAATGTTTGGCTTAATTTAGTTATAGGATTAATTTTCTAATTTTTGATTAAAATTAATCAACTACATAATCTTTTATTTTATTAAAAAAAAATATAAGGTCATATTAAAAACAGCTACTAATATATTAAGCAGCAAACTCCCTCACAAGTCTTAACTGATAATGGTATCCTATTGTTGGTGTCGGATAGGATAAGATCAGGTCGTCTTAATCTGACCTGCCAAACGCGGCTTAGGCCTATATAATAAAGGACTCTGTAATTGATGGGGTTTTCTAATTTCTTGAGTTTCACCAGTAAATCTCGTCACTGGGGAGCTTTAATCAATGGCGGGTGTCTCACTACAGTGCGGGGACTGTGGGGCTCTTTTACGGTCCGTACAAGAAGCTCAGGAGCACGCAGAGCTGACATCCCACTCCAACTTCTCCGAGTCCACCGAAGCTGTTCTCAATCTTGTTTGCGGCACATGTGGCAAACCGTGCCGATCGAAAACTGTATTTCTTTTAACAATTCTACTCTCATTGATCTTAAATTTAAACAGTGTTTGAATTTTTTTCTAGTTTTTTTGGGTTGTGGGTCTGTTTACTTCCAATTAGATTTAAAACCTGTTTGATGAATAGTATTCTGAGTTAGTCAATTCTATTGCTTACCGAAATTTTGAACTTTTTTGGTATTCTTTGGATGTAACTTATTCCAATCTGGTTCTGATTGAATGGAATTCCGGATTTCGAGTCAGTTTGAATGGTAATAAATTGTGGGTGTATGAAATTTTTTATAGGGGCAATGCTTGATTTCTTGGAGAAACAGACAATGGGAACAGAACAGATTATTGAATTTGAACTTTGATATTCAATTATTTGGAATTTGAGAGTGAGGAAAATTCTGACCATGTTAGAGCCAACACTTTCTTGGAATTGTATGATCCCGTGAATAAAATTGCAATTTCTCCTAGTCTGAGCTCGGATTTGTTGGAAACTTCTCAGTGTTAGACTCCTGTTGCTGAGAGGTTTAGTGAAAAAAAAGAAAAAAAAAATGAACTTTTTATACATTTGCTACACTTTGCTTACATTTAATTATCTTTCCTAGTCATCAAATCGAAAGATGATTTCTTCTTTCTTTTTTCACTTTGTTCCAACATGAAGGAGAGTGATTTGCATACAAAACGAACTGGGCATAGTGACTTTGTTGATAAGACATCAGAAGCAGCAAAACCAATAAGTTTAGAGGTGCCTAAGGTGGAAGCAGAGTCCGAAGAGGCTGTTGCTGCAAGTAGCCAGCCTGAAGGTACTTCTAAAATTTAGTTATTTGCATATGTTGTTATTTTTAGCACATTATAGGCTCTGATGCTTGGATGGTTATTATACAAACTCTAGTGTATATATGGTGGTCTCTTTTTACAATTTATAAGCCAAGATCCGCTTAATGTTTGAGTCGTCTAACATTCAGTTGTTTTGATCAGTATGTTATGTGTTTTAATTCCAATCTCTTCCCTCTTCATTTTTAAATGTAGAAATGATTGTTCCGGAGGTTGACAAAAAGCTGCTCGGGGAACTTGAAGAAATGGGTTTCCCAGCAGCACGAGCAACACGTGCCCTTCATTATTCTGGTGAGTTAGATGGATTATAGCATCACATTCGATTCTTCTTTTCTGACCATATTTGTATTTAGTAGTCTTGAGTTCCAATTGTTGTGAACCATCTCAGTCCTAGATGGCCTATATTTTTTATTTTTCTTCTTCTATTGGACTTGGAGTTGATATAGGTCAACAGTGTCTATGAACATTAAGAATTTTCTGCAAGTGATTATGGTAAATCGTGTGTCTATGCAGTTGAATTTTCTTTTATTGTTGGATTATTAACAATGTTATAATCCTTAAGCAATCATATGTTAAGCAGTCAGCTAATGGATTTTGGCCTGTGCATACTAATTTTATCTGAGGTAATTGCTTAATCTGTATAAGCTTAGGTTTTTCTTTCTGGCTTTTCTCTCCAGGTAATGCTAGTCTTGAGGCTGCTGTGAATTGGGTAGCTGATCATGAAAATGACGCAAACATAGATGAGATGCCCTTGGTATGATATCTTATTTTGGGTGATTCTTCCTGTGCATTATGTGTATATCCTCTTTTTAATTGGAAGTCTTGATCATAGCTCTCTCTTGTTTGTTCACTTGCTTGATCGCTCTGGTACATGCACAGAAGCAATAATGAAGCAAATTATACACATGGCATGGTGGAGTATACATGCCAATATTATTGTGATTGAGATTATGGTATTGAAGTTTCCTTTTAAAAAATTTTCTCACCAAATTTAGAAAAGTCTCTTGATGCCCAGCTTCCAGTGTTTTCTTACACTGGATAAATGTCTGTATGCATGTGCATATATGCATGTTTCTGTATCATTATATTCCTACATATAACTTATACTGGAAAGGTATTTCTTATGAATATATGTATATTTAGCTTCTGATCTGTTGGTTTGCATAGGTGCCTGCCAACACCAAAGCTGAGGCTCCAAAGCCTTCTCTTACACCAGAAGAACTGAAAGCCAAACAACAAGAGCTAAGGTATAGATTGTGGTGTGTGGTCTAATGCTAGATGAGAGGTTCTCCTACTATATCAAGATGCTAATTTCTTCTTTATTATGCACATCTAATTCATTTAATTATTATTTTTCCAATAACCTAAAGGGAGAGAGCTCGCAAGAAGAAAGAAGAGGAAGAGAAGAGAGCAGGAAAGAGAAAGAGAAAAGGTACTTCAGAAACCTTGTTTTTTTAATCTCTCTCATTTCCTCTGTCTGTAAAAATATATCAACTTGAGGAACTCTTAGTGGGTTACTTTTAGTTTTTTGGGATGTCTGGAAGCCTGCCCCGTAAAATGGCTTGCATTACTACGTAGCCACTCACTACTTTTTCCATATCAGTGGAGAAAAAAAAAAATCACACTTTTTAACAATCTTTTAATTTTAAATTGTTTACTTTTTTGCCAGGAAAGGGTTCGAGTGGGCAAGGAGTTATTGGAGGCCAAGAGAATTGAGGAGGAGAATGAAAGAAAACGGTTTGGATTATTTTTCTTATCTCTTATCGAAATAGCTTGATTAGATCCTGTGCTGATATGTGTAATCTGCATTGCATTGCAGCTTGATGGCCTTGCGAAAAGCAGAGAAAGAGGAGGAGAGAAGAGCAAGAGAGAAAAATTCGGCAGAAATTGGAAGAAGACAAGGTACATGATTTTAATTAGTATAGCATTTCCCTCCACATACCCCCTTTTGTGCACTGTCCTAATCTAAGTGCTTTCTTTATATAATCTAAATCTCTTATTCTTCTTTCCCTTTTCGTTTTTTCTGGAAGCACAGCAAGACATTAATTGTCTTTGATGATATGAAGTTTTACTAGATAAGTGATTATTCTGGTCAATGTGAGATATCCTATTTACCTGCTAGCGTATATCTCAATGTTTAACTATGGTTTTATGGTTTCTTAAGTTTTACTGATGTTGTCAAAATGTACTCTTTCAGTACTGCGCTTTCATATTTTATTTCTAATCAGCTTGTCCAATGCTTGCTGTATGATAGACAGTTGGTGGAAACACCAACACTCTGAGATTTATTATTTTCCCTAGAAGACATTCAATACTTTAATTGCTTCAAATCTGAGAATTGGATAAAGACTAACTGGTTGCTTCTGCAATCAGGAAGCCACATTTCCTCAACTTGCTTAAACTTTTTTCACCCCATGGGTTAACAAAGTGAAACCTGTAATATTCTTATGGATTCAGTTGATTTGTTTACTGTTTCCTCTTGTCAATAAGTGAATAATTTTTGTTATTTTACATCTTGATAGGCAGAAAGAAGGCGGAAACTTGGATTGCCTCCGGAAGACACTTCTACTGTGAAACCTTCAACTGTCGTGGAGGAGAAAAAGGTACAAACTAGTCTGACCAAGAACCATTCATTGGTTGTGCTCTAAAACTTTTTTTACCAATATCTCTTGATTGATATGCAGAGCTCATTGCCTGTTAGACCAGCGACAAAGGCAGAGCAAATGAGAGAGTGTTTGCGTTCTCTTAAGCAAAATCACAAGGTAAATTCATATCTAAATGGAATTGAACGATTACTTTCTGATTTCCATGTGAATCTTGGCTTTTGTCTGTTTCTTTTTGTTTTTCTTTCAAACGGTTTGAAATTTGTAGTGAATCTCAACTGAAATTTTTATTATTTGCTTTGCTTAGTAAATCATGAAATACTGCTAAAGGTTGTTAGATGGAATTATCATGTGAACCGAGCATAATTATCATGTGAACCGAGCATAACTCATCTAACCATTTTCCGAATGGAAACTGTTGTATATTCCATATTTTGTGAACCATTATTGCTTTGAACTGTATTTCTGATAGTTTTACAGTTACTTTGCATGTAGTATTATTATTTTTTTTTTGTATCATAGCCTCACAATTATAACCTTCTTGTGTGAGTAGGATGAAGATGCCAAGTGAAGAGAGCATTCCAGACTCTTCTAACTTACATAGGGAATGTTGCCAGAAACCCCGAGGAGGAAAAATTCAGAAAAATTAGACTTACTAATCAATCTTTTCAGGTAAGGAGCTTCTTAAAGATGCATTATTGATCATAAAGATGATAAATTACTATTTTTAGTATTCAGACTTTTCAAGTAAGGAACTTATTAGACACACATTATTTATCATATGGTAACTAATTTATGCACATCTCTACTGCTGTAATCACAGAAGAAAAGCTCAACTATCTTTAAGTGAGTGTTAGACCTACATAAACCACTATGGTCACCCTTCTCTAAACCATGTGTGGTTTTGAGCAAATAATTGAAACACCTGGTCCGCAAGGTCTATGTCAACTGGTTTTCACGCTTAAAAATTTGCTTATTTGGAATGTCTGTGTATTCACAAAATTTGCCTGTCTGTTACTGCTCCAAAACAGAATTGCTGAAAATTACACTAACAATCCACAATTCACAAAGATAAAGCCGTTCTGAAAGTATTAACAGCTTCACCAATACAAAATTCGTACTCATGCATTGACAGTGCTGTTCTTATCATATTTCATGTCATAATAATTGACTGCTTTTAACAGGAAAGAGTAGGTGCCTTAAGTGGGGGCATTGAGTTCCTGGAGCTGTGTGGGTTTGAGAAAATTGAAGGCAGCGAGTTCTTGTTTCTACCAAGGAACAATGTTGACAAGGCAGTGCTGAATTCAGCTGGGTCTGAACTGGACTCTGCAATAAAGAATCCATTTTTTGGAGTTCTTTAGCTCACAGTTGTTCAATTGTAATTTGGGAAGTCATGTGATATTCTGAGTAAATGCCTCCATTTGTCAATTATAAAATTTGAAATGAGTTAATGTTTCAACTTTTTCTTTGGCCCCTTAACTTAATGGCCTTAACTTAATGGCTTCTGTTAATACTGGTGTAAACTGATTTTGTGTCTTGAGAAGTCTATCTGTTTGTCTATGTAAGGAATCTGACTTTTGAGATGCCTGTAGTAGTTTGCAGTGAATTCTTGTTTTAATTTTATATTTTTTTCATCTCTAAATATTTTGTTTAAAATAACTAAAATAGGATCTGAACTTGTTACATAATATTGTGTTTCTTTCAAAAATTGGAGAACAATGTTTTTCAAATGCGAGATTGATAGTAGACTTTAAAATGTTATATGGAGTGATACAAGGTCTAATGAAAATCCAAACAACTTGAAAAACCTTGTTTTCCAAATTTGTTAAATAGTTATCTGATTCCATATTATGAAAGGTCTCTGATTTAAATCTCTGAATCGATCTACCAAAAATAGAAAAACACTTAATCAACCAAAATATTACTTAGATTATAATTGAATACTATATCAGTGTATTTGGTAATGTTCATAATCAGAATGGTGTATACACTTGAATTGCATTGATGGACAACTGGTAATAAAATGTATACACTCAGTACTCAGATAAACACTGCCAGTTATCAGTAAACAAGGAAAAAATGAATAGAAAGAAGGAAACATTGACGAAGGGACTTGCAAATTGGGGGTTTCACCACTGCTATCTTGCGATCTACAACTGGAAGGTAACTCATTCCGGTCTCTGAAATATAAAAAATAATAATTATTATTATTATTGGATATGTCGATACGTATCCAGCGTATCCGTGCCGTAATCGTGTCGGATCCGTATCCGACGGCACATATTTGCGCTTGTTGAAATGCCTTCTTTGCAGAATTGGATGCGGAATGAGAGCTCTTCATCTTCTCTTCAAGCCAACATCTGTTCCCGCTAAGGCAACCACCGTTACTTCCTTCCCAAAGAAATCGACCACACAACCTCATGGAGCTTCTCATCATGCACTGGAAACCCGTTTCATTTCTCTCATTCATGCCTCCAAAACTAGCAAACAGATTCAAGAAATACATGCCCAGGTCATTGAACACAACCTTTTTTTGAGAAGTCGGATCGTGACCCAATTCATATCTTCATGTTCTTTGCAGAAATCCATGGGTTATGCCCTTTCGATCTTTCACCAATTTGAAGTTAAGAACTTGTTTGTTTTCAATGCTTTGATTCGTGGGCTTTGCGAAAATGCACAGTTTGAAAGCTCGGTTTCATACTTTGTTCTGATGATGAGGTTGAATGTTAAGCCTGATCGGCTAACGTTGCCATTTGGGCTTAAGTCGGCGGCGGCTTTGCTTGAGGATGACCTTGGTAGAGGTCTCCATGGTATAATTCTCAAGTTTGGGCTAGAATTTGACTTGTTTGTTCGAGTTTCCTTGGTTGATATGTATGTCAAAATCGAGGATATAGGTTCTGCTTTGAGGGTGTTTGATGAAACGCCCGAGTGTATTAAGCTAGAGAGTGTATTGTTGTGGAATATTGTGATAAACGGATGCTGCAAAAATGGAGACTTGACAAAGGCTACTGAGCTCTTTGAGGCAATGCCCCAACGGAATATTGGGTCTTGGAATACTTTGATTAATGGATTTGTGAGAAAGGGGGATATGAACAGCGCAAATGAGCTTTTCGGTCAAATGTCAGAGAGGAATGTGGTTTCGTGGACCACCATGGTGAGCGGATTTTCACAGAATGGGGAGCACAGAGAAGCATTGTCAATCTTTTTCAAAATGCTAGAAGAAAATGTGAGGCCAAACAATTTCACTCTTGTTTCTGCTCTTTCAGCTTGTGCAAAAATTGGTGCCCTCAATGGCGGAATAAGAATTCACAATTTTCTTTCAAACAATGGATTCTCGTTGACAGGAGCAATCGGAACTTCCCTAGTGGATATGTATGCAAAGTGTGGAAACGTTGAGGCAGCAAGTCAAGTGTTTAATCAGATGAAAGAGAAGGAGATTATGACTTGGAGTGTTATGATCTGGGGTTGGGCAATCCATGGGCATCCTGAGAAAGCTCTTCAGTGCTTTGAGCAGATGAAGTATAAAGGTACGAATTTTGAGTTCTTGGTGTAATCCCTTTCAATTTCTAGATGTCCTTTTTTTTTTTTTGGTAGACTGAAACTTGACATATATGCAGGAATAAAACCAGGACGGAGTTGTCTTTCTTGCCATCTTAGCTGCATTCTCACACAGTGGAAAAGTAAACGAAGGACTCCATATTTTTGACAACATGGTTGACTACGGCATCGAGCCAACTATGAAACATTATACATTAGTAGTAGATTTGTTAGGTAGAGCAGGTAGGTTAGATGAAGCCATGTTGTTCATCCAGAACATGCCAATAACTCCTGATTTTGTGGTATGGGGAGCACTCTTTTGCGCTTGTAGAGCACACAAAAATATAGAAATGGCAGAATTAGTTTCAGAGAAGCTCTTGCAGCTTGAACCTAAGCACCCTGGAAGCTATGTCTTCCTATCAAACAGTTACGCTGCAGTGGGCCGATGGGAAGATGTAGAGAGAGTGAGAAATTTGATGCAAAGATAGTGATGTAGGGAAAGATCCTGGATGGAGTTACATTGAGGTGGAAGGTCAAGTGCATGGTTTTGTAGCCGGTGACCATGCTCATAAGCATGTGAAAGAGATATACTTGAAATTAGAGGAAATAACTGCAGGAGCACGTAAACAAGGATACTTGCCTGAAACTGCATGGGTACTGCATAACATTGAGGAAGAAGAGAAGGAAGAATCATTAGGAAGTCATAGTGAGAAGTTGGCTCTTGCTTTTGGGCTCATCAATACTGCTCCAGGGGTGACCATTAGAATTGTGAAGAACCTTAGAGTATGTGGGGATTGTCATTCCATAATGAAATATGCTAGTAAGATGAGTCAAAGTGATATTGTACTTCGAGACATAAAGAGATTCCATCATTTTAGGGATGGGACTTGTTCATGTGGAGACTACTGGTGATACGGTAAGGCTTTCCTTTTCATATGAACTTTTAATCACCTTGTCCACTTCAACTTTTTCAAATCTCTCTATGGTGACTTCATAAGCATTCTTTCATTTGAGGAGGTGTAAAATGTACTTATCTTATTTGAAGTCATTTGAACACAACAATGAAACATAAATCTGTCTCTTATGTGAAAATCAGATCCAAACATATTCGTAATTATAGGCATATGTAGTGTGATTAAGGTTTGCAATTGTCTTAGCCTGTTAGTTCTCATCAGTACCAGAAACAGTACTCTAGTCTTCTCGCTTTTAAGTTTGAGGGAATGTATCTTCTTCAAGTACTACATCAGTGGGTTCTCACAAGTCTCAGATAAAATAGTAGATATAGGCAAGAAAATTGCCAAATAACTACCATGGATGCATTTTTTTCCTCTCTTTGATAACTTTCGATGTTGTTCTTCACAAGATAGTGTTTCTTTTATCTCTGTTACTTTTAACAACAAAGGAAAATGAGAAAGTGAAATGTAAAGCTCCAAGTATTACATTGGTGTAGAAACCTGAGAAGAATAAGTAGTTTTACACGGCTGCTCAAAACGGCTATTCTAAATTTGTACTAGATAGCCACTTAATGCTTTTATTCTACACTTCATCGCTCCATGTTTCCAATTTGACTATAAAAGCTGTGGTTTCATCCATGTCGATCTTCTGATTATATTGATTCCATGGGATGGTTAACGTAGCATTTTATTAGGACTCAATTGATCAGGGATTTTCCACTGGAACTGAGATAAAGCTAGTTCCTAGGATTTTGAGTCCCCAGACTATGAAGTCTATATTTTTTTTCATATTTATTAACATTGAGGAAACATATTCTAGTTACTTGACAAATATTTATGGATACAAGGTTATGTGCTCTTAGTCAAGGGTGGGTTGGTTATTCTCAACTACACAAAAGTTGTCCAGTTTGCTTCTTGCTTACTGATTATTTTCTTTATTTTTTTTCCCTTTTGCCAAGTATCATAGGGAGGATACTTGACCATTCTTAAGCATTATTTGTCATCAAGATAGGGTCTGATGGGATCTCTGTCCTGTGTATGCTACATATTTCTAGGTATAGATTTCATATTCAGCTTGTATTAAGCATGCTATGTGCGGGTTTTTGTGTTGTTACAGGTGTTATAGCAGGCTGCCCTTTTTTTCATTGAGATTTTACTAGAATATCAATATACAACTGAAGCTGATTCAGTCGGTTGTTCTATTTCTTTTATGGAAACATTTCTTCATGATCAGGCGGTCACATTTCTATCACATATCCAAAGAAAGCACTGTGAATTCCTATAATGGAAGCTCTGGTATAACTTTCGTTATGCCAAAGGTATGTAAGCCCAAAGCTGGCATCCACTAATTTTTTAAAACCATATTGTCAGTTCTACGGATTCATTTACACTTTGTCTGAGGCACTTTCTAGGACAGTCTGGACTTTCCAGTGGTATTTCTTATGCTTTAATATATATTTGGCACTAATTCCATGAAAGTTTTCTACTTAATTTAGAAACAGTTTTGGGAAGTTGCTGCTGTACATACTTTCAGATACTTCTTGTGTTAATTAGAATTGAGTTCAATTGGAAAACACGTTGCCAGGAAATAGTCATTGGCATGACCAAACTGATTTTGTTGACAGTAGGGTTTGCCCCCTTCTCACTCATGCATCCTTATGCGCCCAGTCATTGTTGTTGTATATGCAGCAACTCAGTGTGAACAAGCTTCAAGGAGAGTGCCGTACCAAGGGTAAAGCTGATTTAGGCTACCTCCAAGACAGCTAGCATAAGATTTCCTCATCAAGAGGCTCAAATCATGTCCTTTTGAGGTACCTGCTTACGTGCTTGCAAGTATACATACATGAAAAAAGGGTGATTGACTTGTGTTTCTAGATTATATGTAATCCTGGCAAGAGATTTCATTTTCCTATACTGACAGTCTAATTATACTGCCGGAACTTGTAAACAGAAAGTATAAATTCCATTTTCTGAATTCTTTGATACTCCAGAGGATTAGAGGTAATTGTAGGCTACTCGTAGGAGATGACCATGAAAATACCAACAGAAGCTTTGGGTCCAGAATCACAGCCCCATGGTTGTTGAAATAATCAGAGACACGTAATAGTGTCTCATATCACCAGGTACTATCAGTGTCACTTATTCCACTGGCCAGAACAGTTCTAAAAAGTGCTGTTATTTCACTGTAAAAATAATAAGTGTCATTGATCTTATTCCATAGCTGTTATAAACAGCCGAGACATACTTCTTCAAAAATATTGCTGTTAAACCCAATTACCAATCTTTACACTCCCCTTTACTTACAACAATTTAGGCGAAGCTTCAATCCGTTTGATGCACATACTGGTACCCATGAATAGTACTCGTGTTGGCTGGAAAGAGACACAGTCGGATTTTCCGAAAAAATAAAAAAAGCACCATTGGAAAAACGAACAACGGAATTTTTCAGAAAAATAAAAGGAACACCGCTGAAAAGAGACACAACAAAAAGTTCATTAAGGTACTGTTGAGCTGTCAAACTCTTTGAGCCGTCAAACTCTAAATAGGCTTGAAAAGAAAAGGGGATGAACCGTCTTTAGATGGTAAAATTTCAAGTGAATTGGCGATTTCAATTTTTTCAGAGGTATACATACCGATGAACAGTACCTCGATGAATAATAATCTTATTGCTGGAATGAAACGCAACAATAGAGAGACACGCTAGAATGAAACGCAGCAACAATAGAGAGACGCTGGAATGAGGCGTGAATGGAAGAAACAACTAGGTTTAATGATAACTGGTGACAAAGCCTTTTTTTTTTCTTCTTCTTTTTCTTCATGTGGTGACTAGATAAAAGAAAGAAAAGATTAAGATTTTTTTGGAAATAGGGCCAAGATCGGGCTTGGGTTTCAAACCCTCTGATACCATGTTAAATAAAATAGAATAAAGAAGGATTGTGACCTTGATCTCAAAGCCTACACCCATAAACTTTATGTATAATAAATAATAAAACATAGACTTTCACATCTAAACAATGTGAGACTACACAATATAATAATATTATATTCTTAATATCCACAATGAAATAGTTTCTCATAGCAGCTCCTGGTTGGTTATACCTAGTCCAGTTTGGGTTGCTTTAGCCTTCCTTTTCTTTTTCTGTTTTCCTTTCTTTTCTTATGTTTTTTTCCTAACCACCTTCAGTGGCGAGTCCTGAGTGAGGATTTAATGCAACATATCTGAGGCTGCCGCATAGAATTCCTTAAGACGACAATTACATAAACTTGAGTGGTTATAAACCAACCATGAGCTACCATGGTTTCCTGATGGGTTATGTTTAAGCCTCTGCAGGAACATTCTTATAGTTCAATCATCACTGGCATCTTCAAGCAAAGAGAAGAAATAAAAAAAGAAGTTCCCTGGCTTCAGTCAATAATATATTGGGTTCGACAAGACATGTGCAACATTATTATCTGTGACGAACCTTAGCAAAGGGTCAAATCTATCAAGAATACTTTTCTTACTAATTTAAGGTGAAAGGATATGCTACAATTCCTGATCTTACGTGACAAATTGTCATGCATGGTGACAGCTTACACAAATGATGTGGTGTTTGGGGTATAAACCCTAGTTAGTGTGACAAACAACATATCAACCATGACCTCATAAGACTACTGAAGCTTGGAAATGAGGGTGCAAATGCCAAATACCCCTTATCATATGTGTGCTAAGCTTGGCCATGTTTCTCACTTAGAAGCTCAAGCCGGTAAATGGAGCCTTTCATTGTTCTTCCAGCTGCAAAACATTAAAGTGGTGTCAACTAAATAAAGATAACAATGAAGTTGTGATATAATTAGAGCATATTTTTCTTTCCAAAAATAATTAGAAAGACTAAAGCAATTACCTCTGGAAGTAATAGTAGAAGAAATCAGCATAGAGTAGTGTCTGGATAAACCCGGCTATCCAGGCTGCAATAGCATAACCACATCTCAGTGCCAATGAAGGGGTGAGCATAAACAAGAAGGGAGTGTGAGAAAGAGAGTGATCATACTTATCAAATGGACGAAGTGTTTCTCAGTGAAGTAGCGATAAATCCAATTTAAGATGTACAATGCTCGATATGCACTGCAAAAAGTAAAAATATGCCACACATCACAAACTTGCACCTTCAAAATGACAGAGCGGTTTAGACTACAGAAGTCATATAATATAGCTAATGTATAAGTGTATTTCCCATCATGAAATTGATTCAATATACAAGCACTGAAAGATAAGATAGATGTATGCCTGGTAAAGATGCATGATCAAGGACAGGATGAAATGGCAAAACTGACTAGCTATTGGCACTGGAAGGGCTACTCCCAACTTGGATCCAAATAAAAAACAAAAATCAGCTTTTTACCAATCATATTTGAATCCAAAACTCACATTCTACACATCATGACAATCAAATCTAATCGGATCAAATTAAGATCATTGACACATACACACACAACAACAACAAAAAAAAGAAAGGAGTTCTGCAGCAGATAAAAACAAAAGTATAAAATGTAATAATGAGGAACAATTAAACAATGATGATGAAAAAAAAAAAGATATGACATCAAAGTACCACAGACAACAAGAATATAAAGGAACTTAAAAATACCCAAGGAGAAGAACATATTGTCCTGTTAAGTTGTCAATATTTCTTGTTCTTTGCAACAATACCAGCTGGGGGAGGATGGCAACAGCTTCCAAATATATGGAAAATGCCCACATTATCTGCCCAAATACAATTGGTAGAAGTATACAAGTTATTTAAAATATGGTAGAATTATATACAATCTTTTTTACTCCTTGATGAAAAATGAAGAAATAAAATTGTATAACTTGAAACCTTCAGAGAAGAACAAAGAAACATAACCAAACATGCATGCAAAACAGATACATCTACCTAAAAAGTTGTTTAGAATAACGGAGGTACCTCCTTAAAGGTGAACTTCTCATTTATAAGGAGAGCCAAGAGTAGACAAGGAAGGACCAGAAAATAGTGGCGGAAGGTGTCTTGGTCCTTATCATAGGATCTGCGTACAATTTTGTGGCTCCGTATGTACCAAACAATTGTGAAGGAGCTCCCGAGAAATATCAACTTCATAACAGTATTATAAAGTGAGACATAGTCGGTAAATATATCCAAGTAGCGGGTAGCGAAGACAATAGCATAGAGCTCTTGAGTCTTTAGTGAGATGCCTACATCAAACATAGAAGGCCAGATTTATAGACTATAAAGACACCACCCCAAACAAGAGATGCAAAATAATAGTATAGATTACAACATATACAACCAAGTAAGATCAGGATTGAACTGAGGTGGAAGACAATAAGTCATATCACATGTTAATACCAATAATTTTTTTTACAAGAATCGGTTCTATATTAAAACATATAAAGCAGAATCAATATACTTTCATCACCACTATACAGCAGTACTGCACCTAAAACATATATTTTAGCTTAATATTAGAATATTGCATTAGCACTTATATTTTCACTTCTTAGGAGGCAATATAGCTCCACAATAAAGCATCGTAGAATAGAACAACTGATAGCAATTGATCTTCAAAATATATTAGATATTTTGGTTCTTGCTCAACATCCTGGTTAAAACATTCAGGATTCCCTCCTTCCCTCCGTTCCCCCACCCCTACATATGTGTTAAGTAGCTGAATCAATTAGTGAATTTGTGTAAGCTCCATATGTACACAGTATGTATTAGAAAAAGACACAATCATGAGCTGAAGTAGTAAATAATATCAATAAAATATTTCTAATGTCTGATGATTTGAAGATCAATTTATAATGTCGGCAAAATGAAGGCTGAAACTTGGTTTATATTTTCCTGCTGTCTATGTGAGAAGAGTTTTTAGTTTGCCACCAGCCATTGCTATGACTGTCTTGTTCCTTATCCGTCCCTTAGCAACTCTTTGAATTGGACGCTACTATGTTTCTCCCCAATCTATCCCTCAGGTTTTCATAAATTTCTTATATTCTGTCCATAATCAGTATTACCAAGATGTTTGTGTAGATAATTCATAGCTATGATTGTTACAATATTTTCATAAATCATCTTTCATGTAAACTTGAGAGGAATGGTGTTGGAAGTCACTTGAGAATTAAGGGGTGTGACCATGTGAGGCTTGAAGGAGACTAAAATGTACTAGGAAAAAAATTGAAAAAAGTTGAGAACTAAAGAGCTTGATAAATGATAATGGTGTTGCATCATCAGCCACTTGGCTTAATAGTTAAGCAAGACTCTCTCTTCCAAGACTCCAAGTAACATTCAATTAATGTCATTTTCCCTCACGTGACTCCGTTTCAGAAATTCCAATAGCTTCAGTTGGAGATAACATCTGATCTTAGTTTGGCCCATTGCAAAGCCAAGACTGTCTGAAATTTCATTGAACCCACCATTTAACTTCCTTTCCGCTGACACAAAATTAAGATGTAAGAAATTTCATTGAACCCACCATTTAACTTACTCTCCTCTAACACAAGATTAAAATGTAAAAACTTGGGATATGAAAATTTGTGGAAAGGCCTTAACTTTAGTCATCTCTATAGCCCCCTACTTTAATTCCCCAAAAAATAGACATTCTTGACATTCATTCACTTCATTGTAGATATATCATAAGAGCTCAATTTCAGAATATATATCGCAGGGAGGGGAAAAAAAAAAAGACAAGCAAAAAAAACCCATTTCCTGCCCTTGCACCAGAAACATAATCTTAGTTAAACGTGGATCCAAGAAAAGATCAAATAAAATCAGAAGATCCGGTAAAGGAAAAAAAAAAAAAAAAAAAAAGGAAATTTAAGAAGAAAGTCATCAAGTGTACCATCATTGGCAGCTAAAATCAAAGAAAACTGAGGAGAGAGACTTACCAGCACAGGATTTGATTGTGTGAATCTTGAGAAGCAAAACGAGGACGCTGGCCAAATGGGTCATATCCCCTGCTAATCTGAAAATATTCATTTTTCTTTTCTCTGATTATTTCTCTCTTTCTGGGTTTGAAAGGTTTATGAAAATTGACGTATTTGGATCAACCGGAAAGTGTTTTCTCCGAGAGAAAAAATGTGTGCAGAAATCCTAGATCTCCGATTGATCCCCAATCAGATTTTTCTTTGCTTCTCACATCCGCAATAATGACTAGAGAGTATCCAACGGGTCAGGCTAGTCAAGCCTCCCCTAGGCGTAAGCTTAACATATAATCCTTCTATTGCAGGCTTGGGCCCATCCTGGACTTTTGCCCATTTTTTCTTTTTATTTTTATGAGAAAAAGGGTGGGAAGGTTTTTTTGTTTTGTTTTTGGTTACATGGGAAAGAAGTTAGGGCTCTATTTTCTTGTAAAAAAAAAACTATATCCTATGTTGAGAGTTACAAGTGAAGAAATCTTAAAACTTTATCTTTAAGAATGTGTGCATTTCTCATTAATCATCTCCTACTAGTTTATATATATATATATATATATATATTACAATACACATCTTAATTAATTATATTTTTAATTTGGTTAAAGATATAACATTCATGACGTGATTAAATATCTTGACTAAATTTAAATTCAAAAAATTTGATAATAATATTATATTCTTCATACTAATGTTTTAAAATATTATATCCATTCTACCAAAAGAAAATAAAACAATATTATATCCACTATTAGACATTCAAATAATATTCTAACAATTGTAGAATAATATATTTTTTTAACTTCACAAAGAAGTATATGTATGTATGTATTTTCTTACATATTATTTGTCGATATCAATTTATAAATGCTACATGCCAAATTTTTTATTTTTTTTTTACAGGCAATGACTATAATAATTGTAAACAAAAACATGTGTCTCAGTCTTTCTAATTGTATAACTAATTGCATACTCATTGCCCTAGATTTAAGCTTGATTGGTGGGTCTAATTCATTGTTATGACATGGTACACATTATTAGAGAAAAGAGTAATTGATAAAAAATAATACTAAAAAAAGAAGAAACAAAAGGTGACTATCCACCCACTTGGTGGATAGGTTAATAACAGCGTGTGCACCAGAAAACAAAAACAGAACAGCCTCCTCTACGCTCTCACAAGGCAACTCAAAGTGGATGGTAACTGTTTTCATCTAAAAGCCAATCTCAGTGTATCCCCAATTACCTTCTTCCCTCCGCAAACATGAAAATCTACCCTTTCTTTCACGATACATTCCCCCTGTTTTCAACAACTCATCCTCTCTCTGTCTCTCTATGTCTCTCTGTCTCTCTCTGTTTATGCTATTGTATAATGAGTATATATGTATGTAAAATTCATTGATTTGCTGAATCATATATGCATCCAAATTTTGTATCCCATTTTTGAATTCTTTGACTCTCTCCCTCAAAAGTCAACAGTTCCTCCCCTATCTATCCGCTGTGACTCTATTTATATGAGCTCTAATAGAATCCTCCAAATTACTTATCTGGGTTTTTGGTTATGCATACAATAGATTGAAACCCACAAATGGGATTGGTTTCAGTGTCTGAGATTGTACTCTTTTTGTTGTTTTCACTGAGTTTGGGCATAGTTTCGAAAGAAATTCCAACCACCCTTGATGGACCCTTCAAGCCTGTGACTGTCCCACTTGACAAAAGTTTTCGGGGAAATGCCGTGGACCTGCCCGATACAGATCCTTTAGTTCAGAGAACTGTTGAAGGGTTTGAGCCTGAACAAATCTCTGTTTCTCTCTCTGCTACCTATGACTCTGTTTGGATTTCTTGGATTACAGGTTTGTTGCTCATTCCAGTAATTGCCATTAGCTTTAAGCTCCAGATTTCGTTTCTATTGATTTGGATAATGCTTCAAAGGTTGGAACTTGATATATAGTCCAAAAGGTCTGTTTTCTTTTCTTCCTTTTTCCCCAAAAGCAACAAACTTTGCTCTCAAAACCTAATAAGTCGCTGGGTGTGTGCTGCTAAATCTGCCTCCTCCTGCCACGGAGGCTTTCCTCGGCTAAGATATCCATAAGAGATTTTTATTGAGAAGAAAAAAGAAAATAAGCTTTAGGCTTTCAGCTAGCTATACCCTTCTAATCTTGGTTGTCAAGTGTGTAATTGTTTACTTTTCCGCGCAGTTAGTGCTTGTTTATACTAATATATCTCATTGGACATAAATTACCACAGTTCCTTATGTAGTTGTTTTGTTCAATTTGATTTGAATTTGCAGGGGAGTTCCAAATTGGTGACAATATCGAACCATTAAATCCTGAAACTGTTGCTAGTATAGTTCAATATGGAATCTATGGGTTGCCAATGACTCACCAATCTGTGGGTTATTCCCTTGTGTACAATCAACTTTATCCTTTTGAAGGCCTGCAAAACTACACTTCTGGAATTATACATCATGTTCGTATCACAGGTATATTAGTACTATGCTACTTTCCGAACTGCATAGAACCCACATTTATCAATATTCCCTCTGGATAACTCCTATGATTGAGCAATACATTTTCCTTCACCTGTATATTTATTGCCAACACTAATTAGAAGTATTCATAAACTTGGCCTGACCATATGTAGTCTTCTCTTGTACTGACATTTACTGGGTTATATATATATATAAAAGCAAGCAAATCAATAACCAATTGGTATAAATTAGTCTTACATGGATACTGCCATGCTTGGTGGTATATGCAGTATTCATTCTTGGACTACCTGAATTTATTGATTGATTTCAGAACTCTGCTTTCTTACCTGCAGGTTTGAAACCGAACATGCTATATCAGTATCAATGTGGAGATCCTTATTTACAAGCAATTAGTGATATACATTATTTTAGAACTATGCCAGTATCCGACCCTAAGAGTTACCCTAGTAGAATTGCAGTGGTGGGTGACCTGGGCCTTACATACAATACCACATCTACAGTTAATCATTTATTGAGTAACCATCCTGATCTTGTTTTATTGGTTGGAGATGTTAGTTATGCTAACTTGTATCTCACGAATGGAACTGGTTCGGATTGCTACTCTTGCTCATTTCCTGATACTCCCATTCATGAAACTTACCAACCCCGGTGGGATTATTGGGGAAGGTAAAATTTTAATCGTATACTGAATTTATCACATTATTTTGCTCTACCACGGGAATGTTATGAATGAAAAACTGTAAGTTTAGTTTTCTGATACATGTAATGTAATTACTAAGGCAATACTGGTTAAATTTTACTAGCTCAGGGGTATTCACAAAAGCTTTATTATATAATTTGAACTATGCTTCAGCTGTCGAACTTGTCATACAGCTTTTTGTTTGAACCTTAGTAAGTAAAGAAGGTAGGCAATCTAGCAATTGTCTGAATATTTCAGATTACCTTTTGGATAACAACAGTAGGGATTTCAGATCATGGAGTCATCACTGTATTATTGCTATCAGGTACATGGAACCTCTACTGTCTAATGTTCCAATAATGGTGGTGGAAGGAAACCATGAGATTGAGCAACAGGCTGAAAATCAGACATTTGTTGCTTATAGTTCTCGATTTGCATTCCCAACAGAAGAGAGTGGTTCATCATCCACACTCTACTATTCTTTCAATGCAGGGGGGATACATTTTATAATGCTTGGGGCCTACATATCATATGACAGAATCAGGTGAACTCTTGCTTCAACCTTTCTTTTTCCCTGCTTATCCATATTCCTATTCAAGTCTCTAAATTCTCTGTTAGCCCTTCGTTGGATCACAATCATCTTCACTGTTGATTTTTTTAAAAAACAAATCCAGTTTTGTTGGTCACAAACATCTTGACAGTTATTTTCCCTTCACATATGTTATCTAATCTTCTAGCAAATTTCTGAACTAGCTATTGCATTAAGACTGCTATTTCTCTTCTCTTTTTTTTAAGTAAACTTACAAAAGAAGGCAAAGAAAATAAAAAACCAACCTTAGAAGCATGGAGGAGCTCGTTAGTTGAAATAAATTTAGCACCCTTTTAGAATGTATTGCTGCATTTCCTGTGTTCATATGTATGGGTGTGCTTGTGTCTCAAATGGAGAGAGAGAGAAATGAATTTTAAATACCGCATAATCAGATAGTTATTGTTTTCGGGTGATAGGGGAACAATATAAGTGGCTAGAGAGAGACCTGGCTTATGTTGACCGGGAAGTAACTCCATGGTTGGTGGCTGCTTGGCATCCACCGTGGTACAGCACCTACAAGGCACATTATCGAGAAGCAGAGTGTATGAGGGTGGAGATGGAAGACTTGCTATATAATTATGGTGTCGACATTGTCTTCAATGGGCATGTAAGTGTACATCACATCTTGTTGACAGTTAATGTGGCTATCTTTGTTAGAAAATTTTAATGATAATTAAAACCTAGGCTATCTATAAACTTAAGCTTCTGGTTTGCAAATACTTTCTTGGTATTGCATTTCATTTATGTCACAACTAGGTTAATGTTGTGACACTAACCTGAAGAAGAAAATGGCATTTAGGAAGATGGATTTTCTATTATCTAACTATTCAGATAAAATTTAACATCAGAAGCAAATAATGGATGCTTCACAGATCATACTTGTAAGCTGTTTGCAGAATGTAAATTTGGAGCTTCATAGGTAAGACTTGAATATAATGATGATTTTGTATTATATGAGAATTGGATGATTTGGTTACATAGAAAAAGCTTGTATATATAGGCTATACAAGTTGACCTAACATAACGAACCTAGCCTAGTATAAGACTACATACAATAATCATGCATAAATTATAGGCCATTAATCATGGGCTGTAATATACTCCAACTCCCTTCCTAAAACTCACTCAAGGTGGTTGACTCGAAACTAGCTTGAGTTTGGAAACTAAACTGATGAAGTGTCATAAAATACTTGCTCTGGTATGTGTGAGGCGACGTATAACTGGTAGGGGGATTATGCTGCCCTAGGCCATGTTCAGGGACGTCTCACGCAGGGCAGTCCAAGGTATATGCTCAGTGACGTATGAAAAGTTATAAGTACACATGAGGTAATATATAATTGGTAGGGGGATTAGGCTTCCTTAAGCTATGTTCAGGGACGTCTCATGCATGGCACTCCGAGTACTTATGAAGAGATATAAGAAATATATATATATATAATTTTTTTTATTTTTTTTGAAAAGGAAGACAATGAGTTGGTTGGGATTGTGAGATAAGGGGAGCTAAGAGCAAGCTCAAATCAATGTAGGACTACATAATAAATAATATTATATTCCTAACAGTCAGAAGCATTGATCTTTATTTTGAAACCATAAACAGGTTCATGCCTATGAGAGATCAAACCGAGTATATAATTACACATTAAATCCCTGTGGTCCCGTTTATATCATGATTGGTGATGGAGGTAACCGGGAGAAGATGGCTATTACTGCATGCCGATGAACCTGGAAACTGCCCAGAGCCATCAACAACACCAGATGACTATATGGGTGGTTTCTGTGCCTTCAATTTCACATCTGGCCCAGCAGCAGGTAAATTCTGTTGGGATCAGCAGCCTGACTATAGTGCTTTCAGAGAAAGTAGCTTCGGCCATGGCATTCTGGAGGTTCACTCTTTCTCTCTCTCTCTCTCTGATACTTGCACACACACACATCATGCCATGAAATTCTATGAAAATGTTATCCTATAAATGTTCTGTTTGACATCAAAGTTCAGATCAAATATATACTGTGAAGCTACTCAGGAATGTGAGGTTAAGAAAAATGTTAACTCATGTCTATCTTTGTTTTTTTAGCAGTTGATTTAGCCTTAAAATCAGTAGTAATCTTATGGTCATATTGAAAACAAATTTGGAAAGCTTACTAAAGTTTAAGCTAATAAAATTTTCAAAATGGATAGAAGCCTTATATGATAATGGTAAGACCCCAAAATATGCGAAGATATTGATACCAGTCAACATGTAAATGCTCCAATTCTACTGATTTTAAGATGGTTTATAATAATAAGATCTCTATTTGGTGGCAAATTAATACTCTTATAAACATTGTTTGAGGATGACTACAAATTAACAG
The DNA here is from genome assembly GCA_029379385.1 of Quillaja saponaria. Taxonomy (NCBI): domain Eukaryota; kingdom Viridiplantae; phylum Streptophyta; class Magnoliopsida; order Fabales; family Quillajaceae; genus Quillaja; species Quillaja saponaria. Next base: position 20,559,741 of record CM055606.1, read on the forward strand.
TTGTGTTTACGTACAGGTAAAAAATGAAACCCATGCTTTATGGATTTGGCACCGCAATCAGGACTTGTACAGTACTGCAGGAGATATGATCTACATTGTTAGGCAACCTGAGAGGTGTCTTGTTGAATCTGAGGTATATGAACCTGGAAAAACATGGATATGGAGCACTTTAATTGGATGCTTAGAAATTTATAATTATTCTGATCATTTCAAGTTTAACATTGTCAAGTAAATTCTAGAAATGTTTAATGTGCTAGCACAAAATAGAGTCAGGAAGTTATAGCTGTTATTTGATGGGAACCATTGCTGCAAAACATATTTTGCTCATGATATATATATTTACGTACATACTATATTCTCACATGAAGCAACCAAACAAGCAGGAAGTTGTGCACATCTCCTCTTGCATCTCATAATCTTAAATCCTTGAAACTAATTGGGCCTAATCTAGTGTTTCTGTGTCAAACTTGGTCCTACTGCTCTTCTCTGTGCTTTGGCCTCCTGTTTCAACAATAACATAGCAAACATTTGTCCATAATTCTTCATGTCTTTTATTATAATGTCATCTTGTACTTACGGATATCATGTTATAAATAGAATCTCAGATTATTTCTTCTTTTTCTTTTTTGTTTTGGCTCTTCTCTTTCAGGTCCCTTGAGGGGTGAACTCGGAGATTTAACTTAGAAATGTTAAAGCATAGAGCTAATGTGAAGTTTTGCATGGAGCATTGCAGGTGCATGCAGTTGACACGTATACTTTCCTAGATGTATAATGGAAGTAAGCTGTATACAGCATTGCAATTTTCTTCATTCTTTCTCATTTTTACGGAAAATGCAATTTCTATGAATGAAATATACAGACTACGAATTGAAAAATGGCCTATGTTCATTGAGATTGCTCCTGTTGTTGCTTTTTAAGTGTAAGGTTAATTGTTGGGTTACATCCCTTAGGGACCAGACAGTCCTCTATTTGTCTAGGCAAACAAGTAATATAGACACTATTTTCTATCAGCTTCCTGCTTTCTAGTGTAAGTTTTGTAACATTGTCCTTTATTAATAAGTTGGAACGCTTAGCACTGTGACTAGCATCTCCAACTGGGATAGACACTTGTAGAGACCATAATAGAGTAGTCCTTTATTAATAAGTTGTAGCACTATTGAGCTACTGAATTGAATTTGTGAGACCTACAAACTGCTGAACCATAATAGAGTACCCTGCTACAACCCTATCTTTAAATTGTTTAGAACTTTACCACTAGAGAAGAGAAAATAATAGTATAAAGGATCAGATTAGATAATATTCAATAGAGGTAAGTGGTGATAAACACCAAAATAGTCCCTTCAATTTCTAACAAAACTGTAAAAGGCTCTTTGTTAGACTAGGTAATCATCTGTGCCAGAAAGAACTACATGGGTTGAAAGGTCAAGGATAGAACAAAAAAGGAGAGGGGAATTAAGAATGCCGTGATTAATGCCTCCCCAAGTGCTCTTGAATTTTCTGGGATTGTAGGAGTCATTCCAGGAGTTAGTCCACCAGCACCACCACCACCGAAGATTGGTATATTTGTTGGCGGAGATGGCACGTTTGGGGGGTTTGTCGTTGGTGTAGGTGTACCTGTCCCTCCGGCGGCACTAGAAAGTAGCATATAATTTAAGCAGTTAGTCTTCAGAAATTGCAGTATGAAACATCAAAATTCTACTTAATTCAAAAAAGCATCCAAATGGAAAAGGAGAAAAACCTATTTTACTAGCCCAACTTGCCTTTAACACCCTTCCACAATCCAGTCCCAGAAAGGAAAAACCAACTGTAATTTTCACATAGCCAGGATTAGTTCAGAAGACGCCTTTATTTTGTGTATCTATTCACCCAAGCAATGACATAAAGTAGATTCTTGATTAGGAGTGACCGCCAAAGAGCATCTCCAAAATGTTTCACTACATTACCATCCTCTATTAAGAAAAAGTTCTTGATAACTATGGTATTGTTCCTCTCCCTTGCAATGACAGAAGTACAAGAATAACAACAAACAATGTGAAGTATTACATCACATAAAACATAGTAAAAAATGTATATCACCTCAACTTCTTTCTTTTCCAGTTTTGGGGTCTACAAGGCGTTTTGGTTTAGTGGGTGGGCCACTTAAATTAATACAACCACGTTTAGGATAAACCATCTACAATGAACTTGAGCTGTTGGATGGAAATGAGGGTAAGGGATGGCTCATCCAATGGTCTAAACCTAAAAAGTAAAAGGACCATAGGTTGAGCGGTCACCGTGTCAGTCAAAATAGTATAAGACAACTATAAGCAAATTGGGCAACCCAAGACTTTCAAAACAAAGACACAGAAAGTGAGACTCTGATCTAAGAATCTGACAAACAACACAAATGAAGGCTAGGCGTTACTTGTAGAAATAAACGTTACGATGCAAAATGGTGTTAAACCCACCGGATCACCGATGCACATCAACAAACACGTGTGATACATCCAGAACAACTTCGCAGGGTGACCTCATACAGACAACAACAATCTTCTACTTCTCTCTCCCCCTCTCCTACTCTCTCTCTCCCAGTCTCCCTCTCCCTCTCCTCTCTCCCCTCTCCCTAACTCTCTCTCTCTCCCAGTCTCCCTCTCCCTCTCCTCTCTCTCTCTCTCTCTCTCTTCACACACAGTCACCCCTAAACCGAGCGGAGGTTTCTTATTGCCCTCTGGATAAAAAATCTACTGCTATTTTTTTTTTTCGCCTTCAACCGAGAAGGGAAAAAGAAAGAAAAGGAACCCATTTACTTGAAGATCAAGAAACTCAAAATTATTTGACCAATTAAACATGTGGGGGTGTGGATTTCTAATTCCTCACAACAATGTACTATTTTCTGCCTCCAGATGCATAAGTAATCTTCAAGGTTTTCTTTTTCCACTGAAATTTCCATTATAAATAGAAAAAAAAGGATAAAAATATAAAGGAGAAAAGGCCATACCTTGAAGATGATGGGAATACACAAGATCCGTAGCCTACACAAACAAAGAACAAAATATTAAAAAATTTAAAGCTTCACCAAATAATCTAACACCCAACCAAAATGCCAGCCCCCCTGTTTTAACCCCAAAAATGAACAAGAATGAAGAAAAAAGCCTGCAAAAGCCAGCGGGAGAGGCCAAAAGGGGGAAAAGTGAATCATACTGGGATCGGTTTGGGCAATGGTGGCGGTGCCGCTGAAGTCACAAGAACCTGGAGCCATAGCCTTTCGTTGGAAGTAGCTATTGAAGGCATAGGAAGCGTGAGCTTGGATAGTATTAGGCAAATAGCAAAGCCCACTAGACTGAATAGGAGTGCAATCAGCCCCAGATGCACATGCATAATCCAAAGCTGTTTGTAAAGCTGGAGTACTGGCATCACTCCTTGCCACACACCAACTTGCTCCTTCAACACCCAAAATGACATTTTCATTTCCCAGAATACCCAACATGGAAATGGCTAAAATGGTCATTAAAGAAACCAGCTTTGAAAATGGAGATGGTGGTGGTGCCGCCATGGGGGAGGGAAAGTTATAAGATGGTGGTGAGTGGGGTTGTGAGTGATTTGCTTAGTTGGTAAAGGGAGAGAGAGAGAAAGAACCGTCTAGAGGAAGAAAGAGCAAAATGTTAGAGAGAGAAAGGGTCGATTGCTCGTTTCTTTTTCTCTGCTCTGCTCTTTTTCATATTTATACTTGGATTCTTTATCAGTGGATTCGCCAATTTCAATTATTTTTTTTTTGGCCTTTCAAGTTTCAATTTGGACAGTGTCATATGTGCAGAGATTCACGCATGACCACCAACAATAATTTTAGTGGCCTCTATTTAATTTTATATTTAATTTCTTAATTAATGAAGATATAGAATATATAAAAATTATAAACTAATTTGATGAATTTAAATTGACGTGATCATCATGTAAGAAAATTTTAAAACAAACTTTATAAAATATTCTCCTAAACCAAACCGTGGCGTGCGTTAGTAAATTAGGAACCAGCTGCTGAGGTTGTCCTCATGTCTCCTCTTTCCCTCCCTGTGTTTCTGCTTTCTACATCTATTCCTTTATTTGCGTAAAATCCATCATCATTTGTCTTTTGCATTTAAGACTTACCTCGTCCTTAAAAAAAAAAAAAAAAAAAAAAAAAAAAAAAAAAAACACTTGTAATAGTTCTGTCATCCTAAACTAAATTATGCAAAGGATGATTCATGGATTATTTTTGTTTGATGTACAAGTAAAATAGAAGATGTTTACTGCTCTAGATTAGATCTTATAATACTTTTTTGTTTGTTGAGGGATTAATTAAGTTGACCAAAATATCTATTTAGCAAGATAAAATCTCATTTTAGTTGGATGTAGGACTGTAATTGAAAAATAGACTTATCAGCTTAAAATCATTTCAAGTTAGAAACTAAATTACTAAGCTGTTTCTATTGGGGGTTAGTCTAGTGGTACAAAATGTATTTTTTTATATTATTTTTAAGATTGGAATATTTTTGGAGAATGTCATGATGGGGAGCAAAATATTTATAACATTTTAGTTATGATATAGACACTGACGGATCCACGTTGAAGGTCGTGAGGAAAGCTACCACACGAAAATTGATTAAGTATCTTTTGTGATATGTAGGGCTAGCTCATGAGCCGAGCTAGGCTCGATAAAGCTTGGAATCAGCTTGGCTTATCTATCTTTACGAGCTAAGCTCGAACAAGATTTTGGGACTTGATTATAGGATTGAGATTTTAGGCTTGGGATTGAGAAGCTCGCGAGCAGCTCGATAAGGTTAGTCTATAAATACTTTATATTTTTTTTACTAATTTTTAAATTAGATTTACCCTTTTATCCTTATCCGAATTTTTTTTAATTAGATAAGGATAAATCTATAAATATTTAATTATTTTAAACTTCCTTATTTATTTTGTTATGCAGTTTATAATTTGTGTTAGGTTTGGATTGTTGCCTGTTTAGTTGGATTGTTGGTTATTGCCTTCATGTTGGATTGCAGGTTGTATGCCTTGCTTTATTGAATTTGGATATGAAGAATCTATCATATCTGTATTTGTGTTTTGATTAGAATCTTTTTGGATGTATTTCAAGTTTGGTTGTATTAGAACAGGCTTCATGAGCTCAAGTCGATTCAATCTCGAACGTAAGTTTTTTTTTTTTTTAATAGAACACGAACCAAGCTTAAACAAGCAAAAACATTATCGAGCTCAAATCATATATACTAATTTATAAATGATTAAAAAAAAATTTAAGTAAGCTTTTCTCACATTAGTTTTAGCAGTTTGAAAATGTCAAGGTCTTACCAAAAATGTGTCCCTAATTTTTTTTCTCACACTCGATTATTTCATTATTTGATTAATTAAGTATTATCTCTTATCTCAATTTAAAAAATAATAATAATTTAACAATATTAATCTAGTATTTGGTTCTAAAGCATATCAACATCATGTTTGGGTTACAAAAAATTAAAAATTGTAATATGATTTAATAAGAGGTCTTTTAACAATTAAATTTTTTATTATTAAAAAACAATACAATTGATAACATAAAATGGTAAAATATTATGGTATATGTTGTAAAAAAAAAGAAAAAAATTGTGTGCATATATAATAGCAAAAAAATAAAATTAATACGTGCATATAAATATATATATAAATAAATAATCAGTGTATAAAAAAAAAAGAAAAATAGTGTCATTTATTGCTTGACAAAAGTGTTCGGATCGGTAACAAACTACAATACATGATAAACACTCGAGCATAAAACATTACAAGTTGGGGGAGAACAAATTTATTATGAAGCCAAGTCCTCTTTTTTATTTTTATTTTTTTGCTAAGAAGCCAAAGTCCTCTTTATGGCTGTAACAAAATTTACAGGTTATTCTGGAAAAGAGTTGTTTTTGAGTATTCTACTGTACACTTGGAGCTCACCCAGCACCAAAAATGAATGCCAGCATAAGACGATAAAGGGGGACAAAACTGATTTCTTGATGGTATAATGTACACTATAAACTTTATAAAGCTGATGACATGTCAAAAAAGTGGACATTCAAAAGTATATGGTTTTTTTTTTTTTTTTTTTTGTAATGAGAGTATATGGTTTTTGTCCAACACTAACCTACATTGGTTTTACCCTCCATCCCTCTCCACGTATTTACTCTCCCCACCTGCCCACTCATTTCAAACTCAAAATTAACTAAACTCTATCCTAATCTTAAACATCAATGTCTAGAAAGTACATCCATCCCAAGTTTTTTCATAAAATAAGATGTATGCCTCGCAGCGAAGAACTTCATCCAAAGAAGACTCACGTAAAATGGCATCACTGGCATGATACCATACAGAACCCCCATGTCCTTTCTCAGCCTTTCCTCTGCTCCTCTGGCCCCCTCTCACATATGCAACATAGTGACCCCTTCTCATGGTCCCCAAGTGCTCTACTACACCAACCAGCCGGTAATCATACTCCTCTTCGTTTATGCACCTGAAAAGTTCCATTCCATATATATGATCAAATTATAGAGACAATTTGACAGAATATATGAGGATAGACCATAGATTCATGTACAAAACCACATTTACAAATTAGGAAACAAAATATCAGTCAGCAGAAAGTGAAATGATCAGCAAGGATGAGCATAACTCAAAGCAGTAAATAAAATGACATTTTATACCCCAACATATTTCCTCTTAAAAACTAAAATTGCACAATTGTTACTTTATTTCTTATAGTAGTATGATATTATTTAACAGTAGATGACACATCAACTTTTAGCCGACCCACCTAGTTTGGTATTTAAGATTTAGTTGAGTTGAGTAGATGACACATCAACTTCTAGGAGGCCATACCAAATCACAGTAAGAAGAAAAAGCAAATTTATAAGATAAATTCACTTTCAGATGACCTAGCTACCATACAAAAACCTGCATGTTTACTTGATTTTTAGATGATTTTGCATGCACGAAATTCCATGATATGTAGTTGAAATTCATACTGACAATTTTTTAAGATACACTTACGTACATAGTGTATAAAATTCCTAAGCTTCTAGAAAAAGGTAGAGAAACTGCAAAACCAAACATGTAACCAATCTCTTAAAGCATCCAACTCAAAAGCTTTAGCTCTAGAGTGGAGTAGCCCAACATAAATATAAGCATTTTAAGTAAATTTCCCTGACGTCAGACTTATTTTAACACTCATGGGTAGCCAATTGAACAAGTCGGAGCAAGATGATAAGAATGAAAGACCAAAAGAGTATGGGATATGTCTTGATATAGTCATTATTTCCTTATATTGATCCACATATTGCATTAGGAAAAGATGGTCAATAATATAAAAACAGAAAGTATTATGATGGTAAGAAGAATTTAAGAGTTCAAGCAGAATCATTGCAAGGTAGGAAGAGTACCTCGGATCCATATATGGTCTGAGATCAATTGATTCTCTGAAACTAACATGACCATTTAATTAACTCAAGCGCCCACGAGCATCTTGGCTGAACCGCTTAAGATGAATAGTCAGAATTGGTGGAGCTTTATAAATGAAGACCCTTTTGGTTGCATCTCTCTTCACCTTCACACTTTTCAAATCGATATCTTCATCCTTGTTTCCCACTAATTCATTATTTCCATGACCCAACAACTGGTTGCTACCTAGTGTCCTTTTTCTGATTCTCTGCTTACTAGAAGAAACCGTTGCTATATCACTGCAACTTTCTTCACTGCTAGTCTTACTCCCTGAACATTCTAATTCTTCAAGATGTGCACCTTTTATCTCACATGTACCACCTTCCCCTCGACCCACAACTGGAATCAGCTCACCTGTCTGACCATTTTCAAGCTTGAAGCGGTCATTTGAACAATAAAATTGTCCATCATGTGACATCAAACTTTCTCTATCAGTTTCACATTTGATATCCCCGTTAATAAGTTTTACTTCAGCAGGACAAGATAAATTTTTCTCTGAAAGCTGTGGATCACCACAGCTTCTAATCTGACCTCCATTTGCAGATACCATGGATGCAGATTTTGTCTGCTTTTTAACTTCCAACTCTTGCTGTTGCAGATTTCTTGAACAATTCTCACAGTGCCAGGCATTTTCATTGGAGAGTAGCTCTGGTTTAGTGAAATGCACTAAGCAACACTCTACAGAGACTGGAGAATCAGTATCATCAACTTCATCTGGATCAGACTCACTGCTGTTTCCAGTCATCAACTCGGTTTCAATGACATCACTACTTGAAGATGGTCTTGTAATAGGCCCAGCAAAAACCTCAGGCTCATTGACCAAGTCACCAAAGCCATCAAACTCAAGTTCATCTTGGCCACAACCGGAAACTGCTGAGGAGGCCTCACCCTCTCCTCCCATGATCTCCCCAGTGGTGGAACTTTCTTCTTTATAAGGAAGCAACAAAACTTCGGAATCTTGAATCTGTAATGGAGCCTCCTCTTCCCATCCATTCACCAAAGAATCATCTGGTTTTAGATTCAGCTCCTTCTTGAGCAAAGAAAACTGACCACTGGATTCAGAGTTACCCTCTCCTCCCATGATCTCCCCAGTGGTGGAACTTTCTTCTTTATAAGGAAGCAACAAAACTTCGGAATCTTGAATCTGTAATGGAGCCTCCTCTTCCCATCCATTCACCAAAGAATCATCTGGTTTTAGATTCAGCTCCTTCTTGAGCAAAGAAAACTGACCACTGGATTCAGAGTTAGCCTGTGCTGGTGTTACATTCACAGATTTAAATTGGCTCTCGGCCTCCTCTATCCATGAAATGTCATTATTTTCAGAAGTTAAATCATGTTCATCTGATATAGTTCCAGGGTCAATGTAATCTAACCATGTAAAATTATCAAAAGAAGCAGATGTGTTCTCTTTGGTGTACTCAAGGACTTTCTCGCGTTCAGAATCTTGAATGGCACAGGAATTTGGTAAAACTGAGACCCCTTTGACAAACATAGTGCTTGCATCTGTGGAAACTAATAGAGCAGAATTACTAGCAGAAGCTACCACCTCTCCACAAACTGGTACACTGGGCTGGGCCTGGCATGTCCCCACGCAGCTAGCAGATTGGGATGAAAGACTTTGAGCAGGTAAGAGTTCTGCATCTTTGTTAAATTTAGTCCGAGTCCTTTCACCGATCTTTGGAGGCATCTTTGTTTTCTTTGCTCGAGATACCTGTGCGGCCTTCTTAGGTGGAGGCTTCTTGGTTGGAACAGGCAGAGATATATCCAAAAATGGCTCATACACGGTTGATGAATGTCCACATTCAACACAACAAACAGTGCTAGATATTTGACCCCCAAATAAAGCGTCAATTAGAGTACCAACATTTGATGGGATCCTATCTTCCTTAGATGATTTGATTGGTTTCCTCATAGCAAGTTCTTCAGTACACAACCCATCAAGTAAGCAATGGAGCAATTCATGACTGTCATGCTGCTGATATCCCCTAAACTGGGGAGCCTTGGAACAGACACAACCAAAAAAGGATCTTGGATTCAACAAGGTTTTCAGGCCTCCTCCTGCCTCTGGGTCAGTTTCAGCAAACAAATTCTTTAAGGCGCCAGTCAGAGGGCCAACAGAAGCATCAAGGTTGAAAAGGCTAGACCGCAACCTATCCATAGCTAGAAGATTTTGCGTGATCGAATTGAAGAAGCAAGTGTTCCCAAGATTAACCATGCCTCTAATTACATAACCTCCTCTTCCATTTGAAGACTCACTGGTCAATAGAGGTCTTGATTTAGTTTCACTCATAACACTACCACCCCCGAAACAAACATTTTCAACATCCACGGATGATCTTTCTGACAATTGCCCCTTCAGCAATTTTACAACATCCAAAAGAACATCATTATGTTCCACATCCTCTTCTGTTTTCTCAACTGGAATAAGCTTATTGCAAAGGAAGCACCAGCAGAGCTGTGGTTCTTCAAAATGGACGACCAACAGGTGTCGATTTTGCCTGGCATGCCTAACTGCATGGCTTCCAGGGGTTACTGGAAGCCAACACCTCCACAGGAATATTGACCACACCCCAAACAAACCCAAATGGCTTTTGACTCGGATTTTAAATCTATTGAGGCACCACCTTTCTTCTTCCCATGTTTACTTATTCCCTTGCTACCCCTCCGGTTAGCTGCACCTTCCCTACAATCTCCACATCTTACAGTCTCGGAAATCCAAATCTTACTAGACAATTTATCTAAATCAACACTCTTGTCAAGATGAGGGCAAGGTTTTCTCCCTTTCCCTACTGAAGAAACCCCATCATCAACAAGCTCCACAATCGGATTGCCTGGCTGAATAACCTTTGTAGGGGAATTGGTAGCAACTTGCTTCTCCTTTGCAGGACCTCGGGTGGTCTTCTTAACTTTCTTACCCATCAGTTCATAAAATTGACTGACAAATAACCAATAAACTCTAACAATAGAAACCCAATAATCAACTGAACCTGAAACAAAAAAACAAATACCCAACCTTCTCAGTGAAAATATATAGATTATTGCTAAATCTACATATAAAAAAGAAAAGGATGAGAAACCCATTAAAGATTTGTATTTTACATATAAAACGCTATAAGCATAAACAATAAGAATCTCAACAAGTGCAAACAATTAAAATCCATAATTCATAGAAACGTACAAAACTTCCAGAGAAGTGAAAAACTTAGTCCAGGTTAAAGGTTTTGTGAAGAACCCAGACGATGATTGAGTTAATAAGGGTAGACTAGAGTTTATCAGCAATCGTAAGGCTAATGCAAAAACATAAATTAAGCAAAACTTGATGGCTTTACAGAATGTAAAAAATAAATTATACAACGGAATGGAGATTACCTGAAATCTTGGGTAGGAGGGTTATGATTGCTAGAAACTTTTCCAATGAATTAATGTTACTTGGGAAGAAATTGAAGTTCGAAGTTTGATGATCAGGATCTAACAAGGTTAGAGGGACCGAGGTGTGCGATTTTTGAGGTTTGGCGCACCCTTTCCTTCCGCTCTCAAAGAAAAACGAGCATTGGGGGAGAGGGTGACTAACCAGTAACTGCTTCTAGTCCTAGTCCCAACTCCTAAATCCTAATCATAGAAAATGAAGACAAGTTTGAACTTCGAAGTAACAAAAAACATGTTTCTATCTCCCTTCTTTTTTTTGGTTACAATGAGGATAGTTTTGAAGGAGTAAAATACAATAAGGATAGTTTTGAAGGACTTGAAGCCAGAAAACAAAATATGGAATTAAGATTATTTGAAATAATTTTTTTTATTTTTTATGATTTAGATAAAATAAATTATTATAAAATTCAAATTAAATAAATTTGAATTCTATAATTTATTCAATTTTAAATTTTGTACAAAATCGGTGAGATTTCATTATATAAAATTCATCTGAAATTTATAAATAGCAAGCCTCACCTTAAATATTAATTCCATCCTTATTATTTTCACACCTTTTTTATTTATTTCAAATCACATATTTTAAGTGATACTTTTAACCTTATTAATTATCTTTCATATCTTAAATAACAAATTTTTGCATGTTATTTTTCACATCTTATTATTTGATAAATGTTAATAATATCCAGTTTATTAACCTAATGTTCATATATTTTCCAAACTTTAAATGATAAATTTACTCTTTGTTATTGTTAGCATCTTAATTATGAGGATCCGGATCCTCTAAATTGTAAAAACACATTTTAGACATTAATCTTGGCCATTAAAATAAAGTAATGGTTTATATTGTAATACATTATTTCTAGAACTTCTTTTTTTTATAAATAATTTTAGATAATTAAAAAGATAAATAAATAAATTAACTTTATTTACATTCTTTTTTCTCTTGGAGTTAATGTATTCAGATATTTTCTTCTCATGACAATTAACTGTATTTTTTTCCTAAATACTTTATTTTCTTCATTATATAATTATTTTAGTTTGATTTTTTCTAATCAATATATAACCATCATTTTTTTAAATGGTCTCATAATAACCAATTTACTCAATATGCATAGATTGAACTTGCACCAAAATAGTACAAATATGTGTTATAGACTCCACAAATAACTTATTATTGAAATTTTTATTTGAAAAAAATTATTTTAATTTTGATCAATAAATTTGAACAATAGAACTAAAATTTAAATTTTAAGAAATTAAAAAAGAAAGATTTATTTTATTTTTAACAAAAAGTAATGTGCTTTTGTAAGTTTTATTTTCTTTTAAATTGTCTAGTTACTTTTGAAAAGAGAATGTTTATTGAAATATAAACCATTAATTTATTTTTAATAGCCAAGATTAATGCACTTTATTTTATGTAGTGGATTTTACACTTTTTAGAATCTGGATCCATGAAGAGACTACTTAATTTTGTTTGGAAGAAAAGAAGTATTTAATTTATTTATTTACCTTTTGTATTTGAATTAATCATACAAGGAGAATTAAGATATATCTATTAAGGCGCCTTCATATTGTTTACATTTGTATTTAATTAACACTTCTTTTACCAAAAATAAAAAATAAAAATGACACTTCATATATAAATAGTATACACGATAAGGAATTTTTAGGAATTCTTTTATAGGTGCACTTATTAAGGTTATAATAAATATAATAATTGACATATTTTAAAAATAAAAGCATTTATTGTATGTTAATTATAGAGATCATAATAATAAATTCAAAAACTTTCTAGATATAATATGTAGGACCCTTACAAAAATCTCATAATAGTTATTGTTTGATATTTTTAAAACATAAAAATAGGAGTTAATTACCTTTTTTTTAAACTATATTTATGCCTAGGATTAAGATATAATAAATTTTGACAGGTTCCTATATTAAAATGGTATTATGCATAATAATTAAGGAAAATTAATGTATTCATGGTATCAAAATTTTAAGACGATTATGCCCCTAGCAAAAATATCCTACCAACCCTTTAGATCTATTCTGTGTAGTATATATATAACAGTAAGTATAGCCATTGTTTTCAACCTCAAAGATTTCAGAGTCTCTAATTTTGAGTTATTAATTTGATACAAAGAGTAAGGAAGTGAGTGAAATCTATATAACATAGTGATTATGGCTAAGCTTGCATTGCTTCCCTCTGCCTTCGTTTTCACGCTTCTCCTGGCGTTTTCCATCCAACTCTCATATGTAAGTAGTACACTCTCTCTCTCTCTCTCTCTCCCCTTTAACTCTAATTTAATTTCTATTGTGGAAAATAGATTATCAATTTTTTATTTATTTTAATTGTAAATACAAATATCAATAAATTTTTGTATTTTTATTTTTATAATCACAGGCTGGTAGAGAGGGATCGCTTCGCCCTGAACGTAATTACTTTAGTCATTTATTGAAATAATTGTGTGAATCTTATAATTTCTTTTGCTTTTATTGATAAAGTAATTAATTACAGAATGTGGCAAGGCATGTGATTATCGTTGTTCAGCTACTCAGCATAGGAAGCCATGTTTGTTCTTCTGCAACAAGTGTTGTGCCAAATGTTTATGTGTTCCCTCAGGCACTTATGGTCACAAAGAAGAATGTCCATGCTATAACAACTGGAAGACTCAAGAAGGAAAACCTAAATGTCCTTGATTTTGATGGTATTTTCATCATATTTAGTTTTAATAATCATATTCTACAATTCATCAGTTATTTTTATCAGCTAGCCTTGAGCCAAGATGTTGCAAATTAATTATATGAGATAGCGCGATCAATGATATTCTAATAATTTATGCTTTGTCTATTTTTCTGCCAATTATGCAAGTTGGAATACTTAAAAAAAAAAACACTTAAATTTTAATTTTAAAGCGTTCATTTATTGTGAATAAACTTAAAAATCTAATTTCAAAATATCAAAGTAGTATAAATGTAACATATTTTTGGATCAAAGAGTATATACTTTTAATTATATATAATATAGTTTTTTAATAAATTCCAAATACCTAGCTCCCTGTTCAGTTACTCTTTAGGGTCAGTGAGCCCTTAATTTCACTGAAGAAACGGCCAAGCCAAGCAATTCAATTGTTACTTGCCAGATAATATTTTATTTTTCAATTCCAGTCCATTCCATGTTTTCCTTTGTACAATATACACCACACACCAAATTAAATATCATACACCGTTTGTCTTTTTATTTTAATATCTATACTATTCTAAATGTGAGAGAATCATCCGAAGAATTGGTCTGCCTTCTAGATTTTAGAGTATGATTAATAAATGTAAATGTAAGCTTCCCCAACACAAAAAAAAGAAAAAAAATTGTTTATATGTTCTCTCAGTCACTTATGGTCACAACTCACAAGGAGGAATGTTCTTGTTACAACAATCGGGATTGATGACCCAAATGTTCTTGCATGCAATTTTTGTAATAAAAAGTGTTGCAAGTACTTGTCTATCTGTTATAATGTGATGCTAGCTATTATTGCCTATTTATGAGATACATTATATACATCATGTGGTCTGAGTTCATGTTTATGCAAAAGGGTGTAGGGAGTTGATGGATCTTATTTTAATGCTTATACATTAATCTATACTTTCTTCATGGTTGGGGGTTTGGGAGTTGTATATATCCTTAATTATTCCTTAATACAGGTCTAGTTTTCTTAGCTGTGTTTTATGTATGGGTTTGTTCTTGAGTCTCTATGCTTCTGGATTGAAATCAGTTATCATATGTACTTTCAGTTTGGCTGCGCCTGTTAAAAAAAAATTTCTTTACTAAACAAATTTGGTGAAACAAATTATAAGCTTTTTTTCTACAACTTGACATATATAACAAAGAAACCAGAAGCTAAATCATGAATATTAAATTAAAAGAGACCAGCAGAAACTCAATGTCAGCCTCCTTCCAGTTCCAGATAGGCAAATACAAATTAATGAATCTAAATTAGAAGACATTTGTTGGTATGTATAGCAACAGAAGTTGCATTAGGATTTGATTCATGGCTTCTCTTCTGTTTCACACTGCTCCTGGTTCAATGATCTTATCTTTTCTTCCCACAAAGGACATTCCAGTTTCCTTGAGTTGGGCTCTCAAGATTGTGGCTGCAAATCGAGTTTTCAATTCTTGAACACGGGTGTTCTCCTTTGGTGACAAAAGGGTCTCATAGCCAAACAAGTTCCATTCTTTTTTATAAGCAGCAGCAGCGGATTTCACAGAGCTCTGATGATCATCATGATCATTACTTGCTTGGACACAGGGGAAAATCCGTCACATTCACAGCAGAATTCTTGGATTGATCAGGGAGAGCAGTTCTTGATTTTTTTTGAGCATAGGTTGTGCATACATTCCCCACCATGATCTCTCAGCCTCTTCCTTGATTCAAATTTTGCTTTTCCTTCAATAACGTTGTCCCTCTTTCTTATCTTCAACTTCAACGTCTTCATCTTCAAAACCTTCTCTGATCAGTAAAGTAATTAAGATTGTGAGTGTAGCTAGCAGGCAGATAAAAGAAGCAGACCACAAGTGTTATATTTATACAAGATTTATGGTTACCTTGTGAAACAAGGAATAGAGTTACCTTGCGAAACAAGGATTATGATTATAGGGCTGTTTTTTTTTTTTTTTTTTTTGGTTTCCTAAAAAATAAATATATAAGACAATTAATTAGACAATCGACTTTATATTTTCTTTGATATGATATTTAACAAATTCAAAGATAAAATACATGCACAATTAGAATTTAATTATTTTAGATTAAGAACATGATAATCAGAAAAAAGTCTACAAATTAAAATAAAACTATAATCTTATCACAATTAAATAATTAATTGCCTGGAAAATTCATTTTAATCACCTGATGCTACTTCTTTTACCTATTTATTCAGTGTTGTTATTATCTCCTTGTTTTTATGTAAGTTTGTATAGATTTTAAAATATTGGAGAGATCGTATAATATCTTTAAATTTTAAAAGAATATTAGAGTAATTTACTTACTTTTTATTTATTTATTTATTCTTTCAGTTTAATTATATTTTTAATCTTATAATTTAATTCTAATTTTAATTACGTTTTTCTATTTTAAAATCATGCAATTAATTTCTTATAATTTCATAATCGTTTTAGTTACGTCTCTAATGTTATTTGTGGTTAACGATGTTAAGTAGCTAACGGGAATGAGGTGAACAGCTACATGGCACACTTGGCCAATAAAAAATTGCCCATAGCAAGTATAAATTTAAATAATGTAAATTAAAAAACTAAATTTTTTAAAGAAAATGATCGCTGGATGAAACGCTATGGGTGACTAGTCACCATAGAGTTCTATTCAGTGTTCACTCCCCTAGTCCACGCCATCTTCAGCAGCTCTGGCTTTGTTCCGCAGCTTTGTAACCCCCTCTTTCTTGTTCATGCTTAATTGTGGTGAGTTCTGACTCACTTTCTCATAATTCCCAGAGTTTCATTCAAATTTTTCTCCTTTCCCTGTATCATTCTTACTTTACCTACAATAATCCGTTTTTGTCACCATTGATTTTTATTTTTTTCTTTAGTATGTCACCTTTAGAAATAGTAGTGGTACTAGATATTTATTTTTGGAGAGGCTGACTAAAATTCTAAATAAGCGTTATCAACTATAGTAATTACAAAAAAAAGAAAAATTATAAGAAATTCAATGACTCATAAGACATAATAAAAATTTATAAGATATAAAACTTAAAAGATAAAAATAAATATCCTTCAAATATATTTTGAATTGCTTAAATAAAATTTAAAATTGTGAGTAACGCTCTTTCAAATTAACAAATTAATATTAATATTTTTTTAATAGTTATTTATTTTAAACTAATAACAAAACCCATATAAATATAACATATTTAAAAATTAAACGATAGAATATACTTATTTGTTTGGGCGTTACAAATTTTTGAACTTTAACTCTGAGTTGTAAGCTCAAGTCCATTTGTCAGTCAGTACTAGGATACTGGTGTTTTTCACGATCTTTAAAATGTTTTGGTTTTTTGTCATCTAATTTTGAGGACCCTCCACTTATTCCAAGTGAAATCTTGATGTAATGATCTTGGAATGGTCACTTAGGCTAGTTGTATGGAATGGTCAAGGGGACCTTGTGATTGGAACATCAGTTTCATTTGTTAATTGCTATTTTTGGAGGTTGTTTCTGTGGGTGACTTTTTTTATCCTTTATTTGATGGTCTTTATGGTAGGAATGAAGAGGTAAGAGCTTCAACAAAAGTAGTCTTCCTGGGGAGGGGGATGTTTATGTCCCTTGGCAAAATTTGGTTTCCTCAAGTTTTGTTGAAGGCATGTCTTATTCTTGATCAGCAATCCCAAATGACAACGAAAAGTTGTCCATGTTTGGTGCCAAATCTAGATTTGTTATCCCTAAAATAAATTGTCAGGTTCATAGGTCCCCATATTTCGAGGGGCCAAAAAACCTGGAGGTGTTGAAGCATCTAATGAAGAAAGTACCAAACAAATGCTGAGGAAAATGAAATGGGGGCCCTGATCTGACACAATATGCTACTGTAGGAAGGGGAAGAACCTCAGCTTTTCAGGTGTTTCTGGCACTTCAAATTATATTCATCTTTTTTCTTCAGTATTTCTAATGCAATTTTTCATTAAAAAAGTAATGTAACTTCGACTCCTCCCTTCTTTTTAGGGTAGATAATCACATGTCAAATACTTGAGAACCCTTTCATTAGATAGAAAAAAATCTTGAATTCAGACCACTTTAGAGCCATTTAGTTATCCTAATTTCCGGTGTCGGTATTAAAATCTTGTGATTCCTGGTGCTGCTATGTGATTTTGCTGCATGTGGTGTTGTACAAATGTTAAGAAGGTTCAAGTAGATCAAATAAGATATCAACTAGACTAGATAATGTTTGAGGTTGGGGACGCATGACTCACCACTGGCTGCTGAGAACCCGGATCCCAACTGGTCCAGCTCTGAAGTTGATAGAAAAGTTAGCGACAGTTGATATTGGAGCTTATTTTGGGGGTTTTGGACAAAAGGGTCCAAATTCTAGGATTTTTATACAAAAATGGTAATTTTTTTAGTATAATAGTCAAAATAGGGTAAACTCTGAAACCATATTTTCAAAAACCGGTTTCTGGCTTCGACTAAGCATGCCAGTGTCACCCCACTTACCCACAGTACACATGTCACACGCCACGCGGGCGAAATTAAATTAGGCTTGAAACTGACTTTTGAAAAGCTAGTTTCATTGAAACTTTATCCCCCCGCCAAGGGGCTCGAAGGGGAAAAATAATGTCCTGAAACTGGCTTTTCAAAAGCTTGAAAAGCCGGTTTCAGGCCTGTCCAATCTCCTGCACCCTTGCAGGGTAGGGCTTCAGCGTTGCAGCCTGCAATGCTGTAGTGATAGGGTGCCTCAAAATTATTGTGTGACCTACGTACAATAACACAATAATTTTTTTAACCTCCAATAATTTCCCCCTCCCCTCTATATTACAACTCCCTCTCCTCTAATAAATGCACGTCTTCATATTTCAAATCCTTTTAATTTATTTTTTTATGAGTATTGTAAATTTTTTTATTTTTTTATGGGTTTTTGAAATTGAAAAAAATTTCAAATATATGATAACTTATAAGTGAGTTTTTGTGAAATATATGATAATTTTTAAATTAAAATTTTTATTGTATGATATTTTTAAAATTAAAATATATAGTAATTTTTTAATTTATAGTATATAATATTTTATAAATTTAAGTATATGATAATTTTAAAATTTTAGAATTTAAGATTTTGATAATTTTTTAATTTATCATAAATATTTTTAAAATTCATGATATCTTTTAAATATAAAATATATGTTAATTTATATATTTATAGTTTATGATATATTAAATTTTAAAATGTATGATAAATTTTAAAGTGTATAAAAATTATATGGAATTAAAAATATATGATAAATTTTAAATTTATAGTGTATGACAGTTTTTAAATTTTAAAATTTGGTATTTCTAGAATTTAAGATTTTTGATAATTTTGTAATTTTATAGTGTATCATAAATGTTTTTATTATAGTTTATGATATTTTAAATTCATGATATTGCAAATTTTTAAATTTTACTATATTTTTTTAATTTAAAGAATATAATTTTTAAACTTATTTGAAATGATTTAGTAAAAAGAAAAAACATTAAATTATTTTAAAAATTAATGGAGCACACTTATTCGGATCAGTATACTTGTCTACACGATGAAGACGTTGTCTCGATGTTAATGGCTCAGGTCTGGTTCTAGTTGATGATCTGTGACCACCACAACGTCCATGACAGCCACAATATGAGCTACGGTTGTCTTGGTATTTTTTCTTGTTATCGAGTGTGAGTTTCTAATAAGAAATGGTTGTTTGATGTTTTCAACTCTGATGACCAATTTTGTTTATATAAGCAAATATTTCTTGTTATTGTCAAAATAATGTCACTTGAATATATACTGAAGTAGTCAAAAATTTAATAGGTGAGTTTAAAGTAATGTCAGCATGTCTGTTCACATGTAAAGTAATGTCAACTTATCCAATTTACAAGTATAACTAAATTAAAACATAAACCAGGAAGACTCTTCCCATTACAAGTAACAAACACAAAAATTAAAAATTAAAAAACTTAAACAAGGATTTCGAGCAATACTGGTCTACAAAAAATGACCCCCTATACCACATGGGCGTGGTCTTCTCCTCCTTGCCAGGTTTCGCCTAGGTGGTACATCAGCCTTGTCATCAAGATCTTCTGACTGAGGTATGTCATCAGCACCTGCTAAATCCTTCCTCAGCTTGCACACCTAAACCCATACCCGGGTCATATGATGCAGGTGTACTACCATACTGAAAGTATGGCAGCTACGGTATGGGAGAGTTAAAAATCTCGCTTGATTGCTGTGCAAAGCCCGGCATAAGCTGATGATATATAGATGAACTACTTGCCATATAAGGAGGTGGAGACATATGTGCTGGAGATGGAATATACACATCTGATGGTCGGACATCAGCATCAACACGTCTATAAGATACCGACTGTCCAGGGACATCAGTCTTACTGCGTCTGCGACATTGTGATGACAATGATGATGATGATGATGATGTCGAATGAGTAGAATAGGAAGGAGCTGGAGCAGCATGGATAAGACCAACTCGTGTAAGATATCTCCTACTGATACGTCTATACCACTCATTGTACTCGAGTGTATAAGCAGCATGACCATATGCAACTCCGTATGCAACCTACCCTGTCTGGACCAGATGGTACCTCATTCCCCAAATGGCTATATGGTTAGCATGTAGCCAACGGTAGTCTGTGATGCCCCGTCCCCGAATATCACATTTGTGCAAGGTTTCATCAACCTCAATGTCAGTAGGGTTTTCTGGTATAGGTTGCTGGTATCCAAACTGATGCATTATCCTATCCACTTTCTGATACTCAACAATATGAAAACAAATTAAGGGTATTTTAGCACCCCAAATATGCTGGTCTCGATAACAATAGTTTGGTATCAAGTGTCTCAGCTCATCATCAATGTATGGTAGTGATATGAACTGCAATCCAAAAACAGTGTCAATGTTTTAATAAATAAAACATTGCAACATGAATATGTTAAATGGTACATAGATTTAAGATAAACTTGTAATTACCTGCTCTGTTGACATCCTGCCCCAGCTGTACTGTCCTGCGACATATAAGTTTTCCAGCAGAGATAAGAAACAAATGTGCACATGTGTACTCGTCTTACTGGTGAATAATAATCCACTCATCAGCTATAATATATAAGCTCGTGCATATCTCTGCGCTGTAATGTCATCACCGTCGGCTGGGACATTCTGAAATGTCATTCCTAACCAGCTCATTTTCAATGTGTTACTCTTAACAACTGTAGCAGGGGGCACAATTCCCAATAATCGCTCGCACTCAGTTGCGACGTCAGCACCAGCTAGGCATTATTAATGGGTTGAATTAATAATAGTACTTGGACATCGACAAATTATAGTCAGGTACTCTCTTCTTCTATCAACCTTCAAGGACTTGCATAAACGAGCATGAAACTCTACATACTTAATACGCTTGGGTACACGAATGCACTTAACGGGACCTGAATCGTATTCAAGCCCGTTCGAACCAGTACGCATCTCACCATTAATGTAACACATAATTCTAATTTCTTCCATTATCAAACTTACACCTTCAAAATGCTTTAAAATGTTATAAAATTTCCTCCTTATATTGTTAATGAATTCACTAATTTACATAGATTAACTATAGACTACTAATCATAATAAATGATTCAAATTATAATACCCAAATTACTAATTAATTCAAATCATCACAATTAATTCAAATTAAAACTATCCAAATTACTAATTAATTCAAACAACACAAATTTATTAATTATAATGTATATTTTAAATAATTATATTAAAATATTATGGTTTCATCTTTAAGTTAATTATAAATATTAATTTTGTCTATTATGAATTAATTAAATAAATAAAAAAATATCATTACATATTAAAACATAAAAATACTATCTATAAATTAATTACATTAAAACATACAAATACAAAAAAAAATCTATTTATCATAAATATATTACTATAAATTTCCCAAAAAAAAATACTATTTATAAATTAGTCACTAATTTTAAAATATAAAACTACTGCAAATATAGGTACATGCATACAACAATGATAAATACAACTTTCTACAAAATTAATTCTTCTTTATGACTTACCAGGTAAGAAGCAAATGAGCAAAAAGTATCAACACCGACAACGTGATTTTAACAATAATTCTAAAAAAAACATAAATAAACTTAGAATAATAGAACATATATATCGATTTTAACATTAAATGGTTTATATAATTTATATTTATATTTTATTTTAAAAAATTTAAATGGTATAAGTAATTTAAATAATTAATAATTAAATATTACTAATTATAATAAATATTATAAATTAATCGTAATATATATAATAATATATATGATTAAAATTTGTAAAAATAATAGGTTGTAAATAAAATTTTCAAAAAGAAAATAATTTAATTTAACTAAAAATAATAATAATAATTTTTTAAATTAAAATTTTTATAACTTACCAAGATTTTGCTTGCAAATAAAATGTCAGAGGAGATCAAAGAAGGAAGAGCATGAAAATATTAAAGGAGAAAAAGGATGAAGGTGATTACAGATAAGGATGATGAATGTGTTGAGTTTGTTGGAGGAGAGTCTGTGAGAAAACGAGGGATGAAAGGTGAGTCTCGGGATGAAGGATGAAGGTGAGGAGAGTGTGAGGAGTGTGTATTATAGAAAGGATGGGGGAGGGACGAGGGGCGACTTGAATTATTACAGGGGGGCCTGGGACGTGCATCGCTAGGCTGCAAGGCTGCAGCCTAGCGATTCAGAGTTGCAGGCTACCCTGCAGCGCTGCAGGGTAGCTTGCAATTCTGCAAAGCACACAATCTGAAACCGGCTTTTGTAAAGCCGGTTTCAACCTAATTTAATTTCGCCCGCGTGGCGCGTGATGTGTGTGCTGTGGGTAAGTGGGGTGACATGGCATGCTTAGTCGAACCAGAAACCGATTTTTGAAAATACGGATTCAGAGTTTACCCTAATTTGACTATTAAAGTAAAAAATTTACCGTTTTGTATAAAAAATTATAGGATTTGGACCATTCTGTCCAAAAATCCGCTTATTTTGCTTACTGATTTCCTGAACGCTGTAAATGAACTCCTTCATAAACTAATGACGTTAGACTTTGTGGATCTATAGGTCGGAAATGCTGGAACTTTAAAAGCGCGAAGCAATAGGTTTGTCTGCTTTCTGTAGATATATCTTTATGTGTTAATTTTCATTTTCATGGAAATATTGTTCTTATTGATATTCAAGTGAAACAATGAAACTAATCCAATTTACACTTTGTTTCAAACCTGTGTTAAAAGAGGGCAGGTTTCAAACTAATCCAGTTTGCCTTCTCTTCTGCACCATACAAGAGGCCAAAAAACCTGGAGTTGCTGAAGCAACTAATGAAGAAAGTACCATACAAATGCTGAGGAAAACGAAATGGGGCCCTGATCTGACGCAGGATGCTACTTCCAGAAGGGAAAGAGCCTTAGCTTTTCAAGTTTCTGGCACTTCAAGTTATATATTAAACTTTGTAAAATCTACACATCTTCATGATATCTAATTTTCAGTTTCTGTTGAAAGCAATGGAAACCAAAAGTTAGTAATGTTAACAGTGTGCAATTTTTCCTTTATAGTTGAAGGAGTATCTTGGGTACAATTTTATTGGTCCAATACTTGGTCCTGAAAGTGATAACAAAAGCAACAAGAGAAGGTAAGAAGCATAGTTCTGATTTTCTTTACCTAATTAATGAATGTGTATCAGGAAATTGGAGCAAACATACAAGTTCATGGTACTAAAGCAGAGATAAGAGAGAAGTTAAGTTCTTCAGTTGAGATTGGCTGCATTCGCTATTCAATGAGGTAGTCAAATTGGTATCCAAGATAATGCTTTCAAGTTTCATCTGCTGAAGAATGAGAGATTAATAAAAGAAACATGCTCCACCTCTACAAACTGAGATGACAGGTGTTGCAGGAATAATACTCACCTATAAAAAAATTCAAAGCAAAAAAGAGATTAATTGCTAATAGCTATCCTGTACTTGGCCAACAAGAAAAATAAAAAAAACAGAAATGAGCAAAATAATTTTCTTTTGAAACTTTGCAGTAGTACATATGATTCTCAGATTGGTCAACTTAATTGTACATCCAACAATTTCAGCAAAATCCATTCAAGGTCACATACCAACATAACAAACAAACAAAAACTATTCATTAGCCTTATTGCATTTGTACCTCCTCGCCCTGAAAGTTTTGGGAAAATGGTATCAATTATAGCTAACTTTCTTCAACCTTATTGCATTTTGTTCAAAATAAGTCCCCAAAATCTTTGTGTCAGCCTCTCCAAAGTTTTCAATTAAAATACTTTTAACATGATGCCTCCAACACTTCAGAGGTCTAGTCCAGCAGCACAATTCATCCTCTTTGTAATCAACTGGCTTAGGGTGATATTGGAACTGCAAAGTTTCAACAAAAGCATACAAAAAAAAAAGTGTCATTAAGGTCTTTAATTGTTTCAATGATCACAAAGCAAGGGAATCCAACCAAAATTAAGAATTGGTTTTCTACATTGTTTACCTTTATGGACTTTTCCTTGGAACCAACGACAATGGCTATAGTCTCCGGGTGAGGGACAAGCCAAAGCAAGTTTTCCACCAATTCCAGCAATTCATTTCCTGGTGCCTTTTGTAGGATCACTTTCAGCTGCCTCATATCCATTACTGGAGTAATCTCGCTCAAGATTAGAATTCTTGGAAAAATCACTACCTTTATTCAAATCAAGATGAGAACAAATCACAAGTGTTACAGAAGTTGATTGAAATGTAAATTTATAAATATACTCAAGAAATTGAGGAGAAATAAGCAAATTACCTGAGCAACATCACAAACAAGAGTCAATAATTTGCAGTGGTCGAAGTACCCCAGAAATTGTCTCAACTCATAAAACCACTCAGCATCATCCAATGAGATAAATTTTCGACACAATTTGATTTCTGCTACGAATTTTGTTGATGTAATTATTGGAGGATTCATCATTAGCTTACAGCGATATGAAAACCAAAACAAATTTGGAGCTAAAATCTCTGCTTCCATTAGATTTTCACAATCAAACAGGTTAAACCGGCTAAGTTGATCCGCTTGCTCCTTAACAAGTACCTTGTCGAGCCCTTGACAGTCGTTCAACTCCAATGTTTTGAGTTTGTCATTAGCAATATTCAAACTTTTAGGCATTTCACAACGATTGAATTTCAAATCCTCAAGCATATGAAACCACCCAGAATCTACTTGTGTTAACCAAGTGTTGGAAACTTTGACACCCTTCAATAGTAAACTTCTCAAAGACTTGTTGCAAGCAGAAATATCAATCTGATCAGATTCCATGAGTGGAGTTGCCTCGCTGTGATATGAAAAAGATTCAAGATTTGAAGCTATCACATCAATTCGGTCCAACCCAATTTTGCAATCTACTGTTTTGAGTTTCGAGCCAGGAAACCCTAATGGTTTTCAATCCCTTGCATGACTTGATGCTGAAGAAAATCAGAGAAGAAGGACAGCTTAATACCAAATTCTCAGTCATGAAATCAATGCTGCTTCCGCTAAGCTTTAAAATAGTGATTGATTCCAAAGAAAGAAGTTTCTCAAGAAAATTATTGGATTTCACTTTTATGTGTACTGGCTCTTCATCTTCTTCATCTCCATCTCTATCAAGGTATTTGATACTCAATTGAAGATCAAACTCTTGAACATTGTTCTTTACGGAAAAATCAACCAACTGATCCAAGAGACTTTCGATGCCAGTTTCGGACCAATCAAAGTCTCTGTTTGTTTTGACAAAGAATCTAAATCTTAATTTCTGCAACGACGTAACCAATTGACGAGCTTGGAGAGATTGTCGTACATAATTAATGAACGATTGGGATTTCTCAAACTTGTGATGATCAAAATCTCTTGCAGTTTGAGTTGAAAAAACAGAGAAATCAAAGTCAAGAACAGGGAAGGAGATCCATAAGTACCTAAATTTCTTTGACAAAGCAGTGAATTTGGTTGAGTCTTTGGTGGAGATGAGAGACATCAAATGGTGGATAACATGATCGGGTAAGTCTGAGATTCTGTCGACACCGGCCATGAATCTGATCATAGAATTTTCTGACGAGCGTCTCAATATTGTATTCTGTATCATAACTCATGTTTCTTAGGGACAATTGAGAACAGAGATGGTTTTCCCAAGGTTTACCATAGATTCACCCGCCCACTCTGTTTTTCTTTTGGCATATAGGATTTTTTTCATAAATATTCACAATTGTGAATGTTAAATACAAAAGTATTTTACCATTTATTGTGCAACCATTTTAGTGTTATGTAATTAATACAACACTAATTTTAAAATTTTAAAATTTTTATTTATTTCACTTTAAGAATATCACATTTATTGTACAATAAGTGGTGTCACAAACATCATACATGGTTTTTCTATCTAGTTTATTAATTATAATAAATATAATTTTTGATAATTAATTTTTTTTTAATTTGTGATTTATATATGAAATAATATTGAAGTTATAATAAAAATCGTAATAAATGTTATAAACTTTTTATTTATAGAACCCTAAATAAAAAGTTTTAACTTGATCAATTAGACTAAATTTTAATTAGATATTATTTTCTATTACTCCGTCACCTATTTTAATAAAAAGTAATCTGCGTCAACATCATTGCAATATGTTGCAAAATAATTCACCAAACTTAATTTGTGAGCCTCTCCAAAACTTTCTAGTTTTATTCTTCTAACATGATGTCTCCAGCACTTGATAGGTGGAACCAGCTGCAGAATTCATCCTCCATAATTTCTTCATGATATTCAAACTGCAAATTAATTAATAATAATTGCAAATGTATATATTGATAAAGAAGAGTAGATAGCATAAAGATAGTTACCTGTGTGGACTTTTGTTTGGAATTATAAACCAAAATGATAGTCTCACGATGAGGAAGAAGCCAAATCAAAGTTTTCACTAAATCTAATACTCTCATGGGACTGATCGCCTCGCCTCCTCTTCCTTTAAGATTGCTTTCACGTTCTTCATGTCCAGCAATGGAGAAATCTTGCTTAACATCAAGTCTTCTGGAAATATCAATACCTCAGCGGAACTGCAAACAAGAGTCAACAATTTGCAATGGCCAAAGTATCCAAGAGATCCGCTTAACTTGTCAAACCATTCATCCGATAACTTGTCAAACCATTTGCTGAAAAGGAAAACAAATCTGGACCTTGAATATTAGCCTCAAGTCGATTTATAAGCAGATCAAACAGTGTCAGCATTCTAAACTGATCAAGTTCTGCTGGAAGAACTAACTTGTCGAGTAGTCCATCACAATTAATCAAATTCAATAATTTGAGCTTGGTATTAGAAATATCAAACCTTCCCGGCATGAAACAAAAGAAAAAAGTATCAAACTCTCTAATTTGGGAAGCGAAGAAACTGCCTCTGAAAACCAATGGTCGTGTAAAATATCAACACCCTCCAATTGTAAAGTTCTCAATTTATGTCCACAAGCAGATATGTCTGTCTGATTCGACGGGATGTATGTCATTCGGGTTTTGTGACAATAAGAAAAAGATTCAAGATTTGGAGCTATCACATCAATGCGGTCTAAGAGTCCTCTTTCACACAATAAGACTTCGAGTTTATTACCAGAAACCCTAATAGATTTCAGCCTATGACAGGCAATGCTCAAGGAAACAAGCGAAGAATAATAAGGATAATTCCAAAAACAAAAGGCAAATCCAGGAAATTCAAAGCTACAGCTGCTAGCAATGCAAACCCTTGTTGGATTTCTTGAATTAACAGAGAGTGAGAGGGAGAGGAAAGCTTCTGCCAATTTTCATTATATTCTAGATATCCTCTAATACAATATCTAATACCATTTTATAGACTAATTGATTGCTATCAAAGTACAAAATTACCTTTATTCCCAATTCTACCCGTATCAATCCCCACTTCTTCAAATCATTCTTGTCCTCAAGAATTAGCGAAACCATTAGAGCACTAGTTGGAGGCCATAGTGGGAGTGGTGGAAAGATTGTTCTTGATCTTGTAAGTTGTAACAAAAATGCTTCACAAAAGCTTCAAACTTTATTATCATTGTTGCTGATGTAGTTTCCTCGCAAATGAGCTCTTGAATTCCTTGCCGTGAATAGAAATTCCAAGTCTTCATCTCAGCAACTTGAAAGTGCCTCTTTTAAACATCCAAAGCATTATAGCTTGAAACCCAGTATGAGATGACCTGTTATCATACCAGTCATTGCCTACCAATTGTTGTAAAGGAGTATTTCCAAATAACTGTAGCAATTCTTGCCCACAAGGACCTCTGTCCAGCTTCCTCTTAATCAAATTTGCAACACAAATGACGAAAGTACAGGGACCAAGATTTTTCAACTTAGTGAATTGGTAACCCACTTGAATTTCTTGTTCATGTTTATCATCCTTTGGACTGAGAATTTCTTGCAAGATTGTTTCTTTCCTTGGAATTCTTGGAGGAGTCACAATCTTGAATTTGTTAGGTTGAGGCAAGTTAGGATTTTGACGGCTAGTGGACTGTGCAGGAAGAATATGTTCTCTAATTCTCACCAGTGAGTGTTTTCTGTTGCACTCTGCTGGTGACACTTTCAGTGCCAATAATGCTATGGCATCCTTTACAGTTGTATCAAAGTAGTTCTTGAGTTTCACGTTGTTCTCCTTCAAGATCAACAACAATGAGTTAATGCTTGCATAATTCAAATCCAAGCTTTCTTTCATCTCTTCTAGAGAGGAATCAAGACCTGTGATTCTTGCATCCATCGTATCCATCCTTGATTCCAGAGTCGAAAAGCTCATATCCATTGCAGCTGCGTTCATGTTCACCATGTTCACAGGCACAAGAACATGCTCTGATACCAATTAATAAGGATAATTCCAAAAACAAAAGGTAAATCCAGGAAATCCAAGGATAGAGCCGGTAGCTATGGCAAAGCCCTCCACCAGAGATGAATTTCTTGAATTCACAGTGAGTGAGAGGGAGAAGAAGAAGACTTTTGCCAATTTTATTTATATTCTAGATATCCTCTAATAAAATACCTAATACCATTTTATAGACTACTTGACTGCTATCAAAATACAAAATTACTCTTATTCCCAATTCTACCTGTATCAAAGAAGGACATCTTAAATCCAAGTTTTCTGTCAGGAAATCAATGCAGCATCCTTTAAGCGCAAGAGAAGTGATTGATTCCGAGGAAAGGAATTTCTTGAGAAAATTGTTGAATTTCACTTTAATGGAGGTTCCATAATAATAACTAGAGATACTGAGATCAAGATAAAACTCATGAATGTTTTTCTTCAAAGAATAATCAACCAATTGATCCAACAAGCTTTCGACAATGGCTGACCAGTTTGTATTGTCTTCTGAGAGAATAATTAGACTAAACTTCAACCTCTGCAAGTAGGTATCAAACTGAACAAGTTGGAGAGATTAAAGTACATAATCAAAGAACATTAGGGCTTCTCTGTTCTGATTCATGATACTCTTGTTTTCAATGAAAACAGAGAGAAATTGAGGTCCATGACAGGGAAAGAGATCCACGAGTACTTGAATTTCTTTAACAATACGCTGAATTTGGTTGCGTCAGTGCAGGTAAGGAGTGACATTATATGGTGAATGACATGATCAGGCGATTACGAGATCCGATCGTCATTGGTGTGTGCCATCAATCTTTTGATAGATTCACGGAACAAAGAAGCCAAATTTTCTAGTTCTGAAAAATTGGAAGCATAAGGTATATATATATATATATCAGTTAGTTTATCACCTAAACAAAGTAGGAAATTTTGATTAGCTTAAGAGAGAAGTAAGATGTAGGAAACAGACAAACAGACAATGTTTTCTCCAAGTTTAATAGATATATTTATATATATATATATGTAGAGTTTCTAATAATTAGGATTTTTGTTGTCTACTTAACGGAGCAGAAGTATGATATATCTAAAATTAGGATTGTTAATTTGTTATCCTTGCAGAAGTAGTATATAATAATATTATACTCAATTTAATTACACAACAGTGGTTTTGTGAAATTCCTAATAAATAAATATACAGTACGAATCCCAATCAAACTGTGCTAGAGGACTATTACTTTACCCACCTGCTCGTTAGTGAAACATAAACTCGACTGCATCAGACGACAAATTCTATTCCTTTCTTCGTTCTGTGGAATCTGGAAACAAAACAGACTACTAACATGCATTTGGGTTTCTGCAACAGCCACATTCACACCCACTTAGCAAGCAACCAATAGTCTTGGCAGTTATGCTTCCAAGAATACATAACTCTTAGGTAGCTCCTGCCTTTGGTACATGAAGTCAATCAGGAAGAAATCACTGATCCATCAAGTGAATGGGTAGAAATTAGAAAAGAGCAAACTGCCAAGAAGAATATATGCTGCAGAGTACACCCAAATCATGTATCCCCATTTTCGAGAAGTTGTAGGAGATATCATCAGATATGAGGAAAACCAATACAGAGGAGGACCAGCAGATAAGAAACGAGTGGCAACCTGATACATTTCAACCAAGGAATAAGCTGTCAATCAGAAGAGAAGCTTGAAAAGGTGCTGCTAAATAGTTTTTCTAAGATGAACAAACCTGCACATGCACGACAAAAAAAGCAGTGGCAGCCATAAATCCCAAGTGTAATACAAATGGCAGAACAGAGGCAGACAAGTATCCATGCGCACGTGTTGATTCATATTCTAATGGAATAACATCTGGACTCCCCTCTATGATCCTTTTTTTCCTCTGCTTAAGATTGTGACCTGTTACACACATGATTGTTACTTTAAAACTTTGTATTTGTCTCTTTCAAACTTTATCCAAATGTTACATTGAGATGGTAGATTATACTAGTATGCAAGATGAAATATGTGTTATGAATTGCACTACATTAAGCACCATGTCATGCATACCAGTTATCATAAGTGAGTGACAAGTAAAAAGAACAATACAGGAGCATGATGGCTGAACCATATGTATGGAAATTTTTGCCCACAGCACATGCTGCAATGCTCTTCCAACCAATAACCAAGTTGGTATTTATTTATAATAATCGATTTTAGGAAAGATTAAGGCTTGAATTAGTAATGCTCTTTTGGAAAGAAGATGCTTATGCTTATCAAAAGCATAAGTTAATTTTTATTTTTGGTAAAAAAAAAAAAAAAAAAAAGGATGCTTCTGCTCTAGCTTAAAGCTAGTGTAAAGCTAGTTTCTACTCTCAAAAATTTAAAAGACTAATATAACCTCAACTTTTAATGAAAATTCTTATTTATCATTTATTAATTAATACAGTAGATTAATTATCTCTATTTTATTATCAATATGTATTTTAGTCAATTTAAATATTTTGAGCAGCTTTACAATAAATTTACCAAATACTAATTTGTGGCTTCTACTAATTGAGAGCAGCTTTTGTATTATTTTACCAAACACTACTGCTGTAATTTTTTAAAAGCTCTCTCTATGAGAGCAATGAGAGCACAACACTTCTAAAGAAGCCACAACATTACCAAACTAAGCCTAAGTTATCTTTCAAAATGTGGTAAAGAACCACCAAAAATTCATTTATGATTACCTATTGGGAAGTTCTGATTGGAACTTACACCTTGCATCCTAGAAGAGGATTTTTCCACAGTGCAGGCATTGTCTGATCTTGAGAAATCATCTGAAGACAAAATCAGACATCCAGAAATCTTTTCTTCAATAGTGGCTTGAAAACCCAGTGAGAAGAAAACTTGAGGTCTTGACTTTGCATAATGAATAATTGAAAAAAGCACCATAGACAATATTGGAGATGCAAGAAGGAAGTTCGGCAACTGTTTCAACTGGAAATATCTCAAGAAACCAACGCCCCTGAAAATTAGAAATCAGAAGATCGGACACTGTTTTAACTGAATGAAATGCATCACTGGAAGTTGAAGATGAACATACCAATAATGACCTTGGATAAAATTGTACAGCACAGGTACCGTTGTCTTACACCAAGGCCTCATTTCATTTGATAAATGCCCAAGACAGATATTGTAGTATCCATAAGCTTGAAAGGCAATAAATGGAGCAAAAATACACACACCACGCAAAGCTCCAGCTGTAACGATCTGAAATGCCAACTGGAGCAGTAGCACTTAAATAGATAATCACGCATACAGTGCTTCCCGAAGCATTAAAAGAGATGCAAATCTCCCTTGAGAGATATAAAAGCATCATTTGGGATAATGAAAAGAGACAACATTCACCATGCTGTTGTAATTTCTTAAAAACAAGAGACTTCATGTATAATTTAGCAGTAGCATCTAAAATTCCTGCACTTCTCAGATCTTGGATTAATATACGAGGTTTTTGGTTCCTAAGCTATGTGTTCCTTATATTAACTTGTGCCTTCCTTGTGTCCCAGGACATTCAAAACGTCTTGTGCATGAGACCTTAAACAATTCATTATAGTTAACAAATAGGAGATAGTTTTTTAACCAATATTTATGAGTGCAGATTTGCATCAAAATTACACAAATGCCTATAAGTAAGTGAAAGAAGCATCATGACCTTTCTAACTAAGCTTCTTCCATGTTTCCAGCAATGCAATCAATAGAAACAATTAAATCAAGAACTAGCCAAACAAATATAGGAACTTACCCAATGTTTTTTCCTTAATGCAGCATCATAAGCTTGGTGCATCATCTGGAAACAGAGGTAACCAGCATTAAGCACTCCATTAGACCTTGCACAACCAGAGAGAGCAAGGCAGAGAACAGCAATATTTTTTCTATCAGATGCTAAGTGGTACAATCCTCCGATTGAAAGTAGGGAATACAAACTTTCTGAGTATCTGAGTTACAAGGACAAGCAGATTAGAAGTTGAATCCGTTGTTTCTTTATATACACAGTAAGGATAAAGTTAACACGCAAAAAAATAAAATGAGAACTTGCATTGATGAATAAAATATAGAAGCTGGGTTGAAGCAGAACAAAACTGAAGCCCGCAATGCTGCGTTGGGATCCTTTAATATAATAACTGAAAGCCTGTGCAGAAAAAACAGTCACAATGTTTGGAAGCCCACATAGTGAATCTAAATTTATAAAGTCATCCATATTTCCTGAAGTCATGTCAAGAAAAATTGCATTGGAACATATAAGCTCTGGTTCCTTAAGTTGTCAAACAAATGCATCCAGTGACAGTATCAAACCATGGATGGTCCTTTCAAATATGTTTTTTAAATACATGTGGATGAGCAAATTATGTATAATCATATTCATACACACCGTCAAACCCGCTTGAGCATGAATAACCCCCTCCCCCAACCACCACCACTTACACACACACAAATCAACCCAATACCAGCATGTTACATTATCACTAACTCACGATAAGAATTATGCTTCTTCCGGAGCTTTTTCTACTAATTGTTGTCTAATAATCAAATAAACCCAATACCAGCAGCAATGCAGACTCTGACACTATGGCATACTGGTAATGTTTTTGAATGACGATGCCCTTCAATTCAAATGAAACTTCAATATGAATTCATGAAAATATTCAAATAAGGGAAAAAAAAAAAAAACGTTGAACCAACTCACCTGTAAAAATAAAGAGCGGCAAACACAAAAGCAACGTTATTAATTACATAACCAGATAGAGCCAACACAGCTCTTTCCCCGACAAGAGGAATCAACGGTGCAAAAACTGAAACAAACACAATACCCATCACCCCCAAACTCAAATAATACTGTAAAATTAATAATTACAATCAAAACAAAAGTTTTGCCCAAACCCGTGCGAGAGAAGAAGGAAATGCACACAGGAAGGAGAGGTAAGAAGGCGTAGGTTTGCTCGTACTCGTAGCCGCACTGAGCAATGCGGACAAAGTAGACAGAGTCCCAAACTATTCCGTTCTCGATGGAGGAACTGAGTCCCGGCCATCGAACGGTACGAAGAGAGGGATCCGGGTCTGGATTGGTATTGGTGAGGCAGTCAGGGTTCAAGGGTGCGGATGTATCGTAAGGGGAGACCAGAGTCCGCCATATGAGGATCAAGGTTAGGAGGATGAACCTTGAGAAAGTTGCAGACTTTAAGACTATGGTTTCTTGGGGTTTCAATGTGAATGCCATGCTCCAAGTTGCAGACTCGCAGAGAGGAGAATCACATGGTTTGGAATTTGGATGGAGGTCGCAGACACAGCACCGGGAAACAGCTGACTGAACTGAATCGAATAGCTCTCGGGCCCGATCCAAATACTTTTTTCGGGTATAGCCACGTCAAATGTTCACATATTAATAAATTAAAGCTCAATTTTTTAAATAAAATTAGAGATAAATGGCTGGAGAGAAAAAGTAAAATTTTTGTAATTTTTTTATTTTAATTTGGAGGATTTATGTTTAATCGAATTGAAAATATAAATTATTTACTTATACATTAACTATTAAAACAAAACAAAACAAAAAAAATCAATGGTAATCTATATTGTGCTAAACATTAAGTTTTGAAAATTCTGTGCAAAAAAATTATATAAGATTTTGATATCACCAAGTATATTAATTTGATATTTATCAAATTTTTTTTTGGTATCATTGTACATGTCAATAACTGAAACGATTCTCAAATTATATAAACCTAATTGTATGATTTTAAAATATAAAGACAAAATTAAAATTAAAATTAATTACAGGATAAAAAATATAGTTATAGTTAAGTTAAAAAAGAAAATTAAAAAAATAAATATATTATTTTGACTATTTCACGAATTTTCCTTTATTTTAAACCTAAACAAACTTACCTAAAAATAAGGAAGTAATATGAATACTAAATAAATTGGTAAAAGAAGTAGCATCAGGTGATTAAGTTGAATTTTCCGTGCAATAATTGTGATAAGATTGTAGTTTTATTTTAATTTATAGACTTTTCGTGATTATCATGTTCTTAATAAAAAGTAAATTGTAATTGTATGATTTTATTTTTGAATTTGTTAAAACAAATAATGTATATTAAGGAGACATGAAATATAAAAAATAGTTTTCTCAAAAAGAAACAGTGAAATCTAGTAAAACTAGGAATAATAATTGATTATTTTTGTGCCAATGTATCAAATCGAAGAAAATATAAAGTCGTTGTCTAATTAATTGTCTTATGTATTTTGTCTTGCCGCTTTGGAGTAGGATTTGGATTCCAAAACACAGCCCAGGCCCCCCAACCATATTCCTTGTTTCACAAGGTAACCATAAATCTTGTATAAATATAACACTTGTGGTCTGCTTCTTTTATCTGCCTGCTAGCTACACTCACAATCTTAATTACATTACTGATCAGAGAAGGTTTTGAAGATGAAGACGTTGAAGTTGAAGTTGAAGATAAGAAAGATGGACAACGTTGTTGAAGGAAAAGCAAAATCTGAATCAAGGAAGAGGCTGAGAGATCATGGTGGGGAATGTATCACAACCTATGCTAACAAAAAATCAAGAACTACTCTCCCTGATCAATCCAAGAAATCTGCTGTGAATGTCACGGACTTTCCCGGTGTCCAAGCAAGTTATGATTCTGATGATCATCAGAGCTCTGTGAAATCCGCTGCTGCTGCATATGAAAAAGAATGGAACTTGTTTGGCTATGAAACCCTTTTGTCACCAAAGGAGAACACCCGTGTCCAAGAATTGAAAACTCGATTTGCAGCCACAATCTTGAGAGCTCAACTGAAGAAACTACAATGTTCTTTGTGGGAAGAAAAGACAAGATTGAACCAGAAGCAGTGTGAAACTCCTGTTTTTATACATACCAACAAATGTCTTCTAATTTAGATTAATTTGTATCTGGAACTGGAAGGAGGCTGACATTGAGTTCAATTGAATTGACAAAATTATCTATTAATTCTATGTAATTCTCACAATTTGAATATTCGGTATATGTAATAGTTTGTTTAATTGCTGGTCTTTTTCACTTTTCTTATGCTTACTTCTGTTTATGTTGGTTTTTCTGTGGTGGGTTTGCGTTGTTCAAGTGGTTCTGTGAGAATTTAATTTTGCGATTTTTGGTTATGGTTAATACAGAATAGGATTATCAATGAGATTGATGGGTAACTTTACAATTACAAGCTATGTATATCTGCACAGGACTAGAAAGTGATTGCTTTGTATTCTGCTTGTAGTAGACAAAAAAGGAACTAGGATGCAACACTAGAAAGTGATTGCTTTGTATTCTGCTGCTAATATGGAAAGTATTCTGTTTTATGTAGAATTGTTGATAGTATGCTTAATTGAACCCATCCTCACTATGACATTTCTGAATTAGTTTCACTCGAAAGAGATTGAGGCGAAGAAACAACAATCTTAACACATTCAAACTCCATGCCCTATAAATTCAGACAGCAAGAAACCAACATCGTTGAAAGTATGAGCATAGAGAAAGTGGGTGGGGTTGGGGCAGGAAATGCACGCACCATAGAGGAATGTTATTATGACAAGCTCTAATTTTGCTAGCTATTGCATCCATCAAATAGGCGTTTTCAAATAAGTTTTGCAACATAGAAACGCATATAATCTAATACATTCAGAACTGACAGTTCCTACATAACATTTATACAGGTCTTGTTAGATATTCTTAGCCAGGCTCAAGATTTGAGTCTTAATATACTGATAGGGATTAGATTCCCATTGACTGCTACAAGTATCTTTCAACTCTGCCATACAGGATAGAAACTTCATGGAATATGGCATCTACTCAGTAATTAGCATCTGAATTTCATCCACAGGACCTGGGAGCTGCAAATTGGAAAAGGAGGATTTGTACAAGTTAGTAAAGTATTATCTGACTTGAATAAGGAAATCTATAACTGCTCAAAAGGAAAAAAGAATAAGCAGTGTGGTGAAAAGCGTGCCTAGGCGCAGGAGAGGTGCACCTAAAGTGCCTCGCTTGATCTAGGTAAGGCATTGATAGGTAAGGCGTACACTTGGCTTGCCTAGGCGAGGTGACTAAGGCGCTGCCTAGGCAGTTCCAGGTTTTTTTTTTTTTTTTTTTTTTTTTCCATTTCCAGGGCCTTGTTTGTTTGGATCATAATAATATACATATAGTAACTGGTGTACAATTTACAAAAAGCCATACAAACCTTAAGTCCTTCTACTTATAAAAACCCAAAGACCTTATTCTTTCCAAAAATAAATAAATAATAATTTCTAGGGTTTAAAAAGATCTAACACGAGCTATGTCAAGAACATTTATGGGTTTAAGTTCTACTACTAATAATCATGCACATGAGCATATGGAGTTATTAGAAGATAATGAATGTTATAATTCTAATGATGGTGATTGAGGTGATGTTGGTCCTTTAAGTATTGATGAGGATAAGACAATGAGCAACTCATGAGTAGGAGGAAGAACTGTTTTTTGAAAGATGCTTGCATCTGAATTTTATGTTTACTTTCTTGTTTCAACTTGACTTAGAGTTTGAAATAGCTCATGTGTTACTCCATAAGCTTTAAATCTTTAATACAATGTCTTTGTGATATATATATATATATATATATATATTAAGTAAGTTAAATCTCACATTCCCACTATCATTATATATATCTTCTCTTGAGAATATTTTTTTTTTTTTTTTTTACTTAAGTGCACATAGCTCCTAGGCAATAGAAGCCCTTATCGCCTAAATGCGCCTAGCGTTTTTAACGTTGAGCAGCACAAAGAAACTGAAAGAACAAGGTTCCAAACAAGAAATCAGAAATACGGTTGAATATTGTTCTGAATGAGTGTGTGGGTGAGGTTAAACATACATGCCCACGCAGACAGTATGAATACTGTTGATCTGATCAATTCTTCTTACACATAGTTTCCACCAAGCATCACTCAGGCTAGACTTAAGAGGGCTGGACTAGCCTTAATTCCAAAGATAAGAACCTCACTGGACATTCTGCCTAGTGCCTAGTAGATGTAATCCATATTGAGGGAGTGCATTGTCTCGCAGAAAGGCATAGATGGGCTGTATGAATGATGCAATCGATTGTTCAAAAACAACTTTTGCATGTATCTTCCATTCTCCTACATTAGACTGATTAATCCTGATCACAAAATTGGGGAATTTGTCCTTCCAATCATTACATTTAAAAACCACATCTTCCCTGTAGTACCACTTCATGATTACAAAAACCATAAATCCCATCATGAAGAAATCCCGAGGATAAATTTCAGGACATGTCGCAGTCAACATACAAGT
Source organism: Quillaja saponaria (assembly GCA_029379385.1). Taxonomy (NCBI): domain Eukaryota; kingdom Viridiplantae; phylum Streptophyta; class Magnoliopsida; order Fabales; family Quillajaceae; genus Quillaja; species Quillaja saponaria. The sequence goes on from CM055606.1 coordinate 20,597,635, forward strand.
TGAATTGTTGAAAGATGTTGACACAATTTTAGACCCAAATTAGCCATTACTTTCAATCATGAAGATGGCAAAGACATTCCTACTCCACCAGACCTTTGACCATATCTTAGTAAGGATTTAAGCTTCAATCTTAAAAACCAAGGTAATTTTTTTTTTCTTTTATTATCTTACTCACAAGCCATATTTGGTTCCATGAGCCTTGTATGTATGAATGTCACCTCAAACATAACAGTCAGGTTCAAATTCCTTAAGGATTTAAAACAGAATTGTTTCCACCAATCCTAACGACTGATGAAACCTACCTTTGTTGTTTGTCCGGGCAACAAAACCCAGTTAACAATTAAGTAGAACTTAAATTGTATTTTTTAGGCCTTGTAAATTCTACAGAAATTCCTCTCCAAACAATTAGCCCGGATAAAGTACATCACTGGTGTTTCACAAATGCAAATTCAGAGAAAATGAAAAGATCAATGCAAATCAAACCTCTCCATCCCTTCCAATCTAAAATGCACATCTTTTTGAATATGACATACAATTGGAAAACTAAACTAGGAAAAGTAAAAGATACTTGCATGCAATAAACAAAAAATGAAAAAAGAAGAAGCAGTGCATAAGAAATAAAAGCGTACATACCTGAAGGACACGTTTTAGGGACCCAAAACAAGAACCAGAGACACCATCGCGGCAAGAATGGATGGTCTTAAACTGGTCAATATCGAGTTTCTTGTTAATGATGCCAACCTGGAAGTATATGTGCCCAGATGGCGGCAAATCGACCCTGATCTCGTCCACATCGAACCACAAAAATAAGCGCTGCACCTGAATGCCTTTCAAATCGGTAATTGAACCGTAGCTGAGCTTGCCGGTGATGGTCTTTTCGTAGTATACTAAATAATCGAACTTCACGTAGCAGGGTTTGCCTAAAACGACGACAAAACCACCGTCGTCGGAGAGGGTATAGCTACTGACAGAATCCGGCAAAAGCCCACTAGGGAGCCCAAATCTTTGAAGGATGTCGTAGACTCTGGAAGTCTGAGAGTCAGAAAGAGAAGGAAGATTTGAAATGAAGAAGATGAAGCAAATAGAGAGAAGGGTCAGACCAAAATGGGATTTTGGGTGCGATGCCATGGTTGTATGGGGTTTTAGAGAGAGCAAGCCTGGATTATTGAGGGAGAGAAATGTAGTACTATAAACTGTGGCGAATAAATTCACGTTAGTTTAATTCATTTTAATTTAAATTATTTTTTTAATATTTAACATAAATAATTTAAATCATATAATTTAAATAAATTAAATTGTAGTGTTAATAATGTTATTATAACTAATAAAATTTAATTTATTTATTTATTTCAAAATTATCTTTATATTAATTTTATTTTTTTTACAAAAATCTTAAACCATTAATACAAGTCTAATATAGAATAAAGAGAGAAGGGAAATGAGGGAAAAGAGAGAGAAAATAAAGGAGAGAAGAGATGAGATGAGAAATAGGATAGGAATAAGAAGTAGGGGTTTTAGTTTTTGAGATGTGAATATAAGGAGAGATAAAAATAAGGATATATATATGTATTTTTAGTCTAATTAAATTGAATTATTAACAAATTATACTAATTTTGATAAGAATGTAAAATAAATAAAAAAATGTTAGAATGAACTTAAATTCTATATATATCAAATACAAGATTATAATTAAAATGAATTAAATTTTATAATTTTTATGATTCCAAATATATTTATAAAGAGACAACTATTTTTGTCCTAAAGAGAAGGAAGCTTCAGACTTTGTATTGATTGTTAATTGTAGTTGGTATTGTGGTTTTAGGAATTTGGACTTGGCTCAGTTATTTGGGAGACGTTGAGCAGTTGGATGCATTAGGGTCGTTTGATCTATTTGTAGTGTAATTATACTGCAATTTGCAAGCATTAGTTGGTGAAAATGTCACAAATTGTTCTTTGTCATTATTATTTTCAAAACAGTTTAAATGTTGAAAATGATGTTTTTACTATTTAATATGAAATGGAATGTGATCATCTACAATAAAAAACAGTGCGAAGATATTATTTCAAGTGTGAGAGCAAATTAATGGAGGCTGGGTCGACGAGATTTTAGTTCAAATAATTAATACAGAGTGTTGACCCAACCATTGTTACTTTTTTTTCGAAGACATGAAATTCAGTGACTGCACAATTGATAGTGGCAGCGGGTAAGACTAGAATTACACAGATCCACAACCACAACATGGGCTTGGATTGTTGGGGTGCTGCTAATTCTGAATGGGTAAGAGTGGTTGTTGTAGGTGGAGAGGGCGAATCATGCAAATGTTTTTTTTGAAAATAAAACTTGTTAACAGGTTTATTTTTAGTTATTGGCCTCTTGTTCTACTTGTCACATAATCTTTCATTAATCCATATTATCATTAGTTACATGCCGTTAAATTTAGTTAGACAAAACATTCCTAATTGATTGGTTTTTTGCAACTATAGAAATGAAAGTAGAATTTTTATTTTTTGTTTTTTTTAATCATAAGGATGAAAATAACTTGTCGAATAAACTATTAAATATATATAATTTAGTCTTTATAAAACCATATTTTTGTTCTTTTAAAATGTTAACTAAATTATAGGTCGTAGAAAATAAATCATACTTTTTGGTGTGTTCAGAGATGGAACAAATTCAAGCAGACAAGAAAAATAAAGCTTTCCAACATTAAGTTTAAAGTTGTGTTTCCAAAAAGGACAGCTTCTACGCATTCCATTACCTATTTTACATGTGAAAATTACATACGGATTTCTACATATACGTCACTTTAGTCAGCAACTCAGCATTGCTTACCTTGACTTGCAATTCCCTTCAAAATAACAAGCCCCTACGACCTGGATGCTCCATTTTTGGCAAAAGGTTGTCAACAATCAATTCCATTCCAATTGTCGACTCAAAAAATTACTTCTAGAGTTCACTGAATTGATCATAAGGATGAAAAATCAGTATCAACATAATCCTGAATTAAGACAGCAATAGTTAGTGGAATCAGTTTCAACATTCAACTTGCAGGTTGTGTATGCTCTTTGTCAAGAGCTAAGAGGAAGAAGAAGAAAGCAATGCATTCAAATTGAAAAACGTGTAAGGAAAAGAAGAAGAAAACATTGTATTCATAATTCCAAATAGAAAACGTTTAAGAAGAAAACACCCTTGTCATCTAGCTTCAGAAAATCAAGTAGCCTTACTGCCCCTCCATAGAGTAAAGCAAATGGGGGGGAAAAGCCTCAGTCGAGTCTATCCCCCAATCCTGTAAAGCCCAAACAAAATGAACATCCCAAACCCAAACTCTGTCTTATCCAGCACAGTGCCAATACCGAGAAACCTGAGCGTTTTCATCTTAAGCTATAGTGAACAAATCAAGAAAATCACTTCACAAAGAGTTCTCAGCACACCAACAGTCAATCAAAAAATCAATTCATGTACTATCACTCAATTGAAAGAGATCCATCCCTCATGAATGGAGTCAATGAGCTTCAATAAACTGACATCATCAAAGAGATTTAAACTCTTAAAGTCTCGCCACCTTTTGCATAAGAAATATTAATTGCCATAAAAAATATACAGAGTGCATCCGTCTGAGCAAACCTCCAGAACCACTTACCCAAAAAGTACCTCACTGGACAGCCACAACATTTAATACCCAAAATGCTCTGCTGTGGTGAAACAAACATCTTTCCAATTAACTAAGTAGAACCTGAACTCGCCATCTGTACAACAGCGACAAGCCTAAACTCAAAGCATTGCGGTATAGAACCATCCTTAATGTTATATTAAGATATCCCTTTGAATCTTCTCTATTTTTTTAGCTACTGACAATCGGGAAAAGAGACAGAGTAAGTAGGCCGGCGGCAAAGCTCCAAAAGACTGCTCTTCAGAAAAATCAGGTTTGCCACTTAGAGGAATAACCTTTTCCAACAAACTAGACTTCTTTTAAACCATTAAATAACACTATCCCAAATAGAAGCACCTAATTGCAGCCACTACTATGTCAGAGGAAGAGGAGTGATTTTACAGCCCAACATTACACCTAAAGACTCTAGGCCATTAAGCCTGCACCACTTAGCTTCTAAACTGCAAATAACCTTTACACAGATCAAACTTAAAGGGCCCATAAACTTTATAGCGGTGAAAATAATTAGAATTGTCATCATAATGTAGCCATCAGAAACCAAATATTATCTAATATCTACAAAACCAAACACGTTTAACCACAAATTTTAAATTCTAAAAGAATAGTTTCTGAGAGTATTCCTCAGGAAAACAAGAAGGGAAAAAAGAAAAAAAAAAATTGGAAAATGCTACTTCCCAGTCTGCAAAATAGGAACCTATGTTTAACAGATCCAATTAACTCACCTTGAATAGCAAATATCCCCATAACCTATTCCAGAGAGATGGGTTAGAGAAGGGTAAGAACTATAAATTGAGTAGAGAATGAAGAGTAGTCTATGAGTCAATGAGCTAAACTACTTTCTACATGGTTTATCCAAAAGCTCGATAATTTACACTAACATGGGGAATTTTGACATAAGATAATTTAATTCCTTCAATTCATATGATTTAAAAAACAATCATTATAGGAAGTACAACCTTGGAAATATAAAACCATCACTAATGTTGGCTACAGAATACAAGATATCAAACAGAAGCTATCGCATTACTAGAACGTGTATCTTAACCTCGAAGTCATTCAGTTCAGAAATGCAATACTAGCTATAATTTTTATTCTTGACAACCTCCAAATGTCCACTGGTTCTCAAATCCAAATAAATGTTTCAAGGACACAACAGGTAAGAGAGAAAGTAATGTAGAACAATAGATTGATTATAGCTTAAAATATAAAGCCATTTATCAAAATAAATTCATGAACTCAACTGTGAACAGTGATATACCTTCTTCCTATTGTGCACTGCTCAAATACCTTGACCTTTTAGCTTTTGGATGCTCTTTAGCAGTAATATTCCTCCACTTGTCCTTGAGATCAACTGGAGTACGGATCACATCAAATACATTACAACCAAATTCCAAAATTTTCTTCCAAGGGATACATTGGTTTTCAGTTGAGAATTTTAAAACTCCTTCCTGCACCATAAAAACTGAAGCTCGATGACAATCAATTTGGGAAATCAGAAACAAGGGCTGACTGTTCAAGAAGCATTTACATTGTAATTTTGCTAATCTCTAAAGTGAAAAAATGATAACTTGACCCAAATAACAAATTATCTGAAAATGATTTTATCTTTGGAAGCTACAACTAAAGGAATTGGCAAATTTCAACATGAATTGCACAATATACTACAAATGCATCGGAAGAAAATATAGATAAGAAAAACAGGAGATACACAGATCTTAAGCATTAGAACATCAAACTCACAAAAATTATGGAGTAATGTCCATAAACTATTTCATTAAATCAAATTATGGAAATAGAGTTTGTAAAAACAATGAAAATGGAGTCATTAAATTTTGTAAACGACAATAGATGTATCCTCTATTTTGATATAATACCAAAGAAGCAAAATGTAATAATTACATTGGGTTTAACTTTCTGATATTGCTTAACAGAAAAAGAAAAAGAAACTTGCTGATACTGTTGATTGTCTGGCACAGAACGATTGCATTCTGTTAGATTAAATTTGAGGCTTTTGTTCTTGTGCCCAATTGACACTGATGGCTGATCAATTCAAGAAGATTAAGTCCATTGATAAGATTGGGTACACATATGCAGAGAGACAAGTCAATGAGAATCATATACCTTTAACATATTTTCCTCTTCGACTGTCCAGTTTAATCTCTTACGTGTTGCATTAAATAATGTCGGCTTTCTGCTGCAAGTTAAAAATCTAATTAACTCTAAGTAACATTTTTACATGGCCAAGGCTCCAGTAAAACTTTAGGTAATGGAAATATAAATACCATTCTCATCATGACAATTTTTGTGAAAGTAATTTTTTTATAAAAGAATGACTCACACTTGCTTAGGCGACAAATGGGAATGTCCTGACATTTTGGAGGTGGTAACGTCCTCATTCTGAGGATGTGTTGTCCTTTGAGATCTTTGTTTGAAACGCCTTTTCCACACTGGGAGATCCTCAGCATCTGACTTAACAGCTTCGTTGCCAGAATTGGCATTTGCAGGTACCTTCCCTGCTTTCAGATGCATCTGTTCTTCATATTCCCTCCGATCCTGACTTTCCTCCAAAACATTGATGCTCTCAGGTGTACCTTCAGACAATGCAGCACCTGCCCCATTCATTTTTGAATTTTCTCCTAAATGGTCAGAAGTAAAATCTCCTGCTTCTGGTGGATTCTCAATAGTTGTTTCATGCACATTCTCATCAGTAGCTCCTTGATCCTCTGCTTTTATCCTTTCTTTCTCTTCCACAGATTGGGATTGATGTGTCTCTGATACTTTAGGTCTATCAGATTTGTCTCTCATCCCGAAATCCTGAACCAGCTCAACACCTATTGCTGCCTCCTGTTCTGTGTAATGGTTACAATCAATAGCAATGGTTACTGAAGTACTTGGGTGAGCTTCACCTCCAACCACTAGCCTATGATTATCACCATGAGTTTTTTCATCACTTTTCTTTTCTTTTGGTGGACCTCCCTCTATCTGAGCAGATTGATGGCTGACTCCATCAACGCCATGCCGGTTACTTTCATCCTGGCAGCTCCCATCTCCCTTTAGAGAAGACATTTTGGGCTCTCCACTATTAGCTCTCCCATCTTTTTGCTTCAGTTTACCACCTGTATCAACATCTGCATCCAAAAATTTTACTAAAGATTTTTTTGCCATCATAGCCTTTTTTCTCAATTTTTGAGTCTCCATGACTGCTTGTTTGTACCAGCAGTAGGGGCAGTAATAATTCCCTCTGGTATCAAATTTAGGTTCACAGCACATACACTTCTCATGGAAAATGACTGGGCATCCATTTTCACTACAAACTAAGACTTTGCCACCTTCATTACATCCTATACAAATCTCTTTGTCCAACAAATTTGTGACTGTATAATCATGATTTAAAATGTCTTGGGGGCTCCTATTAAAAGGCTTTTTCGCACAACCAACCAGATTGTCATTTGAACCAGTAGCTGCACTGTCTTGGATTTTATCATTACTTTCACTTGTCTCGGGCACAAGTCTGTCTAATTTATCAGCATCAGCTGCATTATCTTCATCCTGTTTCAGTTGTATCAATGATTTTGTAAAATGTATCAAATTCAGAACAAACATAATGTACAGCGTGAATTTTACTTAGAACTATAACAAATAATGTAATACATCCACACACACTTGTATAGATACACAGAACATAATGAAAACCATACTACTGAAGTTCTGAAATTTCATAGAACGTACTATCATTGAACAACAGACAGACACGTGAAAACCCAGCAACGGGCCTTCAGAAATCAACAAAGATTTTACATAAAACAGTGTAGAACAGTAAAGATAATGCAACAATAAAAGTTCAAATTGAATTGCATTTTAATAAGTATTAGAGAAGGGAATCGAAAATGGGGTTAAGATGTATGGATGGTACTGACTGACAAACAAGAATGACACAAGTTCCTTTTACACGTAACACATTGAGCTTGTATGATATTTTATTTTTAAAAAAAAGAAATTTCTTAATACAAACCTCCTAAAATATAAACATATAAAGTTTCTATATTAATTTTATGTAATTGATAAATTACTATTTAAAAATATTTTATATTTTAATTTATTATATCTTTTAGGACCCCTTAGGGAAAAAAAACTTTTTTTTTTTACCAACTTAGCATCATTTTCTTTTTCTTTTTTTTTTCTTTAAAATAATATTGGCACCATTTGATTTGAGAAAAGAATTGTGGGCCTATATTCAAGTGAAGATTTCCTAATTGTCTATCAACACACATATATTTTTGTCTGGTTAAGACTTGTATTTTTTTTATGGCAAGTCTAAACTAATTTGCAATTTAAATTAAGTGTGACTCATTGAAGAATGAAGAGTATTCCCAAATTATGCATGGATATAAACAAAACTTGTGATTGTTCCATAACTCATCAATACATTGTATGCAAATGACACCTTCAATGCCTAATCACATAAGTTGCATTTCTCCTATGATTTTACATTTTCCGAGAAACAAAAAAAGATGGGATTATCTGGAAGAAATCACCTGTTCAGTTCAAATTTCGAACTTCAAATCCATGAATTCCAAGTAGTGATACCTGATCGATGAGGGGAGGAATTTCCCTGGTAGCAGTGTCGGAGATCTGTACAGAATCCTTCTGGGTAGATGTACGCCTACCTCCACCTGGAGCCTTTGATCTCATCGCTGACTGAAATTTCCGAATGTTCTCGCGAAGCAGAAGCTAGGGCATTCACGATGGGAAAGAGTGCCTCGGTTTCGCGGGTTTTGGAGCCAAGGAATATCTATCCGGGATTATATACTTTCATTTTTTATTTTATTTGATAAATATAATACTTTCATCTTCTAAAACGACACTTAAAATCCAACATTTAAGAAAATGTTAAATCAACTCTCCCTCTCTTGCTAGATACAAACTACCAGAATTATAAAATAATTTTTTATAAAAAAAATCTCTATTTTTATAATAAATTATCATAAAGTCATATTTAAAAAAAAAATTCAAACTAAATCTTAAATAATTTTTTTTTTTTATGTGACCCCTTCCTTTTTTATACTTTTGCTCATACTTGCAAGATTTAACTTGAGGTGTCTCGCAAGAGTAAACTTGAGCAATAAACCTGAAATTCTGTTTTCTTTCACTCTTCTTGGAAGTTTCTTCTACAGTTCTAAGTTCTTCTATGTGTGTTTTTTTTTTAATAGTAGTTCCTTTTCTTTTACCCTGAAAAGTCAATTTCAACTTGGTTGGTCTTCATTCCGGTCTCCAACACGACAACTCTGCTGTGGTCATTTGGTCAATTGTGGCCTATCCTAAATAATTGTGAATTGCCCTCTACTTTATGTAAGTTCAGATTGAGAATCATTTAGCAACATTAGTTTATTAATGGCTACCACACGTGGGAGATCAAGTATTTTTTTTAGTGTAAGGCAAGCAATTCCACGAACTTAGCCCAGATACAAACAAAGCCTCAAAAAAATAAACCATCTAGCAAGTTGACAATAAAAAAATAGAAACAAACACACCATTCCCTTGGCTTTTCTTTTTGGCACGAATTTGCTTGGTACGGAGAACCAACGTTTCTTTGCTCTTTCCGTCCCATTAGCACACACCAAGTTCATCTCCCTAAGCTTCAATTGCAGCTATATATAAATACATCATCTGTAATGTTCAATCCTTCACATTTGACAAGTATAACCCATCTTAACCAAAATGGAACATCAAAGACAGATGAACAAGAAGGACAACACTGATGCAAGGAAGCAAATGGTGAGCAAAAGAACAACTGGGGAAGATGACAGAGAAGACATAAACCAAATGGCTGATGCTTTCATCAAGAACTTCCGCAACCAGCTGAAGATGCAGCGTGAAGAATCGCTCAAGCGTTTCCATGACATGATTAACCAAGGTGTTTGAGTGTTCTTCGAGATGGGAACCGATTACTACTGTGGATTAATATTAAACATGTCAAGGGAGTCAATTTTTTCTGAATTAACTAATATTGTGGAATTGTTCCTTTCAAGGGATTCTTTTGTAATGGCTTATATTTGGTTGCTCTTCTTCTTCATGCAACTTCATCAGTGTTTGGTTCGTAATAAATGGCTCTTACAGAGCAATAGAAAAATAATGAGTCACTTGCCAGCAAATTGAAATCAATCTACTCATACCAAGAAACATAATTTTTAGCTATATAATTGTTGTCTTCTAATAAACCATGTACATTCACAAAGCATCTTCAAGAATGAATAAACCTAAGATCTGGTAACAAAAGACAACCATTGACAGAGACACCATGTACAAATATCTGCTCTCTCTTCTTGAATGCAAGGGAATGACCTCATTCTATTGCAGAATCTCACAATTTAAAGAGCCTCAAGTTTCCACAAGTTGCATCAGCCTTTCCCAAATGAAGTATTTCACAAAAAATGTGGATTCACTTGTCATAATGAAGAGCATTTTAATTCCTTTTACCTTACTGTTTTATCCTGTCTTACCATAAGCGAATACTGGTTCTCATGTTTGAAGCACCTGACAGTGAACAATGTGACTCTTCAAACTACCACGGCCTGCTATACTTGACCAAATGTTTCTAACAAGAGTCCTGAACTGACCTTTCCCAGCAATATTTTCCCAAAGGTGAGGGTTGCTTTCCACATGTTTATTTGGACTTGAAATATCAACCAAACTGATGCTCATGTTGTTCCGGATAATGCAAAGCTTTCCATTGAGAGGAACAAGAGCAGCTGCATCCAAAGTACGAGAGCTACCTAAATGGAGCTTGCTATCAATAAATTTTTTCCATGTATCTGTCTCTCTATCATAAATTGTAAGCTTGCAGCCATCTTGGCAGTCCAATGCATAGAGCTGGCCATTCAAAGAGATACTAGGATTACGCCAACCATTAACCATCCCATTACTAATTGGGGTCCAGGTATCACTTTCAGGAGAATAGGCTTCACACATAACATTGCGATGGGATGCAAGTCCTTTTAGGAACCACATTCCGTTATGAACAACTCCAATAAATGGCACCATGGCTGTGCTCATTTCTGAAATAAAGTTCCACCTGCTCCTGTTAGGGTCATAAACTTCAGCTGAGCGAAGAGATCTTTGTATTCCTTCACACTCCCCACCAGACACATAGAGGCAGTTATTTATCACACAAGAACCAAAAAGATGACGTTTACGAAGCATATCAGGTGCCCTATGCCATTTATTTGTCCGTGCATTGTAGAAAATGACACGTCTCATAGACCCCTTCAGCGGATCTCTTCCTCCAAATAAGTACAGATGGCAACCACTAAGGACAGCACAGCCAAAACCGAGTGCTCCAGAATATTCCCCAGGAACAGGTGGAACAGGTTGCCAGAGCTGATAGATGGGATCAAAAGCATGCAGTGAGATTCTTCCATCACGATCTCTTTTGATGACATACACCCACTCTTCTGCCATTCCAAGTCTTTTCCTCTGCGAATAAAAGTAGTTTCCAGCAAGAAGGCGTTGCCATTTCTTGCAAACTAAACGTAGTTTCCTGTGCTCGACCCGAGGTACTCTGATTAAACAAGCAATAGCTAGATCATCTGGAAGGCCAGGCAGCAGGGGAGGCTGAACTCTTGTCCTTTCCCTACGGGAGCTTTTGCTCTTGTGTGCGTTGGGATTTATGTCAGGTTGGATGCAAAGCTTTGATCCTGGGACAAATTTTCTTGCCCCAGCTACAGTTTTTAAGCCTGAATCTACTTTACAATAACATGAAACAGAATCAACCTGCAAAACATTCCATGTTAGGACTCTAATGCACCAGGAAAAAAAACATTATTAATCAGCTCAAAAGAAAAGCTAAAATGCTAGATGTTCTACAAGATTGCATTTTGATTGCCATTTTATTTGTATAAGAAGCAATAAGTTTCCAAAATCTATTTATATGTTAAATCTAATTCTAAATTCAGCATGACTGATTGACTTGTTGAAGCCTGCCATTATCTTAGCACTACATGGATTAGCATTTAAGTGATAGCACATAAGAAATTCAATGCTGACGTTGGATCTTGGAGATTGATGAACGTCCAATAATTGTCAATGCATTTAAAAAAATAAACAAGAAAATTAAAGCTGCTTATATATATAGCAGACTGTTACTTCCCAAGCTTGCAGAATTTGTGAAGAATCCCAACCAATAGTCGATTGCACCACAAGTATTTATGACAGAATTTACAAATCTAAGTACAGAGGGCAAGTAACAAAGTAATATAGGTGCTAAATATTACCAAGTCACCATGGTTAGTCCAGAATGAAGCTTGAGACAAACACCAAACAACATTATAATGGAGGCTCATGGGATGTCACGACTGGGGATCAAGGAGCAGTGTGAGGGATAACAGGGGTTTGAAGCTTGAGCAAGGAAATGAGAAAGACACTTCGCCAACAACAAGCAGGACGAGGCAAGCAGAGCTCCATATTGGTAAACACTGAATGAGATCTCAAAAAGTTTGGGAAAGGTGTTGCATAAAGAAACCATGAAAGCTAACAAAGCTAGGAACCTGCCAATGTCCCACAAATGGTCCCTTTGCATGCTGCCTAACCCATTTTCATTGGGTTTTGACGGCACGGGAGTAAAAAGAGAGATACAGCATGTCCCATTCTGACAAAAAGTGGAATCTTACCAAACAAACTTCTCAAAAGCAGAGAATTAAATGATGAGGAAGGAGTAAATTGACATCTTTCAAGTAAGAAGAGCAAAAGACGACCCTGATTCACAGGAATGATGAGGCTTACAGTGTTTACCAGAAGATAAAATTACTTCCATTTGTATCACCCTCATCTTTGCTCAAATCCCCATTTGCCACTTTAGTTCCTATTTTCCAAACCATGGCAATAGGAACTCCAGCATTCATCACTCAGATAAATTAGTTCCTATTTTCCGTCAAATGATATACAATTCCCCATTTTAGCAGGAAAGAACAAAATCAATAATCAAGAATCAAAATTTCTAATTGATCGAAATGGAATAACATATCCTTCGATTTATGGATCTGGCTCTATAGAACTATGTTGGAGACAATCTAAGTGTATGACACAACCATGAAATTATTTTTCTTCCTGGTGCTAATTAATAAGGAAAATAAGTTCTAAGAAACCAGCAAATTCAGAATACACTTGTCCAACACCCACTTTAAAGATTGAAACTAACAAGATAAATAGGTTTTCCTTTGCAGAAATTTGAAAACATGGAAAAGAAGTTAAAAGGACAAATAGAGCTGGAGGCCCAAACTTGATGTCTTTGGATACTAAGTAACCCATGGGGAAATGGTTTTACTGTTTTACATGAACTCCTAGACATGAAAACTGAAGCAGCTAAATGCAGCCATTCTAACAGGAAATAAACCCCAAAACAAGAGAGAGAAAGTGGAAACCACAAGGAACACAAAAAAACAAAGTAAAGAAAGACTAATGCTCCTTGAACGTTCAAATTCTTCTATGAAAGTATTTTTTTGAACTGAAGTTCAATCTGGAGCAAATTTTACCTTCAACAAAAGTTGGAGCTTTGAGGGATAGAAGAGTGCAACTTAGAACTTTGCATTGATGAAAAATAGGAAAAGGGGGGAGGCAAAGAAGATAAATAACTATAAATTAAAGAAGATTTGGCATCAAATATTCAAAAATTACATGAAAAGATTAAACCTTAGTGAACTAACTTAATCCACATCTCCAACCTTATAAAAACAATACAAAAAAGAGAGGGGGGGGGGGGGGGGGGGGGGGGGGTGAGTGGCAAGGAATTCAACGTTTCCCAGGCATCAGATTTTCCCGAAAAGAAATATATTAAGAATTAACTCATTTCCACACTAAGTTATCTGGGTATCACGCAAATGCAATAAATTCATAGAAACTAAATGCGATTACAGATACCACAACAAAAGTTCGGAACTTGAAATTAAGCAAATTGGAATCAATTAAACTCACCAGCGGAGCTTGAATTCGAGAGACCCTATGAGCATTTACAGAGTGTCCAGCAACTTGATCCATCTCAGAAGCAATATTTCATATATGGATAACCAGACTCGCCTGAAACGGGCATCAAGGCAAATTAAGCACCATGGGACTAGATCGAGAGCTCTCTGAGCTTCACCTTCAGTCCTTCAAATCCGACCCAATATACAGAAAAGAAAAGCTTCCCTTTTAACACTGCAAATGCAAACAAATACCCAAAACTACCAAATGGAAAAGCGCCCCTCTTTCTCTCTCTCTATGAAAGACTCCTGCTGCACTGTATCTAGGGGAGGAAGACTGAAGAGTACAGCTGGTCCCAAAGCTGTGCCTGTACACCAACTTCTGATTTTCTTTGTAACATTGATTTAATTAAAAGTACAATCAATTTAAATTAAATTTTATGAAATTTAATTAATTTCAACTGTCATTAGAGGACAAGAAGCATGTGCATGGTGATGGTCCTCTCAAATCTTACCAATTTATTGTAACCCTTTGGTCAAACCAACCCAATTCGAAGGGCAAGGAGAGAGACAAGTCGGAGGCCTTCCATTTCTTGATGGGATGGTGAACAATTTGGAAATTGAAAGTTGGGAGATTTTGATTTAAGAAAAAGAAAGTTAATATGTTATATATATGATTTATTTTATTTATTTATTTACTATGTAAAAATTATATACACAAATTAAATATTAATTTTACAATAACTAAAAAAAATTAAAATTTGCTCTTATTTCTTTTAATCCATTTGTATAAAATATAGATATTACTTAACTAATTTTAGATTAAAAACTCGTTTTGCACATTATATGAAATTATACAATATATTAATTATATAATTTTATTATTATCTTATCAATTTTTTTAACTAAGTATATTATTATATTACTCTTAAAAAATACGTTAAAAGTAAAAAATATTTTTTTTTAATGTAAATGGATTTTACATAAAATGTTTGTCATTTTGCAACTATACCAAGGACTTTCAATTTTTATTGGTAAAGCCAAAATATGATAGATCAAAATTTTAAGAAATAATCAATATATACCACAATTGGCTTGCAACTGTTTCTTTTTTCTTTTAAAGAAATGCAATGGTACAAATGTTGTGTACAATAAATTCAACAATTTTTTTCTGTTTAGCCCACTATCCTCATAGTTCTCTTTCTTTCTCCATTTCCATTTTGCTTCTACAAATTCGGATGGTTGGCTTCCACTTTCATCTGGTTGACAAATGACAACATCAGAAGAAGACAAGGAAAAGAAGCTCGTAAGTCCAAAACCAATGCTTTTTAATAGCCTCATAGTCTTACCATTTTGTTATTTTTCTGTGTGAAAGGAATAAATTTCTTTCAAAGTAAACCTACAAAAGGCAGTTAGACAAACAACTCCTGCCAAAATTTCCAATTTTCTTTAGCCAGTGAAGATGAAGTCAAACAACTATGGAACAAGCCATCATCAGATTTTTGTTCCAAAAGAAAGTAGGAAACAAAGGACTCTACAAGCCATTGACTGTGTAACACAGTAATGGGAGATTGAGAAACACTGGCAGCAAAGTTTTGAATTTATTCCAGTCATCATCAACATCAACATATTACAAAAGCCTTAGTTGTGGAAGACTAAAACGGCATAACAAGAGCATTAATATGTATAAGCTTAAACCCCCATATATTCGGTTGAGAAGAACATGATTATGAGATCAACAAAGATGCGGCCGAAAAGTAACCCTCTCCCTCTCCCACTACATATTCTACAACCTATCTTCCACCAAGATTACCACCCAAAATGAAGACAACAAAACAATGTTAAAAGAAATCTCTAATATGTTAGTAATCACCAACACCTACTGACACACAAACGTCTATCCATGTGGCAGAAAATACCACAAAATACATCATTTCCCCCATAACAGTGATAAGAACTTCTAGCAGTATATAAGGACTCAAGATTAATATGACCATAATTCTTTTTCGGGAAAAAAGGATCATCCTATAAAAGGAAGTATGTATGCTTCTGTTACCTAAGCAATATGACTGCTTTATAAAGTCAGTCCCACGCACTGGTCACCCCAGGACCATATCCGCTACCACCATACCCGCCAGAAGAAGCACCATATCCACCACTGATGCTATTACCTCCGCCATAGTAATCAGAACCACCCCTGTTGAAAGAACTCTCCCTTCGGACGTCACGCCCACCAAACCGGCCTCCTCCTGAACGTCGGTTCCTCCCTCCACCAAAAGAAGATCGGGCAGCAAACCGTGAGAGCCAAGCAGGTACTTCTTGATTAGATTCTTGCATAAGATCTGCTAAAGCCCTTGCTAGTGATGCATTGTTCTCGTTGAAGAATGCAGTAGCCAGACCTGTTTTTCCTGCTCGCCCTGTCCTTCCAATTCGGTGAACATAATCATCAATATCATTTGGCAGATCAAAGTTCACCACATGGGCAACATGGGGAATATCAAGACCACGTGCAGCCACATCAGTCGCAACCAATATAGGGGTGTTTCCACTTTTAAAAGACCTCAATGCGTATTCTCTTTCCTGCAGACATGAGAAATAATTAAACATTTATTATCATTGTGACACCCATAATCTTCAAACTTGGTAATTATAGGTAGAAGGCCTGCTATAATTGAACATTTAACAAGTAGAAATCAAGTGCCAGCACACTAAGCAATAGAGAATGCCAAGCCCAGAAACCATAGCTCATAAAACACCACCCAACAGTTCTTTTATAAGCTGAGGGACATTTAAAAGATGATAGCATCTTAACAGGCTTCAAGCAAAGTTCCAGGACCTCATGTCCACTTATATCAACTAGATGAAATGAAATTTCCACTTCGAACCAAAGAAGCCTTTTTTTTTTTTTGTTTGGCAAAAGAACCAATAGAAGATAGAACCTACAAATAACTAAAATAGCCTAAACAGGTGTGGTCTTTCTACTCCAGTCATTACTTTGGTAGAAAAGCCCAAATTAAACGATAGAAACTATAAGCTAAATCATGACTGGACAAAAGAATGGAAGACTCCCCATCTCCAGGTGGGAGACTCAATTGTTGTATTCTCGAGTAGCCCTATAAAAACTGCAAGCATATAATAGATTAATGCAAGCTTCTCATTTCCTTATAATGCCCCTATATCATGACTCGACAAAAAGAACGAAAGACTCCCAATCTCCAGGTGGGAGACTCAATTGTGGTGTCCTGGAGTAATCCTATGAAAACTGCAAAAAAATAATAAATTGATACTTCCAAGTCTTTGAGATGTGTCAAACACGTGTCATCAAGGTATTGTGTTCAAAATATGTTGCACATGGGGCCACCACTCCCAAGGTGTGTTCAGCGACCAAGTATGCATGATATTTCTAGTTTCATATGCATACGATTCATAACCAGTGTGAATATTAGATCGTGCATGCTCCTTAATTCTGTATATTAAGCTTTGAAGAAGAAAACCTTCGCCACATTTACATATCAGAACAAACTATGAAAGATGATCAGTTCATTAGATTCATACAAACATATTATATCCCTGCTCAAACCCTAACATAAAATCACCCATGTGTATTTACATTTTCAAACTCAACCAATAACTACTCTAAGTACAAGTCAAAAAATCAAACACTCAAATCCTCTCATTTCATTGCATAATGAAACAATCAACATATACAACTGAGATCTTATAAACAAAATTCAAAGTCATTAGAGTCAAAAGTAGGGAGTCAAAGATGCACTTTTTATCCCAAGGATTAATGAGATATGATCATTTTAAGAACTTCTTCCAATGATGAAACATATGCAAGACAAGAGTGGCAGAATATCTAAACTCATTTCCCTATACCAAAGGCTGCTATAAGATAATTACAATTGATAAAAATTAAAATCATCTCAACTTTTAAATAATCTTTACCGTACTTTTTAATTCTAGGGTGACTCATCTTGCACCAAATAACCCAGATATGCCACCATAGCGGTGGCCTGGGTATGGACTAAACCAAAACATTAAAATATGCAATATGAAAATACACTACAGTAGGAAAAAAAAATAAAGAAAACTGTAGCAGTAAAATAGACTAACCTGTTGTGACCTGTCTCCATGAATAGTAGTTGCAGGAAAACCATTCATACACAACCAATGTTCCAGTGAATCAGCTCCTTTCTTTGTCTCCACAAAAACTAATGTCAGAGCTTGCTGTAACAAAGGGAGCATTTTGTTGATTGAATTAACATTTTTTTTACAAGGGTCAAGGAATGAATTTATAAAAGAAAAGGAGGAAAAAATAGAAGGATTATTAGCACTCTCCCCCCCCCCCCCCCCCCCCAAAAAAAGGAGCAAAAAGCTTAATGCAAGCGTGGGCTTCTCTGATAATACCTTTCCCTGTACACCATTTGCCCTCTGTGCATGAAGAAGATCCATAAGGTGACTTCTCTTGTCAGATTCAAGAACGAACTCAACTCTTTGAACAATTAAATCAGTACTTGAACCAACTCTTCCAACAGCCAGAAAAATATAACTTGCAAGAAAATCAGACGCCAACCTCTGCATGTCAACCAAACTTTTTAATATATCATTTAGACATAATGAAAGTCACTCAGATATTTAGCGATACAATATATACTCCATAATCCATATGCATTATTTCCACTTAAACCACTTTCCATCCGAATACATATCAGGCAAACAGCCAATGACCTTAGTGTCTCATGGCTCCTCTTATCCTTTAAAGGATAAACGTGGAGATGTAACCAGGAAAAAGAAAATGAAGGTAGAAGATGTGAGGATGGGATCATTACCCACCAGGCTCAATTGTGCTTATTACCAACTAAAAAATCTCATAGGAAGACAAACTACTTGCAACAAAGAAAGTAATTTCACTTGAAATTACAATTTGCTCATTTACAAAGCAGAACCACAAAGGAGGGAGGCCAAATAAAAGAAAAAAAAAATCCAAACTTTACTGTCCAGAGAAGATACCCAAATTCTGATACACATGCAGACACAATCATACATCACGTGTTAGTTGAGAAGCATGCTTCAACATGAAAGAAAAATCAGAGACAGAAACTAAACCTGTATCTCTTTCGGAAAAGTGGCACTGAACAGCATAGTCTGCCTCACACCTGGCGGAGGCATGTCCATTTGTTGCACAATCTTCCTAATTTGAGGCTCAAAACCCATATCCAGCATACGATCTGCTTCATCTAAGGCCAAATACCTGATCATCTGTAATGAGACTCTAGCTCTCTCCAATAAATCTACCAATCTTCCAGGAGTTGCAACAAGAATATCAACACCCCTCTCAAGTTCCCGTAGCTGGAGAAAATACAACAAATTAGTATCAATAGCTCAATCTCAAAGGTCATGCTTGCAAATGAACAGCAAATCTTGGTTAAGCTTTCAAGAAGAATAGACATAGAACCTATAAATTACTATATCAGATCAGTCTGCAAAAACCTAAAAAGTATATACCTTTAGAAAGTATTACTCCAACCAGCATACACATGTCATGTCCACAAATTCCAAACAGGTATTTAATATTTTATAGTTGGTTTCCATTCTTCTAAAGTAGACAATAATTCTAGGAGACACCAGTATTCCTTCAAACCTTCATCTTAAATATGAAGCGGTCAAAAGATTTTAAGGCTCCACCTGTCCGGGAAACGTGAGAAGGTTTCATACTTGGGGTTTGAGAGTAAGAAATGATTACTATATTAGAGGTTTCATACTTATGGCTTGAGAGTAATTAATGATAACTATGTAAAAATGGGTAACATTATAGAATCAAATAAAGAAACATTAACAAAAAAAGGATGCAGTTCTAGGCAGTCATAGACCTATAAATATCAGTATCTGAACTTTTGGGGCTTCCTTATTCATGTCAAGAATTGTCATAAATGATCACACATACATCATATGACTATACAAGCTCTCAAGATTGGGAAAAATGGACCTAATAGGTTAGTATTGGAATTATTCACTCATCTGTACCACAACGAGACCAATTTATCATTGTCTCATGATAACATTATTTTTTTTTTACTCCTGTAATCCCTTGCATGACAATGCCTATCAATCTTTTCAACTTCACTAATATAGTCATGAAACACTAAAAAGCATTTAGCGGAAATTATCTGTGCATGTTTACAATCAGACTGAATAACTCCTTCAGTGCCGTATCATGTCGATCCCAAGCCTGGGTAAAGGAAGAAGGTCGCCATAGGTTGACGGCTAGTGTAAAGCAGTAAAACTAATCAAACCCTATGAGATGAATCCTACCAAATATTAGTTGAGTACACTCAGACTGAGTGGCACAGTCATGTCATATAACTGAAACTAAAACAGCACAGAATATGGATGTACCCATAGAGGGAGACATAGATATGTTAGGCAACTATTTGTTGAGAAGCAAAATAACGCCTTAAATGTTACTAAGCTGATGTAAAATCACGGATCCAAGTTATAATACTTAATTTCTGCATGTCCTACCATAGTGTCAATGAAATTTGAGTCTCACGAAACCAACTCCTCCAAGAACAAGGGTGAAGTATGACATCACTGTTTCAAGCCCACTGGCTTAGTCAATACACAACTCAACTAAACTAAACCTTAACCAATAGACAATGATATTTAAAATCCCACCACGATACAATGGTAATGTAAAAGAGCAAAGGAACACGAACCTGTTGGTTTATTGGTGCTCCACCATATGCAACAACCACCCTAACACCTGTTTTATAGGAGAACTTCCTAGCTTCTTCATGTATCTGAAATAAAACGCAAGAGTTTGGATATATTTACAGTGAAAATTTGACGTAATAATTATCATAACAATATTCAAGATTACTCACTTGCACTGATAACTCCCGGGTTGGCGAGAGAATAAGGGCAAGTGGGTAAGCTGTACGCGCACCACGGGGTGGCCTTTGCACAGGTTGGCCTCTCATTATTCCACCAATGATAGGGAAACAAAAAGCAGCTGTCTTGCCAGAACCAGTCTGTGCACAGGCCATCAAGTCTCGTCCAGAAAGAGAAATTGGGATGGCATGCCGCTGTACAGGTGTTGGCTTTACATACTTGCACCTCCTGATATTATCGTTCAATGCGTCACCCAAGTCAATCTCCGCAAACGTATTCACAGGAGGAGGCACATTTTCTCCGCTGGTCTCCACAGGAATGTCTTCGTATGCATCAAAGTTGATTCCTGTAGTTTCCTGCTCAGTAAAAGGCTGTTCTGTATCATCATCATCTCCAAAGGGGTTCACTTCCCGCTCTCTACCACGATCCATACCACCACTTCTGTTGCCCCATCCACTGCCACGGCCACCCCCACCACCATATCCTGGTCGATATTCATTTCTTGGCGCAGCCCAACGTGATCCACCTTGTAAAGTATTAGA
The DNA here is from genome assembly GCA_029379385.1 of Quillaja saponaria. NCBI lineage: Eukaryota > Viridiplantae > Streptophyta > Magnoliopsida > Fabales > Quillajaceae > Quillaja > Quillaja saponaria. Next base: position 20,618,695 of record CM055606.1, read on the forward strand.
AGCAGGGCCACTATATGCTGGAGCTGGAGCTGGAGCTGGGGCAGGAGAAGGATCCGAAGAGGGTGGACGGTTGCGAAGATGGGGAGGTACATAGGCTGGCCGTGTGGGAGCCGAATTGGCAACTATTCCTCCATTGTTAGCAGAAGAACCAGAACCTACATTTTCAGCCGCAGAGTTTGCAGCCAAATCTGCCCATGAAGTTCGCATGGTAAATCACAACCCTTATTGTTTGCAAATACCCAACTCAAATTGCTCCTCTAGGGACGACAGATAACACCCTTTAGCAGCCAATACTTCAAATTGCAATTAGTTATCTGGGATCAGGTCCTGTAATTCAATAAATTGCAACCAAAAATCAGATGAACCCTTTGAAACCTCTTAACACATCGATCTTACCAACCCCGTATAATATAAGATAGAATAAAATGGAAACTAAATATAAACACGACAATGTATCATCAAAAAGACTAAAACCCATAAGAATGTATGATAAATCAAACAAACTTTTCCAACCCAGTTGAAACAAAAGACATGATAATAAACCCCGTGCTTCCTTTTCCTTAAATTCATCACCTAACAAACTCACCCTCAGATATAAATAAAACAAAGGAAAAAATTTAAAAAGAAACAAACCTGATCTATAACGTCTACCGGAACACAATTCATTCGGAAGACAGAAACACGAAAAATGGGGAGATTTTTTTATTAAAAAAAACAAAAAAATGTAAATCAAAATGCAATACCAAACCATCCATGCTACAGCCAATACATGTAAACACACACATACAAAGAAATGGAGGAACAGATGGTGAAACCTGTAAGGCTAAAACCCTGAATTCGTTGAGATTGAGAAGATTGTTGAAGATCCAGAAACCCTAATTTTCGTTGCAGACAAAGGGAAGCGCCTTCAGAGTTCAACGGGACAAAAATATCTCTCTCTCTCTCTCTCTCTCTCTCTATTAGGAAAAAAGGAATTATTAGTAAACCAATTTTGTGTTTTTTTTTTTTTTTATGCGTTTTAAAATTGGTCTAAAAAAAAAAAAAGGAATATAAAAAGAAGAAAACTAAATTGAGCAAGGTCCGTATATTTTGCGGCTGGCCTCGTTATTGGAAGGAGCGGTCTAAACGAACCCCATGTCCCTTTCTTACCCACCCCAAATTTTCATTTCCCAAATAAGTAGTAACTCTTATGAGTTACTGCGCTGTAAATGCATGGTAATTCTTATTTCTTCTAAGTCAATTTTAAAGATATTCAATAATAAATTTTTATTGAATTGTTTTTAGCATACTATTACTATACTTAAAAATTGAGTAAATAAAGTGACGCCAAGTCACTACTTTAATTAATTTTCTACCACACTACAATCAAAATTCATAATTTCATTTTGATACTTAATTTTTATTTTTATTTTCAATTGTTCACCATATATCAATACACTTAATTTCACTTTTGATACAAAATCAAGGTGCTAACTGATTTGTCAAAATGGAAGCAATTCTATATTTTCAAAAGTAATAAATAATGGTATTGTTAATGATATTATAATATCTATCACCAACAAAAAATTATAAATAATGAAAATGATCAAATATAGACTAAATTCTCTCAAATAGGAGGTTTTAAAGGAGGAAATTGAATTAAAAAATTTTAAATAAATTTCATAAATTTAGATTTGGAAATCTTCTAAATTGAGATAAGTCTTTTAAAGTTCATAACATATAGTTTAAAATACAAGAAAATCAAAACATAAAAATTGAGTGTGGATGGAGAAAATAATTTTTGAATATTGGATCATTATTGATGAAAAACACACAAAATTTCCAATTTCAAAATCATTTATATCATATTGAATAAATTAGATATCTTTTTTGTATGTAGAATTGTTTGGCTTAATATTTTAAAGTTCCATCAACTAATAATAAATTTTTAATAGATAAAATTGAATTAAGAAAGAAAAAAAATTAGTTGGAGTTTCATAACTTTTTGGCACAAATATTAAGGACAAGAAGAAAATTTTATTTTATTAAAAAAAAAAATAATCTTACAATGTGAAAACAGAGAGTATAAAGTTTAACAATAAATTTAGAATGAGTTTCTGATTGTATGTGATACAAAAGTGAGTGGGTTAGAAAAATAAATTAATAAACTCACAAATCAAAATGAAATTGATAATTTTCCAGTAAGTAAAAATTAAATTTTCATTCGTGCATTGCACTGATGTTGAATCAATCTCAAAATAAATTGACAACGTTAATGCTAACATTCAATAGAGTTCACATTTTCAAAAAATTGCTCATTATGTTTGCCAATTTAGGTTTCAATGTAAATTTCTAGTAAGTTTTGACACTATTTCACACAAAAAAATAGCCAATTGTTTTGACACTTTACAATCATTTTCAGTTTAGGTTTGATTATAAATTTATATGTAAGTCGCCATAGTTCCTAACGATTTATCTTTGTTTTATTGAATGGTTTAATTTCACAAAAATTTGTTATAACGTATGATGATTTATACTAGACTATAAATTTTCAAGAAAAAAAAAAATTCTCAATATTTTTAAGTTTCAATATAAATTTCCAATTACTATGTCATTAGTGTTTTTGTCGATTTACTTATGTCACCTTGAATGTAGCTATTTACATAGTAGACATTTTCAGTGCTTATGCCCGATTTGCATATTAGACATTTTCCAGAAAGATGATCACCTTATTTTTAAATTTAAGTTTCAATATAAATTTCTTCTTAAGTTGTCAAACTAGTTTACAATTTACTTTTATCATTTTGAATATAGCTAATTCATAAAAAACGATAGTTTTATATCAACTTTTCTCTAGAGTAGACAATTTTCAAAAAAATTGCTCATCATATTTTCATTTTGAATGTAATTATGTTATAATAAATCGATAGTTTTATACACACTAAACTTTTCACTAGAGTAGTAGACAATTTTCAAGAAAATTGCTCATCATATTTGCTAATTTAAGTTTGAATAAAAAATTGTTTATAAGTTGTGACAGCTCTTGGCCATTTACTTTTTGTCACTTTGCTATATTTAAAAGTAAATCATTATGACTTACACTGATTTACACTATAGGTAGACATTTTTGAAAAATTACTCGTTATATTTGCCAATTTAGGTTTGAAAATAAATTTCTTACTAACTCGTTTGAATTATGAAAAATTTATGTGTTTATAGACATTTCTTTCGTAATCCTAACATTTATGTTTTAACTATTAAACTAATCTCACAATTATATAACATGTTACAAGTACCATAAAAAATAAATCTAAACCTAATATATTATCATGATAAAGTTAGTTATTTATATATTATCCCAAGAGTAAAGTATTGTAAAATCTAAACCTAATATATTCACTCCTTTTTCTGATAAATACACTTCCTTTTGTTCCTAAGAACATGTAACTTTGATAACAACCATGATAAAATCTGGAATTTCTATACATTCTAAGGAGATAGTATTAATTATCTCATTGCCATTTCTCTTGCATATATTGTTATTAGAGTATAAACTATTTTGAGTTGCACCAAACTTACATTACTGTCAAATATATACAAATATCAATAAACTTTTACATTGAAAAGTAATATCTTATGTCAAGAAGTCTATTCAAACGGTACTGAGTATTGTACCCCCCAGAAAAAAAAAAAAGATGGCAATGTCAATATCCAAATTTGGCCTTAGTAATTCATATATTTTTATATAATATACTTTATAATTTTTTTACCAAATATATATATATATATATGAGTAGTTTTTATGTTACATATGTCCTAACTTAGTGTATATATATAAATTATTTAATTACTTGTTATCCCAATGAGAAATGACCAAAAGAGAAAGAAGAATCTGTCCAAAAAAAATAAAAAATGAGAGAAGAAAAATCAACTGGGAAAATAACTCTAAAGCATTTTTTTTTTTCTTTTGTTGTCTTTGATCGATTTCTAAATATAAACCAATCCAGCCGGACCCAATTCTTAATTTTTTTAGAAACTTCTTGCTATATATTTGTTATTTAAGTTAAATTAATTATGGATCAAAACAAATTAAGCAATTTATTTTTTAAAAACAAAGTTAATTTTTCAAACTAAATGAAAAATCACACATCACATAGAAGGAATCAATATCTTATAATAAATTTCTTAATTTTTTCCTTGGCCATATTCTTAAACTAAGTGAATTTAACTCAACTCAAGTAAAAATATTAATTACATGACAATGTCCAATAATTTCACGCCTATTATTTTCATTTGGTCAATAAAAATCGAATCAGATTGAAGCATTGCTCCCAGTTCCCGATTGTATATCACTATTTGTTCACCTGTTTTACCATAAATTCAATTTGGGAAATCTCATTCCAATCTCCATCCCAAGTTATTTGTGGAAATAGGAGAACCGGTCATTGCTTTGGAGTGTTAGCAAATAAACTACAACAACATTGGTTAGTGAACAAGAATATAACATGCATGTAGAAGAAGAATATGAAGTTGAAGAAATGGAGGGTGAGCCATGTTTCTTGTCTCAGCAAAAAATGGACAAGAATATGGCATTGTTGGACGACTATGAAGTGCATGAGCTTGACTGTGGCTCCCACCCTAGCCATCCTAGCGTTTGGTTTTTTCTATTTTCTTTTTGATTTTGGGTTTCCTTTTTTGTGTGACCTTTTTTATGAATGGGATGTAAGTGTGTGTTCTATATTACAAGAATTGTACGCCCAAAAGAGATTTTTTTTGAAATAATGCATAGAGAAATTTTTTGGAATTGGGTAATAACAATTTGATTCATATTTTAATGACTTTGTTATCAAGAAAAAAGAAAACCAAAAGAACAAAACAAAAAGGAGAGTGAGAATCACGCGCTATTATGTCCAAATTCATTTCCCCCAGCCAATCAGTTCAAATCGGAAGAGACTGAGAAGCAGGCGCTAACTTCGCGACTCGTAAACCATCCCAAGGCAATTTCCTTCATTATAACAAAATCTTTAATCTTTTATAAAATCCCAAACTCCATCTTTTCTTTTTCTTTCGGAAAGGGGGTGGTGATCGAACAAGAGAGAGCCAAGTGAGGGCTCAAAAACATTGATTTCTTCGCCTGCTTCTTCTCTGTGCCTCTCTCTACAGGGCGTCATTTTCTCTCTCTTCAAACTGCGAAGAAGACGAATCTTAGGGTTTTCAGATATCTAGGGTTTCGGTAAATTTGGAGGGGCGCTGATCCGTGATTTTGGTAGTATTGAAGAAGGAGGAGGAGATGAGCATGGATTTGGTTCCTTCGAATTCACATGGAAACCTCGACGAGGAAATTGCTCAGCTTATGCAGTGCAAACCTTTGTCCGAGCACGAGGTAATTTGAAAGATGTTGAGGATTGATTTATTATTCATGTTTTCTGTCACATTTTTTTTTTTTGTTGTTGGTAGATTCTAGGTTTTGAACCATCTTTTCCACTAAGTATTGGGGGTTTCTGATCTGTTCTTGATAAATGCGACGGATCAGATTTGTTTCTTTGATTTCTTTTGTTGGTCAGATTGAAGATTCTATGATTTTTTTTTTTTGGATGTGTATGATCTGTGAGTTTAGCTGAATTCGGGTCATGAAGTATCGATCTGTTCACTGGATTTAGTAAGCATTAGATTTTCTTGTGGAATACGGACCCCTCGATTCATTTTTGGCAGATGGATCCTAATGAAACTCCCATTTCCAATTTCTTTTTTGTAGTATTAACAAAATATTCGTGGGTTGAACAATTCACTGTTTACGTGGACGTTCCATCTTTTTGTGGAATTATTTGAGCTGCCATATCCGATTACTATGGATCAAACTAAGTTTGTGAAGCCTGTGCTTTTTTGGTGGCACTGCAGTTTATTTTTATTTGTTTAGAGCTACCCTGGATAACTTAATCGGTTACCAATCCTGATTTTCGGTATATATGGTCTCTTCTCTTTTTGGTGGAGGCTTTTCAAATCTGATACAGTCAGTCATGATTCATGATGGTGGTTCTGTTAAATATTGTATTCTTGTATGGAGTAGGAATATTTTGAGATTGTTGCATAGAGGATGAAAGGGTTTTTGAGGGAGAAGAAAGAAAGAAGGAATGGAACCTTTTCAAGCTACCACTTCCCAAGATGTTACAATTAATATTTCCAAAATTTCAATTTTAAGTGAGCTTATTTATATTTCTTTCTGGCAACCTACATTTCAGCAAGCAGTGTGATAGCTTACAGTTGTTGTCTTTGTAATCTAGTTCATTCTGACCCTCTTTTGCCTTTCTTTAGAGAAAGAAGAAATAAGTCCTTTACTTTGTGGATTGGAATCTCATAGAATAAATGCAGTTCGTTTCTTTTGGTCTAAATGAAATATCATTTACATATATGCTTCTATACAGGTGAGAGTTTTGTGTGATAAGGCGAAGGAGATTTTGATGAAAGAAAGCAATGTCCAGGTATGGTTTTTTTTTTCTTTTTCTTTCTTTCTTGAGCTTTATGTTTATGTTACTGCTGTTATTATTGAATACAATTAATTTTATGCTTGGTCTGTTTATGTTATTCATGAATCATAATGACTTGCAATATGTATTATTGAGTATCATGAATTTGTTGAATATCTTTTGTACCTACTCAACTTGTTTTCCATATGACAGACATGGGTGGTGGGTGAAAGGGAAAATGGAGATCTAATCTGCAAACGTTGGTATAAAAGTAGAATGCTTAAGATAAAACCTTCCTTTTGGTTTATAAATTGTAATTTGTATGTAGTTTTGCGTACTCATCCGTTCATGTCTTGTGAACTGAAATCCATGTTATTTTTGTGGTAGTTTCCGCTTCTAATTTATATCATCTTTTTCACTATTGTACAATGTGTATTTTGTGATTATAAGTTTTGGGTGGCACCAATGGCTAAACGAACAATTTGGTTTTGCAGCCTGTGAAAAGCCCTGTAACAATTTGTGGTGATATTCACGGGCAGTTCCATGATCTTGCGGAGCTTTTTCGCATTGGAGGGAAGGTATTTATCCTTATATTGTGGCATTCTATTTCTTAGTTTTTACTTAACTACACACCCTTGTCTTGAATCTATTTGACACTCCAAATCCATAGTCATTATACTCATTTCCCGCTGTAATTTTGTTGTTAGTGTCCAGATACAAATTACTTGTTTATGGGAGATTATGTTGATCGTGGCTATTATTCAGTTGAAACAGTAACAGTAAGTATGGTTTCTTATGCTTTACTTTTGTTTTTCTTTTATTTGAATATATTTTTTTATATTTTATGTTGAAGTCTCTTATATGTATTCATATCAAGTTCTTATTTGAACAATGGGACAAGGGTTCAGTATATTTTTCTTCTTCTTTCTTTTACAATAAGAAGCTAAGCATTAAGTACTTAATCTGAATCAATGATTTGGAACCACTTTTGATGTCCTGAAGTCAATTGTTCTTGTTGTATCTGAACTTCTGTAGGAAGATCAAACTGGTCATCCTTTTCGCATTTGGTAGTATGGAGGATGAGGGTTGAAGGCACTATGTTATTTCAAGATGCTATAATTATATGTTGTCCCATATTTTGCTTGTAGGGTACTGTAATGTTGGTCTTCAGCTTGTTATAATGGGACATTCTTCTGCTATATTTATGATTATTATATATTTGAGTTGCTGGGTTTGCTTGAGAAAGAACCTGCATCTTGGATTTAGATGTAAGGCATTTGTTTCAAAGCATTGTTATGGCAGCATGCTTTCAAAAAGACACATCCTTCGTTTATATCTGGGTTGTTACAATTATGAACTTATTAATTCATTTATTATCCAGCTTCTTGTGGCCCTTAAAGTGCGATATCCTCAACGTATTACTATTCTGAGGGGAAATCATGAAAGCCGTCAGGTATAGTTTATTCTTTACTTTTTATTGTCGGTGGCCTGTTTGAGGATTATGGGATCTGATAATACTGTTGCTATTGTTGTAGATAGTTTGTTGTCTCTTTGAACTTATGGGTTCTTAGCCTTAAAACATCAATTTTTACTACTTTTTATTGTATCTGAAGTTATTCTTTTTGTTAAGTGCTTAGCTGATGTTAGCCTTCCCACTGCAGATTACTCAAGTTTATGGGTTTTATGATGAGTGTCTACGGAAGTAAGTGCCTTTAAATCTATTTATAGTTAGGGAGACCAGACTTCACTTTAACTAATGCCAGGACTATTATTGGCTTCAGTCTAGTATTGCAAACATTATGAGTGTATATATATATATATATATGATAATATTTATAGATTGTATTTATTTACTATTTTTTATTTCTGTTTAGGAGGATTTCTTGTCCTCCCTTATATTTATCATCTCCTTCCCAATAAAGCTTCTTTTCCTATAAAAATAAAATAAAATAATTGTTGATGCTTTTGTTCTCTTTCGTTTTCCTACTAAGATTCTCTTATTCTCTTTCAAATTGTTTCAAAATTTTTTGCTCCATATATGTGGTATACATTTACTGTGATCTTTTAGGGTAACAGTAGATGAGTCCTACCTTGGTTAGTGCTTTTTGTTTGCAGATTTTGACATGGTCATTAGATATTTATATGGCATGATTGCTAGAAAAAAGAAGATTCCTTAGAATGAATTTTTACATTTCTTATTCTCCGTTCCACTTGCACCAAATTTCTTTTCCCTGTTATTTTTTCTAGCAATCATGCTATGTAAAATATAAGCAGTGTTCTTAGAGGTGCTATGTGTGCTCGCCTAGGCGCCTGGGTGAGGCTGGAATGCCTTTCCTAGTCTGGGGAGACTTTCAAACAGGCACCACCTAGGTGAGTTCTTGGGCCTAGGAGCCAGGATACTGAGGTGCTTACCTTAGTAACACCTTTTTGTTTATTTTTTAAAGCACTCCTAACTCAGGGATGAGTTGCATTATTTAAACTGGGAGACTTCTAATAAAAGATTCAAGTGGTTGGTGTAGATGAGAGTATATTTAGGATCAGTGATTTGAAATCCTTTCAAGGAAGGAAAGAAATAAAATTAGACAGTTACTAAATATGAAAAGCAATAAGTTTTTGAGAATAATTAGGAAAGAAATCAAAAGCAGAGGAATTATTAGTGAGGGAAGAAATGACAGTCAGAGATTAATAAATTAGGAAAGAAATCAAAACCAGAGATTCGTTAATTAGGAAAGAAATCAAAATCATATAAGTAATAAATAAGAATAAAATAAAAATAAAAATCAGTTTCTAAGCTTTTTTGATATTGTTTTGGCCCAAATTTCTGCTTACAAGTTAGAATATATGGTTATAATAATAATAATTATATATATATATTTGAAATTTGAAATTTTGAATTGAAGACTTAATAGTGATGTGAACATTCATTATTCATTTTGGTGTAAAGATATTCATTTTTTCAGAAACTAGTGCTTGACTTTGCTTTGGCAGTAGGAGGGGTTTGGTACCCATAGCATTTTTAGCAATACTTGTTAGAATTTTTGTGTTGAGTTATCATTTTATTAGAACAGTTTCTTTTAAAATTAAAAATCTGATTATGGTATATTTAATATGTTGTCTAGGAGCAGTTCCTTCTTGCTATACGCTAGTGTTAGCTAGACCCCTATTCTTCTTTTAGAAGTTCAATGATAATTTTATGCATATCTGTATGCTTTTTTTTTATATATGTTCTGATAAGTAAGGCCAAGTTATTTATTGTTACTTGGTTTTGCAGGTATGGTAATGCCAATGTTTGGAAGGTCTTTACGGATTTGTTTGATTACTTCCCACTGACAGCATTGGTTAGTAATCATGTACTCGTTAAGTGGTTCGATGATTGGTGTGGTTGTTAGTGTCATAGTCATACATACCTCCATGTCTTGCATATACTGTACTTTCTGATTGTTGGATTTACATCAACGTGTAGAATTGCATTATTCTTGGTCACACAGTGCACATTGATCCTAGTCCAGTTAAGCATGTAGCTGTATTTAGATGGATTCATCTTTGACCCGTGTTGTTACATACAATTCTAAATCTGTGAGGAAGCTACAGTTACATTATCCATGATAAGGGATTGATTGTTATATTATTATTCTTTTTTGAAGGTTGAATCTGAAATATTTTGTCTGCATGGTGGATTGTCCCCATCCATTGAAACCCTTGATAATATACGTAATTTTGATCGTGTACAAGAAGTTCCTCACGAAGGACCCATGTGTGATCTTTTATGGTCCGACCCTGATGACAGGTGTGGTTGGGGGATATCGCCTAGAGGTGCTGGATATACCTTCGGACAGGTAGTGTATTTTGTTTTTGCTTCTGGCCAGTTTATAATTTATCAACCTTCATCTCTTTTACTGATTGGTCTGTTTCATTTTTGTAGGATATTTCTGAGCAGTTTAATCATACCAATAGCTTGAAGCTGATTGCCAGGGCTCATCAGCTGGTTATGGAAGGATATAATTGGGGCCATGTAAATACATAAGTACATTTTTCGTTTGCTGTCATTTTGATTTTTGGTAGTAGATTTGTAATGTTTTGGTGCCCTAATTATGACAGGAGCAAAAAGTAGTTACTATATTTAGTGCGCCTAATTATTGCTATCGCTGTGGGAACATGGCATCCATACTTGAAGTTGATGACTGCAAAGGACATACATTTATTCAGGTCAAACTCTACCCTTCTCAAAACTTGCAAACATAGGTTTCCTGTCAGGATAACCTACAAAGTAAATTGATGTGATGACTTTAGATATACCAATTACAAATCTGTTCCATTTTTTGAGATATGTTTTCTCTATGTTAGTATTCTGCAGTCTGCTGCATGTGCAAAAACTACTGGCGGGCTTGAAAATTTTGTTTTCTTGCAGTTTGAGCCAGCTCCAAGAAGGGGAGAACCAGATGTAACCCGGAGAACACCTGATTACTTCCTCTGATGCATGGTTATGAGTTGCAATATTTCCAGCTGCTAGTGCTGGCTAGCCCATTAACTGATTTACATGTTCAGAAGCTGTTCTACAAATTAACAGTTGCAATTTCGATCTTGGAGCTTCACTGCATTGTTACTTTCTAGAATAGGCTTGGACTTCTCTGGGAGGAAGCAGGGGAGCTAATGACGATCTTGATGGCACATGTACCATTTTCCAGTAAAAGATGTACTTTTTTTCTTAAAATATTTTCTACGATTTTACTTTCTTACTTTTTCACTGTTCTTTCAATTTCTTTGACCCTAATTTTTTATTTAGGAGGATGGTTGTTCAGGGAATGGGGTTCTGTAGAGGAATGATACTTAACATTTTCTTCTAATGGTTGCTTTATAATTTTCCCCCCTTCTGTGTTCGTATAACTTCCTAAAAGTTTATTGTTTTGTAGAGGAATGATACTTAACATTTTCTTCTAATGGTTGCTTTATAATTTTCCCCCCTTCTGTGTTCGGATGACTTCCTAAAAGTTTATTGTTTTGTGCCTGTTTTTATAATTGAATTATGTTTTCTATAAAATATTTTCCTTGTTACTTGTTTGCGACAAAAATAAAACTATTCACATCATATTATTGTTATCATTGCTCTTGATATTCTCGAGATGTGTAAGATTTCGAAGTCATTAGTAAGCTATTTCTGTTCGCAAAAATTACAGTGAGCCGCAATGAACGTTAGGAATTAGTTGTATAATTTTTTCTTTTTTCTTCAATGTACCAGCATTTGCTAACAATGTATTGTATAGATCTGAATTGCATGCTGTTTGAATTTGGTTAGCAGACTCGGTAACATGAAGTAAAGTGAACAATGTTAGTCGTTAGCTACCGAGCTCTGGATTTACGAGCATAGAAAGGTCAAGGGAATGTATACTTTCTTTTGCGACTTTGTACTTTTGTGGAGAAATTGACCAGTTACTGTAAACTGTCTGGAACAAGAGTGAAACAACTCGATAAGTGATTCATTCGTGGAGTAATACTATTGTTGTATTGATTTTTCTCTTATTTTATTTATATTTGTATCTTCAATTAAGGATGAAACCCTGTGTTGAAAGAGATCTGGTGTAAGCTAAATGTAACATGAGAAGTTTATTTGCCCTTCCAACATGGGCTCGCTTCGTCAAGTTGTCATAATCGTTATCCTCAATTGCATCAAGTATCTTGCTGTACAATAATAAGGATGACCAAACCTGTAAATTATCACAAATCAGCCCCCTTTAACATCTATGAAAAGAGCACCATGCACTTAATTGTTTTAAGTGTTTATACTGTTTTTGGTGTTTAGTATTCTCCAACTAGCTTTCCAACTTGCCAACATGTACTTACTAGCCAACGGCTGGCCTTATCCAGCTGAGAAGCTCCTTCTTCTGCAAAGTTGAAGTAGAACCTTGCCCTTGTAATCTGATGTTTCACAAACTCTCTCGATCTATCACTTACTTTTAGTGAGAAAACATCCTCATTGCATAAACCGAACTGGGAAAGCTCATCTTGTGGAAGATAAACTCTACCTCTTAAAGCACTGAAATAATAGTTCAGTTAGAAAAAAAATCTAAACGACTGTGATTGCAGGAAGAAAAACTTGAGGTAAATCAATCGGAAACTCACTCCTCCCCAACATCTCTTAGAATATTGGTCAGTTGATTTCCAATACCCAAGTAGAGTGCTGCATTATATATAGTTTGAGTAGGAACTAGAGATTCTGGTGCAATTCCCATTACTGGAACGGTCATTAGGCCAACGGTGCCTGCTACATAGTAGCAATAAAGGTATAGCTCTTGAAAAGTCTCATAGCGGCATTTCCTTGTATCCATTCTCATTCCTTCAATCATGTCCCTGAAAGGCTATTTTACAGAACAATAAAATTCTATTAGAAATGAGTTGTTGTGTGTTCATTAACTAAATGGAATATGACTTCATTTTAAAGAAAAACTAGTCCAATTCTCTGCTTATTAAGCTGGTCAGGGACACGACTCAATGATGATCAAAATCAAATTTTGAGTTAGAGAAAGTAGATTCCATGAAACAAAAATGTCCTAGTAGCATGAAAACTTGAAGAGGTTGTGGTATCAAGTCAAGTAAGTCTTTAATCACCATAATGTCCAAGGGGAACTTTGAGACTGTATTGGAGAGTGCAGCATCAAGCATGTCATAGGGCCGTCCATCGAAAATGTCTTGTAGTGTCTCTTCCCACCTATCAAGTACAGAAGAGCTCATATATACAGCATTGGGGCCATCAACCAATTCATCTGTCCTCCTGCACCAAACTGTAGAGAAAACAAAAAGTTTCATCTGTGGCCGGCTAAAATGTTTGAACAAGAATGTAATGTAGTGATTTTTGAGTACTACTTGATGCCTTGAGTACTACTTGATGCCTTAGCATTACACACGGTTGTTTAATATCTAATAGTTAATCTCCTATTTCTTTGTAAATCAATCCCTATATATGTTAATGAATACTCTCTTCAGTCTTACCATAGATTGCCCATATAGCTCTCTGTCTCTCTTCTGTCATCAGCAAGGTTCCTATTTTACAGACAAGAAACATAGCTAATATTTACATTCAAAATTTGTGCATCTATGTACACAAACATAAAAAGAAGAAGAAGACAGATTTAAAGAAAAGGTCCAAAATAAGGGAAATGAATTGGACTCAACCTAAATAGAAGGTCTTGGCGTATTCAGCGCAGATTGTTCTGCAGCTTTCATAAGCTTCCATGAGAAAACCATGGAGGAATTATTAACGTAATTCCATGAGAAAACCATTGTTCTGCGTATTCAAGACAAGATTATGGATTGTCCCTGCTGGTTCAAAGAGTTATTAACGTAATCCTTGAGGGCAAGGATTATTTGAAACAGAAGAGATTGTTATGGGTCAATTTGGAACAGGGTTAGTTTAGGCATTTTAATATTGTATGTTGTATATATAAGTAGTATTGTACGTATGTAGGGGGATGGTAGAAAAAACTAATGAAACTGGCTAGCACCTGATGGGCTAGATTTTCTGTCTCTCTCTTCTCTGTATAATTCCCTTGAAGCCATTGATTCTTGGAATTGAGCTTAACATTCTCTCATTCCCATATCAATCCAGTTGGCAGTCATCAAATATACCCAACGTAAAGAATCCATTTTTCAAAGGGAAAGCTTGAGACTTGATTCCTCACAAGTTCAAAGAGATGAAAATGGTGAATTTGATATGTTATATGAGTTCCCCGATAATGGGTTGATAGCAACTAAAATTGGGTTTCCTCAGAAATAAAAATATGGATTGAAATTCAAAATATGCACTCACCTTGAAAATCAGATTGCTTGGTATGAAGAGCGAAGCGAAAATTCGCGTGTAAAGCATGACCCTGATAAGACCTGTTCTTGCAAATTGGAATTCTTGGAAACCAAACAGATAGTTTCCTTACAGCCAGTAAACTAAGAATGAAAGTAAGAAAAGATATAAGAAAAAACTTGTATATTCATCAAAGTAAATCCTACATGTAACAGTCCAAGTCTACTTATACCAGTAATCCATCTCTTAACCCCACTTCCCGCCCATTTACAGTTAACCCTTTACTAACCTCCTAACAACCCAACTAATTACTTTTATAAAACGCTGCATTTTATACTTGAAAAAACTGGCCTGTATCAATACCATCCCCCTTTGAACAGCAACCTTGTTCTCAAGGATGAAAATGTGAGAATCTTTGCTTGATGCTCTTCCAATCCTCCCACATCGCATCCTCCAAGTATGATGAAGACCACTGGATTAATACTTGAGTAACAGGTTTGTTATTTCTCTTAATAAACCTTTTATCCAAAATGGCCACAGGTTCCACAATTGTGATACCATCTTCATTACAAGAGGGAAGAGAAGTAGTGACATGATGATCTCCAACTGTGGTTTTGAGCTGAGAAACGTGAAAAACTAGATGGATCCTTGATGATTATGGAAGTAGTAATTCATAAGCTACAGGACCCACTTTCTTAGTTACCAAGTATAGTCCAAAGTACTTGTAACTAAGTTTGAAGTTGTGTCTTGTTACCAGGGAATGTTGTCTATATGGTTGTAGTTTCAAATACACCTTGTCCCCTACTTGAAAAACTTTATCTCTTCTATGTCTATCACCTTGTATCTTCATTCTGTTTTGGGCCCTTTCCAAGTGAAACTTCAGCAATTTCATAGCTTCTTCTCTTGCAGTGAGGCTTCTGTCCACTGTTTCCACTGATGAATCCCCAGCTAAATATGGCAAATGCAGAGGAGGACTTTGGCCATATAAAATTTGATAAGGTGTGCTTTGGATAACACTGTGGAAATTGGTATTGTACCAATATTCTGCTAGTGGCAGCCACCTTGCCCACTCTTTAAGATTCTCACCTATCATGCATCTCAAATATGTTTCCAAACATCTGTTGAGCACTTCACTCTGCCCATCTGTTTGGGGATGATAAGCTGTAGACATCCTCAATTTCACTCCCTGCCTCTTCATGATTTCACTCACTCCCATGTAATTTAAAGACAGTGTCCATGAATGCTTGAACCACTGAAATGGCAGTGAAAGGGTGTGCTAATGCCATGAAATGTGCATACTTGCTTAATCTGTCAACTACCACTAGGATCACCTCCTTCCCTTCAGACTTAGGCAATCCCTCAATGAAGTCTATAGTAATATCTGTCCATACCCTCTCAGGTATTGGCAAGGGTTGTAACAGACCCGCTTGTGCAACAGTTTCATACTTGCTTTGCTGACAAATGGCACAGGCCCTCACATATGCCCTAGTATCCTTCCTCATCCCCTTCCAATATAAATTGGTTGCCATTGCCCCAGAGTGACCACCAACAAGACTATTATGATACATCTTGATTACTTCTTGCCTTAACTCATTATTTTCTCCTACCACTAATTTGCCTATTCTTTTCAATACCCCATGCTCCCACTTGTAATGTTGGTGACTGTTAACATCATGTTGTAACTCAGAAATGATCTTCTGCACCTTCTGGTCTTGCTCCCAACCTTGCTTGATCTGCTGTAGTAATTCAGATTGCAGTGTGGTATGTATATCATGCATAACTGTGGCTCATCCCTTCTAGACAACGCATCAGCTACTATATTAGTACACCCTCTTTTGTAACAAATCTCATAGTCGAAACCCATCATCTTGGCTAAGAACTCTTGTTGTGTAGATGTGATTAACCTCTGATCTGAAAGGTACCGTAGACTTTGATGATCTGTCTTTATTAGAAAATGTCTGCCCACCAAATAGCAGCTCCATTTCCATACAACAAAAATAATAGCCAACATTTCCTTCTCGTACGTTGACAATGCTTGATGTTTTGGTGCCAAGGCTTTGCTAATAAAAGCTATGGGGTTTCTGGTTTGCATAAGCATTGCTCCTATACCTGTAGCACATGCATCAGTTTCTATTATAAACATGGTAGTAAAATCTGACATGGCTAATACAGGAGCCTCAGTCATGGCTGTCTTCAATCTTCGAAAGGCTTTTTCAGCTTCTAGTGACCACTTGAATGCTTCCTTTTTTAACAATTCAGTTAAGGGTCTGCTAATATTGCCATATCCTTTCACAAATTTTCTGTAGTACCCAGTAAGACCCAAAAATCCCCTAAGTGCCTTGACAGTTCTTGGTGTAGGCCATTCCAACATACACTCAATTTTTTTAGGATCAGCAGCCACTCCATTTCCTGAGATGATATGTCCCAAGTATTCTACCTCATTTTCACCAAAAGAGCACTTGGGTTTTTTCACAAACAGCCTGTGTTTTTCCAAAATTTCAAAAGTATTCTGCAAGTGCTGCACATGTTGCCTCATGTTCTTACTATATATCAGGATATCATCAATGAATACAAGTATGAATTTCCTCAAGTAAGACCTGAAAATCTCAGTCATCAAGCTCTGAAACGTAGAAGGCACATTTGTGAGCCCAAAAGGCATCACCAGGTATTCATAGTGACCTGAGTGTGTTCGAAAGGCTGTCTTCGGTATGTCTTTCTCCACCATTCTAATCTGATGGTACCCCGACCTCATATCCAACTTAGAAAACACTTTTGCGCCATGTAACTCATCCAGCAGTTCCTCAATTACTGGTATTGGAAATTTATCTTTCATGGTGAGCTGATTTAACTGTCTATAGTCCACACACATTCTCCATGAGTTGTCTTTCTTCTTAACCATGACTATAGGTGATGAAAATGGGCTGGTACTAGGTCTTATCACACCAGATTCCAGCAGTTCTTGCACCATCTTTTCAATAATGTCTTTTTGGATTGCAGGATATCTATAAGGCCTAATCTTAACACACTGATTTCATCCTTCAAAGGTATATTGTGGTCATGTGATCTGTGTGGTGGCAATCCATTAGGTTCCTCAAACAGGTGTTGATACTGAGCTAATAAACATTGAATATCAGCATCTTGATGATTTACCTATTTGGGGTACTGCATTTCCGCTTGCATGAACCATAAGGTGTTGTGAACTTCCTCTTTTTTTTCTCCACAAATTTGCACCATCATCAAGGAATTTCCCTATATAAATCCTCCTTTCGCCTCTTGCTTCGTAATCATCTATACATCATTGGACTGCATTCCTATCAAGGTCATCTTCACTCCATTATACCAGAACTGCATTCTCATCCTCTCAAAGTCCCATAATATTGGTCCTAACCTTGAGAGCCATTGCACACCAAGAACCATCTAACAACCCCCCAAGGGCATCACCAAGAAGTCAGTTTGGAATTCTACTCCCTGCATCTTCCATTTCAGTTCTTTGCAGGAATATTGTATTCCCACTTTTTGGCCATTAGCAACCGTCACCCTGCAAGCCTCAGTTTCCTGCAATCTGACCCCTATTCTTTTCACACACTTTGCATCAATAAAGTT
Source organism: Quillaja saponaria (assembly GCA_029379385.1). Taxonomy (NCBI): domain Eukaryota; kingdom Viridiplantae; phylum Streptophyta; class Magnoliopsida; order Fabales; family Quillajaceae; genus Quillaja; species Quillaja saponaria. The sequence continues at coordinate 20,636,530 of CM055606.1, forward strand.
GTGTGTGCTTCCGCTATCTATTAGCACCAAAAACTTCTGTTTTCTGATTTCACCTTTTGTCTTCATAGTCTGAAATTTATCTATTCCCCACAAGGCATGCACCGAAATCACGGGATTCTTGCCTGTTTCCTCCTCTTCCTCTAACTCCACAACGTTTACACTACTAACTATCCCTCCAATGTATTCAGTTTCCAGATCCTCACCTGCTTCTAGAACTATCTAATATAACTGGGACCTCTTGCACTTATGCCCTGGTGTGTACTTTTCATCACACCAGTAACACAATCCTTTGAGTCTTTTTTCTTCATACTCCTTCTGACTCATATTCTTGGTGGGCTTATAGGTGTTATAGGACTTATTTTGTATGGCTTCATTTCTGGTTTTGGGTATTACACTGGAAGATGGTGGTGGATTGGAATTTGGATGGTGGGGAGTTAACAACTTTTGGGTAGGTAAGGGTAATGGAGGTAGGTTCTTAGGGTTATTTTGATAATGGTTGTTTCTGGCTTGATTTTTTCTGCTCAATTCTTAAAAAGTAGATTCCTGTAATCTTGCTAGATACATAGCTTCCAGTAGTGTTTTTGGATGGAAACACCTTACTGCACTCTCAATTTCCCTTGTGCAGTCCACTCAAAAAACAACTAATAGAAAAACTTTCAGAGATTGAGGTTTGGCTTAATACATTCTCAAACTGTTCTTGGTAATCTTTCACATTTCCCCATTGCCTCAACTTCACCAAGTTTGCAACTAGGTCTTCAAAGGCACTATTAGCAAATCTATGCCTCATACTTGCACTGTACTGGTCCCAGCTAACCACTTTCCCTGCCAAACTTCTCATAAAGGTTTGATGCCAGTGCAATGCTCTTCCTTCCAGATGGGCACTTACCGTTCTGATTTTATGCATCTCCAATACTCCTTCCACTTCAAAGAACTGATCCATCTTGTACATCCATTCTCTGAAATTCTCCCATTCAAATCTTGGACAATCCATTCTAGCATATCTCACTGGCTGATAGCATGTTCCCCACCAAATCGCATCAGGCATGGTTGCCCTTTGCCTAAACAAGTTATGTGCTCCTATATTCATTGCTTCATGGGTGAAAGCACCTATACCCCCTATATTGCCCCCATCTTGTGTCCCATTTCCACCTACTAAACCTCCAAAAGCCCCAAGATTTGGAATCTCTGGAATTCCATTTCCCCCTACTAGTGCCCGAATGCTGCAAGTCTGGAGGCCGATTTCTTGCTAGCGAAATATTTGTTTCCTGTGCAGCTCGTGATGCTGAACCAAATTCAGCATTGCCCAGATTTGTATAGCTCCCAGGATTCCCATTTCCCACCATGATTCTTGGAGGATGCTGGATTGATCTTATCTGAGCTTCCAGCATCTTCTTGAATTCCTCCATCATGTGAGACACCCTCTCCTCATTCTTCCGATTCAGTTCCTCCACCATAGTATTCAACGCCTCTTGGACGCCCTCAATCCGCATCTCCAGCCTCTGAATCTCCGCTTGCGTTTGGCTCACCATGTATCAAATAGCTCTAATACCAGAATGATAAGACCTGTTCCTGCAAATTGGAATTCTTGGAAACCAAACAGATAGTTTCTCAGGCCTGTAAACTAAGAACGAAAGTAATAAAAGAGAAAAGAAAAAACTTGTATATTCATCAAAGTAAATCCTACATGTATCAGTCCAAGTCTACTTATACCAGTAATCCATCTCTTAACCCTACTTCCCGCCCATTTTACAGTTAACCAGTTACTAACCTCCTAACAACCCAACTAATTACTCTTATAAAACTGCTGCGTTTTATACTTGGAAAAACTGGCTCGTATCAGACCCCTTCTCGTATGAAGAAATGGTGAAACTGGGTTTCTTCTTTGAAAGCTTTGATGTGGGAAGAATATTGAATACCTAAGTGAAAGTGCGTCCATGGCTGCACAGCTCTGCTCCACCGTAGGAGATGGAGATGGAAATGGAAGGGCTTGCAAATCCGACATTGATATACGTGAAGTAATTAATTTGACATGAAAAATTCTAAGCAGCGTTTGTAGGCCAACGGTTAGGATAATTACCTTCCTAGCATAGACCCGAGTTCGACTCACGGCAGACGCAGAATCATTTTGTTTATGTATTTTACTTTTATCTTCTTTAACTTTAAAAAAAAAATTTCTTAGGACTTTCTTCACCATGTGAAACACGCCAACTAATAATTTATTAAATTAATTCGAATATCATTAAATAAAAGAAATAAGTATTTGTGGTAGTCACACTCACCCAAATAAAAGAAGTGGTAGAGACTCAAGTGAGAGAGCTAAATGACATCAGAAACACCAAGAGAGCTAATCACAGAGGAGGAAGAAGAAGCACAGGCAAAATTGAATATATGGAAATACATATTTGGGTTTGTGGAAATGGCTGTAGTGAAATGTGCCATTGAGCTTGGTGTACCAGAAGCCATTGAAAACCATGGAGGCCCCATGACACTGTCTGAGCTATCGTCAGCTCTAGGCATGTGCTCCTTCACAAATCTACCGCATCATGAGGTTCCTAACTCACCGTAAAAGTATTTAAAGAGATACCCACAAGCCAAGAAGAGTGTCTTGGTTATGCTCACACAGCTTTGTCCCGGCTTTTAATGAGAAAAGGAGAACATAGCATGGCTGCTTTCGTTTTGCTGGAGAGCAGCCCTGTTATGTTGGCACCATGGCATGCTCTGAGTACCCGTGCTTTGGTTAATGTCAAGTCACCCTTTGAGAAGGCACATGGTGAAGATATTTGGAGCTATGCTGAAGATAATCTAGCTCATAGTCAACTTTTCAATGAGGCCATGGCTTGTGATGCTAGAGTAGCTGTGCCTGCTATAATTGAAAATTGTGGGAAAGGAATTATTTGATGGAGTTGGTACTTTGGTGGATGTTGGTGGAGGCAATGGCACTACTATGAGCCTGTTGATTAAGGCATGTCCATGGATTCAAGGCATCAATTTTGATCTTCCTTATGTTGTTGCCGCTGCACCAAAGGGCGAAGGTTGTAGAAAATGTTGGGGGTGACATGTTCCAATGTGTTCCCAAAGCTGATGCTGCCTTTCTCATGGTTAATTAGTCAATATTGAAACTCTTTTGCTCAATAGACTTGATGATGTTATAATTGCTCCATTGCTTAGTATGTGTTTTTGTTATATGTTTTTCAGTGGGTTTTGCATGACTGGGGAGATGAGGAGTGCATCCACATCTTGAAGAAATGTCGGGAAGCTATTCCGGAGGACAAAGGGAAGGTTATAATTGTTGAAGCCGTGCTTGAAGAAGGAAAAGAAGAAAATAAGTTGAAAGATGTGAGATTGATGCTAGACATGGTGATGATGGCTCATACTGATACGGGCAAAGAGAGAACTTTAAGAGAATGGGATTATGTTATCAAAGAGGCTGGTTTCAGCCATTATACCGTGAAACCAATTCGTGCTGTACAATCAGTGATTATAGCCTTTCCATGATGTGTAAGAAGGTCTCAGTGTTGCAAAACTATGTTACATTTCCCTTATCTTCAATTTATCCTGCTTATTTACTTCGTAATAAATGGGTTTTGCTAATTAATGACTAGTTGCATTGGGCTGGAGCCAGACAATGCATGTGAGGTTGATGTGTAGCTGGTTTATTTGTTTATATTAGCACATTCAATTTGTTGAGTGGGTGAGAAGTACGCATCTCATTATTTGAGACGAGACAGATAAACAAGCATGGGCACATTTTGTAGTGTAGAGAGAATTTAGAAATATATTCTTGGACTCATTCTATTGTCTACTTTCCTTGTCTAATGGCATTAAGACAGCAAAATGATCAAAGCAGCATGTTCATGTAGTTATATTGGATGAGGTTTTTCCACCACAAACCAACAGATATTTACACAAAACACACAAGTATAAAATAATTCAACAATTGTATGAATCTGTTTCGTCTATTCTCCTTGATTCAAGGCATCATTTTTTATAATGCCTAGAGCAGTCATATTATTGTCAATGACTGTCCTCTATGTAAGTTTTCGGTCTCTCTCTACCAAGTTTGACACCTTAATTTCACCTGCACCAAGTCACATTTCCTAACTACGGCATCTATTAGCCGACGTTAGATATATCCAAACCATTGTAAGAGATTCTTTCTCATTTTTTATTCAATAGGTATTACTTTCATCTTCCTATGAATCTCCTTATTTCATATTATATCATTTCTTGTATATCTAGTCATCTATCTTAATATTCACATTTCGACTACTCTCATCTTATGTGAATGTTGTTTCTTAACTGACCCAACATTCAGAACCATATAACATAATCAGTTTCACTATTATCCTATAGAAATTTTCTTTTAACCTATTCAGGATTTTAGGATTACATAAAACTCTCAAAACACTCCGTCACTTCACCCACCCTGCCTTAATCCTATGGTTCACATCATGTCAATTGTGCCATCTTTTTGTATAAATGAATATAAATACTTAAACACATCCTTTGTAGTATTGACTGACCATCCAAAATTCTTTTAGCTGAGCTTCCTCTAATGTCACTAAAATCGTACTCTATGTACTCAATTTTGGTCCGACTCAACTTAAGATCTTTAGATTCTAATGCGTTTCTCCACAATTTTAATTTAGATTTTAAACTTTCTTTAGTTTCGTCTACCAATACGATATCATAGGTAAACTAACATGTACCATAGAGCTCTATCCTGAATAGGTAAAGTAAGTTCATCCATAACTAAAATAAATAGTAAGGGACTTAAGGATGAACCTTAATAAACACCTATCGTGATCGAAAACTCTTCCAGTCATACCATCTACAATCTGTATCCCTAGTCATTAATCATTCATACATATCTTTAATAACTTTTACTATATTTAGTTGAGATTTTCTCCTCCTTAAAGAACCTACCACAAAACTTGTCTCAACATTCTATCATACGTTTTTTCTAGATCAATAAAGTTATGTGAAGATCATTTTTCTTTTCTCTACATTTCTCTATCAATCTCCTAAATAAGAAAATAGTCTACTATTGTAGATTTTTCAAGACAAATTGATTCTCGAAAATTAGAGTCTTGTTCCTAAGCCTATGTTTAATCACCATTTTCAAAAATTTATTATATGAATTATAAATTTTGTTCCGCGATATTTCTTACAACTTTGAAAATCACCTATATTCTTATAAGAAATTCAACAGAACCACTTCAAAATATGACAGGGGATTCCCATTCAAGTTCCCTAACACCTTCTTGATCAAAAACCAGCATCTACTCCCACCACTGAAACTCCCAAAAAAGTAGCATTAATTCCACTGGTTTTTCTCATCTACTTTGAGGTTGCAGGTGACCCTTATGGTGAAGAACCCGCAGTGGGGGCTGCCGGGCCGTTTTCAGCAATCATTGGCTTCTTTATCTTCCCTTTCCTCTGGGGCATCCCAGAGGCCCTTATCGTTGCAGAACTCAGCACAGCCTTCCCTGGCAATGGTGGCTTTGTCATTTGGGCTAATGAAGCCTTTGGTCCCTTCTGGGGCTCTCTATTGGGTTCTTGGAAGTTCTTTACTGTAGCCATGAGCTTAGCATCATATACGGCTTTGCATAGATTATGTCAAGCTGGCTATCCCAATTCTCTCTTCTGGGCTCTCTCGCTATCTTGCTATGTTTGTTTTAACTTTGATGCTATCTTTCTTGAATTATACTGGATTGACTATAGTGGGATACACTCCAGTGGACTTTAGGAATTATTTCACTTTTGCCCTTTATACTTTTGTCCTTGATTTCAATTCCAAAAATTGATCCTGGTAGATGGGTCAGTTTGGATGAAAAAGGTGTCGAGAAGGATTGGACGTTGTTTCTTAATGTCCTGTTTTGGAACTTCTCTACTGGCTGCAACTGGGGCTATACCTCTTCATCAAGAAGATTGGGTTGATGGGTACTTTACAGTGATGGCTGAAATGATTGGAGGAAAGTGGTTGAAGTTCTGGATAGAAATTGGTTCAGTTTTAGCAGTTACTGTATAATATCAAGCCCAGTTAACCACTACAGCATATCAGCTTCTGGGTATGGCAGATATAGGATTTATACCAAGAATTTTTGGAGTACGATCAAGGAGGTTTGATACTCCTTGGATGGGAATCTTGATCTCAACAGCGATAGCACTTGCAGTATCTTTCTTGGATTTCACTGTTATCATTTATTCAGTGAACTTCTTGTACAGTTTAGGGATGCTTTGGAGTTTGCATTTTTCCTGTGGTTGAGGAAAAAGTTTTCAATATTGAAAAGGCCATTTAAAGTTCCCCTGGGGTTTGCTGGATTGGTGGTAATGTGCTCCATTCCAACCGGGTTTTTAATCTATGTGATGGCCAATGCTACTAAATACTGTGTATTTGATTAGTGCTTTGCTGACTGCCTTGGGGATTGTCTGGTATTTCTTCATGAATCTTTGTAAATCAAAGAAGTGGGTTCAATTAAAAAATCCAGCAGAAAATCTGGGTGGGAGAAATACTAATTTGGTTATCATTTATACATGAGGGTTCTAGCCTTGTGCAGATTTATATGTGGGCATAAAATGTGATGATTTCGCAGCAATAAATGGAACTTTACAGATGAAAACCTAGTAGAGGTGGAATTTGAACATATCGTATTTATTTTAAAAGCTAAAATACAAACTCTTAAAAAAGGAATGAACACCCATTCAACTAATAGTTAAAATCAAACATCTCAACCACAGAGTGCTTCCACCAGAACTACAACCTATTATGCTGTGAGATCTAAAAGTACGAGGATAATGAAAAACAATTTCTTCAGACCATAGAAACATCTCCGAGAACTAAGAAGGGTATGCATTTTTTATGAATATAAGTGTTGAACCATCACATACATAATACGAACAAAAAAGTCTGTCAGTAGTCCTACACAATGTACCCAAGTAGACGGTCAAAACTAGTCTAACATGTCTAATTATATGGCATTAAAAGGTCAAAACTCGCAATATGCAAGAGTAGGAATTACTGTGTGAAATTACTGAAACTCTTTTATGAAGGAACTGCAACCTTTTCCAGCCTCTTATCAGCTTTTGAAGGCTTTTCAGCAACTGCGTTTTCAGATTTCTCTATTCCTTGAATATCAGTTATCCTCAACTTAGTCAGCTCCTGAAAAAAGAGAGCCATCAGTAAGAAAAGATAATAGCGACAATCCTAAATGAACAGTTCAGATGGTTGATTTCTATATACCTGACGATGCCCTTTGGTTCTTCGGTAATTCTTCCTTCGTTTTTTCTTAAAGATAATCACTTTTGCATCCAATGCCTGAAAGTAAAAGGAAAAAAAGAGCAACTTTAAGATAGAAGTACTATAAAATGGTGTCATCTTCTTTCTTTCATTCTTTTTCTTTTATGCTTTTTCTGTAAAGAGACTTATGTGATCTAAAAAAATGTGACAGGCATTTTCTTTCAGTATTGCCATGATAATACAAAAGGACCATACTAAGATACATAATGTGATGTATACTGTCTGACAGAGAAGGGATGGGAAGACAGGGAGGAAAAAAACAATTCCACACATACATGCTCCTCAACAACTGCATGAACAGAAGCATCTGGCACCATAGGCCTACCCACAATTGTCTGACTACTGGAGCCAAGCAAGAGAACTTGGTTCAGGACCAACTGCAATCAAGAAGGAAGCACCAAAAATACTTAATTATTAGAATGGACAGCTCACGAGATGAAAACTGCCAACCAATTCAGGATAGCTGCATGTTTGCTTAAATTATAAATATAAAGGTACACCAGCAAACAAACAAATAATGCATTGGTACTTTTTTTCTTTTTCTTTTTTCCTCCAATGAATAGAGTGACAGTAAAAGAATTATAACTGCAACATGAACATTGTTTCTGAAGATAGAAAAGACAGAAAATAAGAATTGACAATTAAACCTGTAACAAGTAAATGGTTCATTTGAAGTGCTTGTTATCCCACTCTAAATCCTGATATATGCCAACTGCCTAAACCCAGTTTCCTAACTTGTTCAACAAGGATAACTATGTCAATAGATTGCAATAACAATAGGAGCCTAACTATTTTGTCTCAAGTTTCCTCCTTCTTGTTCAGCAGTAATGAAGAATTGCACTGAAGACCGCTGTTGGTGGTGCTTGGTCCATGGACATAAGAAATAGACATTGAGGCACTCCCCATGCACTAATACATAAAACAGAAAACAAAAACAAAAAGCATTTTGAGCTTTCTCCTCACTTGGTGGCACCACAACTTCTTATCCAACATATTTATGTTTACTCTACGTTGTCATTCCAATTTCCAACAAACTATGATTTCTCTTAAGTGCATTCTATACCACTTGAAGTCTACACAGAAATCCATTGGCCTCTTAAGAAAATCTGATCGTCCACTCTTGTGTTAGTGGCAATTGATTCTGGAGCAGGCAATCCATCAACAGATCTCTGCAATAGCAACAGATATAAGAACCCGCCAATTCCACCAGTCAAGAAGTCCAAACCAGCATTTTCCACAGAATAGAAAGATGCAGCAAAGTACCAATAAAGATCAAAACTGCATCATAAATCAGTAAGGAGAATTTCAAATCTGCGTATTCCCTCATGCTTTGCTAGTTTGATATCTCAGGATTAGAGAGCAAGGTCGAGTCAGGAAGGCCCTTGCTAAAAAAGGCAAAAGGACCAACCCGAATAAATTGGTAACAAGGCAAGGTTTAAGTTCAACCATGGAAGTATCGCTTCCCTGCTACCAGCAAGATATCCTCAACTTGAAAATCATACTGGAAACCTAAATACTGATATAAACCATCTTTTTCTTTCAGAGAAGGTTGATGCTCACAGCTAATAACAGTCAAGCACAAGCTTCCTAGTCGCCACTGACCTGACCTTAGAGAGAGAAGAGAGTAGTTATATTAAGACTTTGGTTACAGGGATCATATATGGGTAAGGGATGTCAAGAGTGCTCTTTGCAACTTAAATAAGCTCATGCTAAGTGAAAAAGACATATATATTAGAAATCTAAGCCTCTGAAGAGAGTTGAAATTGTTTGAAATCTATAGTAAATCAATTGGTGCGTTGATGTAAGTTAATTTATGCTAAAAATGTGCAATAAGAGTATTCTACTCATTAATCGGAAAGCTTTTTCAGTGTATATAAAAATGTGCTTTAACAAGCTATTCTCTACAATTGTAGTCTTCTAGGTAAGATTTATCATTCTCTGCGGAATGTATAGGATATGACTTACAGTGAGCCTTGTCTATATGATATCAAAATTAGAATCCATTAGAGGCTTTTACCTGAATCAATGCTAATCCAAAGAGCTTCAACTCTTCCTATTTTAGGCCCCTCAAAGATGAACTCATTGACAGAACCCCTTTGAAACTAAAGCATGTTGGTTCCAACTACATCCTCTGATATTTTAGAATGATCAACCATCAAACAGGGAGAAACTCTCTGTAATATTGAATCACCATTTTCATCTATCAAGCATAGGAGAATTCCTGCATTTAAGTTGCTCAAACTTGAACCATATGTATTACTAGTACCAAGATTGACCACAAATAAAGACCTAGATTCATCCTCCTTCAGAGACAAAGAAATATTCTTTATTAAGGTATCTGTGGGAGTTTCACTTCTGAGGCTGGCAAAAGACGTGAAGGCTTGGCATAGCCCCGAAAATATGTGGCAAGAAACCAGTTAGTTTTCTGGAACATTAGACACCCTGTGGTGAAATAAATATTATGCAAAGCCACAAAAAAGACAGATTATGCAGACCTAGTGTATGGGCATCAAATAACTCAACTCTGAATCTAGACACCAGAAACTAACATAATTTACTCATTATAGGAGCTATGGCTAAGCTAAATCAAAGAATGAAAGATAAATGTATCAGAGATCCTACTATCCATTTCAGTCTTTGACCCTAACACTAAGACAGTAGACAGAAACTGAGAGCAAAAAATCAGAAATATTGTAACACAAACCCCTGTATTACAAAATAATATTGTCCAAATGGCAACAAAAAAGTTTCCAATAATTTAGCTGTGGTGTCCAACGTCAGCATTTTATCTGATATAGATGGTAAGATAGCTTAGGTCCGTCTAACATACACAAACAGTTCCATTCATCAACACTTCATATTTTACCACAATTATGTAATGAGTAAACAGTTATCTATCCAAAGCTGATACAAGCCAAGCTTCCTGAGTAATATGACAACCATCTTAACGCAGCAGCAAGTCTATAATATGCTACTCCTACTTAAACTTCCCCTATATACATAAACTAGATAACAAGTTTACAGATGTAAACATCTAAATGAACCGAACTAGAGGACGTTTAATAACCAATGAACTTTTAGGGCATATTTCCTTGCTATAACACTTTTTGGTAGTCTCTACAATTACTATTACAGCATGACTCAATAATATGGGAAATTCTGTCTTTGACTCAAAAGAAAAGCAGCCAGATTTTATTTGAAACTAGAAAGTTCTCAAGAAAGTTTCAGTCCTTTGTTCTCTCATTCCCATATCAATCCAGTTGGCAGTCATCAAATATACCCAACGTAAAGAATCCATTTTTAAAAGGGAAAGCTTGAGACTTGATTCCTCACAAGTTCAAAGAGATGAAAATGGTGAACTTGAAATGTTATATGAGTTCCCCGATAATGGGTTTCCTCAGAAATAAAAACATGGACTGAAATTCGAAATATGCACTCACCTTGAAAATCAGATTGCTTGGTATGAAGAGCAAAGCGAAAATCCGGTGTAAAGCATGACCCCTTCTCGTATGAAGAAATGGTGAAACTGGGTTTCTTCTTTGAAAGCTTCGATGTGGGAAGAATGTTGAATACCTAAGTGAAAGTGCGTCCATAGCTGCACAGCTCTGCTCCACCGTACGAGACGGAGATGGAAAGACTTACAAATCCGATAATGATATACCATCAAATAACTATTTGACATGATTAATTCAAACTAGCGTTTGTAGTCCAACGGTTAGGATAATTGCCTTCCAAGCAATAGACCCGGGTTCGACTCCCGGCAGACGCAGAATCATTTTGTTATGTATTTTACTTTTATCTTCTTTTACTTTTTCTTAAATATTTGTTATCACTCTTTAGATCCCAATGAGATTGTTTCTAATTTTATTATGTATTTTACTTTTATGTTCTTTTACTTTTTCTTAAATATTTGTTATCACTCTTTATATCTCAATGAGATTGTTTCTATCCAAAGAGTATGATAATACTCATAAGAAACAAAAAAAAAATTATGACTTTCTTCGTCATGTGCAACACGCCAACTAATAATTTATTAAATTAATTTTAATACCATTAAATAAAAGAAATAAGTATTAGTGGTAGTCACACTCACCCAAAAAAAATTAAAAGTGCATCTTTTTAATACCTAATCGAGCACATACATTTCATTTGGAGAGATGTGGAGTGCATCTATATTTTTAAAAAAATGCAATGAGACAGCTATTTTGGCTGATAAAGGAAAGGCCATATATAAATTAATGTTGCAAGATGTTTGATGTGTTTAATGCACATCTAATTGAAGAGCAACCATCATCACGTACTATATGGATTAATTTCACATGTTAATCTACAAAAAGGGTCGATTTGCTAATTATGCCACGCTCGCCCTCGTGTGGTGAGTGCTGTATGGCAATCGACACATGTTAATCTACAACGGAAATAAATCATATACAACCTAACTCCAAACACGTAAGCAAATCTAAAAATGGAGGCATATTTAACAACCCGCACTCATGTTTCCCTTTATAAATATGGAAGCTTTTAACCTTACAAAAACATCAAAAGAAGTGGTAGAGACTCAAGTGAGAGAGCTAAATGGGATCAGAAACACCAAGAGAGCCAATCACAGAGGAGGAAGAAGAAGCACAAGCAAAATTGAATATATGGAAATACATATTTGGGTTTGTGGAAATGGCTGTAGTGAAATGTGCCATTGAGCTTGGTGTACCAGAAGCCATTGAAAACCATGGAGGCCCCATGACACTGTCTGAGCTATCGTCAGCTCTAGGCATGTGCTCCTTCACAAATCTATCGCATCATGAGGTTCCTAACTCACCGTAAAATATTTAAAGAGATACCCACAAGCCAAGAAGAGTGTCTTGGTTATGCTCACACAGCTTTGTCCCGGCTTTTAATGAGAAAAGGAGAACATAGCATGGCTGCTTTCGTTTTGCTGGAGAGTAGCCCTGTTATGTTGGCACCATGGCATGCTCTGAGTACCCGTGCTTTGGTTAATGTCAAGTCACCCTTTGAGAAGGCACATGGTGAAGATATTTGGAGCTATGCTGAAGATAATCTAGCTCACAGTCAACTTATCAATGAGGCCATGGCTTGTGATGCTAGAGTAGCTGTGCCTGCTATAATTGAAAATTGTGGGAAGGAATTATTTGATGGAGTTGGTACTTTGGTGGATGTTGGTGGAGGCAATGGCACTACTATGAGCCTGTTGATTAAGGCATGTCCATGGATTCAAGGCATCAATTTTGATCTTCCTTATGTTGTTGCCGCTGCACCAAAGGGCGAAGGTGTAGAAAATGTTGGGGGTGACATGTTCCAATGTGTTCCCAAAGCTGATGCTGCCTTTCTCATGGTTAATTAGTCAATATTGAAACTCTTTTGCTCAATAGACTTGATGATGTTATAATTGCTCCATTGCTTAGTATGTGTTTTTGTTATATGTTTTTCAGTGGGTTTTGCATGACTGGGGAGATGAGGAGTGCATCCACATCTTGAAGAAATGTCGGGAAGCTATTCCGGAGGACAAAGGGAAGGTTATAATTGTTGAAGCCGTGCTTGAAGAAGGAAAAGAAGAAAATAAGTTGAAAGATGTGAGATTGATGCTAGACATGGTGATGATGGCTCATACTGGTACGGGCAAAGAGAGAACTTTAAGAGAATGGGATTATGTTATCAAAGAGGCTGGTTTCAGCCATTATACCGTGAAACCAATTCGTGCTGTACAATCAGTGATTATAGCCTTTCCATGATGAGTAAGAATGTCTCATGTTGCAAAACTATGTTACATTTCCCTTATCTTCAATTTGTCCTGCTTATTTACTTGGTAATAAATGGGTTTTGCTAATTAATGACTAGTTGCATTGGGCTGGAGCCAGACAATGCATGTCGGGTTGATGTGTGGCTGGTTTATTTGTTTATATTAGGCACATTCAATTTGTGGAGTGGGTGAGAAGTACGTATCTCATTATTTGAGCCGAGACAGACAAACAAGCATGTGCACATTTTGTGGTGTATAGAGAATTTAGAAATATATTCTTGGACTCATTCTATTGTCTACTTTCCTTGTCTAATGGTGTTAAGACAGCAAAATGATCGAAGCAGCATGTTCATGTAGTTATATTGGATAGGGTTTTTCCACCACAAACTAACAGATATTGACACTAAAATAATTCAAGAAATTGAACATAATTCAATTCAATTCAACTAAGTCTTAAATCCCTAAACTAGTTAGGATTAACTATAAGAATCTGTTTTCCTCCATTCTCCTCGATTCAAGGTATCATTTTGGTAATATCTAGAGCAGTCATATCATTCTCAATGAACTACATTCATGTAAGTTTCGGTCTCCCTTTACCAAGTTCGACACCTAATTTCACCTGCACCAAGTCACCTTTCCTAACTATGGAATCTATTGGCCGATATTAGATATGTCCAAACCAACGTAAGCAATTCATTTTCTATTCGATAGGTATTACCTCCATCTTCATATGGATTCCTCATTTCGTATACTATCATTTCTTGTATATCCAGTCATCTATATCAATATTCACATTTCGACTTACTCCCATCCTATGTGAGTGTTGTTCTTAACTGCCCTAACATTCGGAACTATACAACATAGCCGGTCTCATTACTATCCTATAGAAATTTTCTTTTAACCTATTCTAGATTTTAGGATCATATAAAACTCCCAAAGCACTCCGCCACTTTACCCATCTTGCCTTAATCCTATGGTTCACATCATGCTCAATTGCACCATCTTTTTGTATAAATGAATCTAAATACTTAAACACATCCTTTATAGTGTTGACTGACCATCCAAAGTTATTTTAGTCGAGCCTCTTCTAATGTCACTAAAATCGCATTCTATATACTCAGTTTGTGTCCTACTCAACCTAAGATCTTTAGATTCTAATACGTTTCTCCATAGTTTTAATTTAGATTTTAAACTTTCTTTAGTTTCGTCTACAAATACAATATCGTCTGTAAACAACATGCACCATAGAGCCCATCCTGAATAGCTAAAGTAAGTACATCCATGACTAAAACAAATAGTAACTTAGTCATTAATCATTCATATATATCTTTAATAACTTCTAGATATTTAGTTGAAACTTTTTTTCCCTCAAGAACTCACCACCAAATTTATCTCGACATCCTATCATACGCTTTTTCTAAATCAATAAAAGTCATGTGAAGATTATTTTTTTTTTTCTCTACATTTTTCCATTAATCACCTAATTAAGAAAATAGTCTATATTGTAAGATCTTCCAAGACAAATTGATTCTCATAATTAGAGTCTCGTTCCTAAGCCTATATTTAATCACTATTTCTCAAAACTTATTATATGACTTACAAGTTTTATTTCTTACAACTTTAAAAATCAACTTTATTCTTATAAGAAATTGAACAGAACAACTTCAAAATATGACAGGGTATTCTCATTCAAGTTCGCGACACCTTCTTGATCAAAAACCAGCATCTCCCCACACCACTGAAACTCCCAAAAAACTAGCATTAATTCCACTGGTTTTTCTCATCTACTTTGAGGTTGCAGGTGACCCTTATGGTGAAGAACCCGCAGTGGGGGCTGCCGGGCCGTTTTCAGCAATCATTGGCTTCTTTATCTTCCCTTTCCTCTGGGGCATCCCAGAGGCCCTTATCGCTTGCAGAACTCAGCACAGCCTTCCCTGGCAATGGTGGCTTTGTCATTTGGGCTAATGAAGCCTTTGGTCCCTTCTGGGGCTCTCTATTGGGTTCTTGGAAGTTCTTCACTGTAGCCATGAGCTTAGCATCATATACGGCTTTGCATAGATTATGTCAAGCTGGCTATCCCAATTCTCTCTTCTGGGCTCTCTCGCTATCTTGCTATGTTTGTTTTAACTTTGATGCTATCTTTCTTGAATTATACTGGATTGACTATAGTGGGATACACTCCAGTGGCTTTAGGAATTATTTCACTTTTGCCCTTTATACTTTTGTCCTTGATTTCAATTCCAAAAATTGATCCTGGTAGATGGGTCAGTTTGGGTGAAAAAGGTGTCGAGAAGGATTGGACGTTGTTTCTTAATGATTGGAACTGGGGCTATACCTCTTCATCAAGAAGATTGGGATTGATGGGTACTTTACAGTGATGGCTGAAATGATTGGAGGAAAGTGGTTGAAGTTCTGGACAGAAATTGGTGCAGTTTTAGCACTTAATGGACAATATCAAGCCCAGTTAACCACTACAGCATATCAGCTTTTGGGTATGGCAGATATAGGATTTATACGAAGAATTTTTGGAGTACGATCAAGGAGGTTTGATACTCCTTGGATAGGAATCTTGATCTCAACAGCGATAGCACTTGCAGTATCTTTCTTGGATTTCACTGTTACCATTTATTCAGTGAACTTCGTGTACAGTTTAGGGATGCTTTTGGAGTTTGCATCTTTCCTGTGGTTGAGGAAAAAGTTTTTCAATATTGAAAAGGCCATTTAAAGTTCCCCTGGGGTTTGCTGGATTGGTGGTAATGTGCTCCATTCCAACTGGGTTTTTAATCTATTCGATGGTCCATGCTACTAATACTGTGTATTTGATTAGTGCTTTGCTGACTGCCTTGGGGATTGTCTGGTATTTCTTCATGAATCTTTGTAAATCAAAGAAGTGGGTTCAATTAAAAAATCCATCAGAAAAACTGGGTTGGGAGAAATACTAATTTGGTTATCATCTATACATGAGGGTTGCCTTGTGCAGATTTATATGTGGGCATAAAATGTGAAGATTTCGCAGCAATAAATGGAACTTTACAGATGAAAACCTAGTAGAGGTGGAATTTGAACATATCGTATTTATTTTAAAAGCCAAAATACAAACTCTTAAAAAAGAAATGAACATCCATTCAACTAATAGTTAAAATCAAACATCTCAACCACAAAGTGCTTCCACCAGAACTACAACCTATTATGCTGTGAGATCTAAAAGTACGAGGATAATGAAAAACAATTTCTTCAGACCATAGAAACATCTCCGAGAACTAAGAAGGGTATGCATTTTTTATGAATATAAGTGTTGAACCATCACATACATAATACGAACAAAAAAGTCTGTAAGTAGTCCTACACAATGTACCCAAGTAGACTGTCAAAACTTGTCTAACATGTCTCACTATATGGCATTAAAAGGTCAAAACTCGTAACATGCAAGAGTAGGAATTACTGTGCTAAATTACTGAAACTCTTTTATGAAGGAACTGCAACCTTTTCTAGCCTCTTATCAGCTTTTGAAGGCTTTTCAGCAACTGCGTTTTCAGGTTTCTCTAGTCCTTGAATATCAGTTATCCTCAACTTAGTCAGCTCCTGAAAAAAGAGAGCCATCAGTAAGAAAAGATAATCGCGACAATCCTAAATGAACAGTTCAGATGGTTGATTTCTATATACCTGACGATGCCCTTTGGTTCTTCGGTAATTCTTCCTTCGTTTTTTCTTAAAGATAATCACTTTTGCATCCAATGCCTGAAAGTAAAAGGAAAAAAAGAGCAACTTTTAAGATAGAAGTACTATAAAATGGTGTTATCTTCTTTCTTTCATTCTTTTTCTTTTATGCTTTTTCTGTAAAGAGGACTTATGTGATCTAAAAAAATTTGACAGGCATTTTCTTTCAGTATTGCCATGATAATACAAACGGACCCTACTGAGATACATAATGTGATATATACTGTCTGACAGAGAAGGGATGGGAAGACAGGGAGGAAAAACACAATTCCACACATACATGCTCCTCAACAACTGCATGAACAGAAGCATCTGGCACCATAGGCCTACCCACAATTGTCTGACTACTTGAGCCAAGCAAGAGAACTTTGTTCAGGACCAACTGCAATCAAGAAGGAAGCACCAAAAATAATTAATTATTAGAATGGACAGCTCACGAGATGAAAACTATCAACCAATTCAGGATAGCTGCATGTTTGCTTAAATTATAAATATAAAGGTACACCAGCAAACAAACAAATAATGCATTGGTACTTTTTTTCTTTTTCTTTTTTCCTCCAATGAATAGAGTGACAGTAAAAGATTTATAACTGCAACATGAACATTGTTTCTGAAGATAGAAAAGACAGAAAATAAGAATTGACAATTAAACCTGTAACAAGTAAATAGTTCATTTGAAGTCCTTGTTATCTCACTCTAAATCCTGATATATGCCAACTGCCTAAACCCAGTTTCCTAACTTGTTCAATCAAGGATAACTATGTCAATAGATTGCAATAACAATAGGAACCTATCTATTTTGTCTCAAGTTTCCTCCTTCTTGTTCAGCAGTAATGAAGAATTGCACTGAAGACCGCAGTTGGTGGTGCTAGGTCCATGGACATAAGAAATAGACATTGAGGCACACCCCATGCACTAATACATAAAACAAAAAAAGCATTTTGAGCTTTCTCCTCACTTGGTGGCACCACAACTTCTTACCAACATATTTATGTTTAACTCTACATTGTCATTCCAATTTCCAACACACTATGATTTCTCTTAAGTGCATTCTATACCACCTGAAGTCTACACAGAAATCCATTGGCCTCTTCTTATCAAGACAAAACAACGCTCTATGGTCATTTTTTTTCTCTTCAGAAACTTAAAACTTAAATCAACAATAAAGATGAAAACATTTTGTCATATCCTCATTGCAAGTAAGAAAGTACTAGAGGACAGCAAAAGAAAATAGTCTGCCACAAAGCTAAGCATTGCTTTTCTTCTTAAGAGATAAAATCCCCTTGAACAAACACCCCTTAAATTGTTGAAGAGTAATTCAATCTATACTGGAAAAAACTGAAAATAAATACTTTTAAGAAAGATTACATATCCTCATGGCAAATACAGAGAACCAACAAACTGAACAGTCCGGCACAAAAATAAGACTTATCTACTACAAATACCAGCTGCATCATTGAAGGAAACCTCTCTTTATCCAGTAAAGTGAAAATATACCTTCATAAAGTTCCCATTACTTGTAAGGAGTGTTTCTTGTTACAAATACAAATCTGACCAGCCCCAATAAACAAATTCCTTTGTAACAAGAATGCTTGCACGAGTGCATTACCACGAAAAAAGAAAAGCTACAAGCAACATATTTCTGCCTGTCTAATACTTCGTGATGTTTAACATAGCATTAAGAGCCAAATTAGATATTTCAGATTCTTAAAACTAGTTAGTCTACCACAATATTGAACCATAGAAAACACTATGCCCGTGCTATTGAATAACTCTTGGACATTGAGTTAAAATTCCAAAGCAATCGTATTACTACTTATAACATACTAATTTCTCCATACTAGCATATTGAACGCAAGAGGAATCAAATAGAAATATTAAGATAAATTACACGACGATAAGTCAGAGACTGAACCTCCTATCACAATTTGAAACAAATAAACACACATAGAAGCAAATATAAATAACTGATGAGCATGGATTTTTTTCTTTTTTGCCACAAATTTAAATAAAGTCAGTAGACAGATGTGACCAAATGAGTTGAATTTGATCATATATGTACTAGCAAGAGGAAAACAAGAAGCTCAAGAGCGACCTACCTTGTCATTCACTTCACAAAATTTCAGCCTTTCAGTGAAAATGCAATCCCTATTGCTCACTTTAAACTGGTGCGAACCAATCTACAAGCCCAGATAAACATATGCAATTTTTACAACTCCTATTACCAGAAATCACATAAAAGTAATTGTGATGTAAAATCGAACCTGAACTACAGCATAAACCGGCTCATAAGGCTTAAAAACCCGATCATTCTTATGGAGTGGTCCAACTACTTTGTACCCAATAGCTGCCGCTTCTGCTTCTTTCTCCTCAGCCGTATACTCTCTTTTCGCACCACCACCACTGGACACTGAGACATCTTCATAGTCGCTACTCTCTCCTTCTTCTTCTTCTTCTTCCTCTTCTTCCTCTTCTTCCTCTTCTTCGTCGTCGCTGATTTGATGACTGGACGAGAAATGGCGGGGCTGAGACCATTGAGGACACCGGATGGGTCCAATGTCTGTAAAAATGTGAAGGGATTTTGAAGTAAAGGTTTTGAGAGGTGGCTTAGGCAACAACGGTGAGGATGTGAGGGATTGAAGAGAATGGTTTGTGAAGAGAAGAGAAGAGGCGTGGCGGGTCAAAGTGTGGAGGCACCGCCTGTTCGCCATGAATGCGATCGGAGAATTTTGTTTAAAGTTGCCCGTTCAAATTGGTTTTATTTGGAACACTCGAACAAAATAATGTCGTTCTTTGTATTTAGGTTTTGGTGACCCGACCTTCTTTTTCTTTTTTTTTGTCAGTCTGAAAATTTGAGGGTTTTTTTTTTTTTTTTTTTTTTTTCCAATAAGCACGCCCTCTAGGCCTCTATGATATTAAGCAAAATTTAGTCCCAAAATTCTTGATTTGTAAAGTTTTTATTTTGGTGAAACTAATTTCAAAGTTTAACAAAGATGGCTTTAGTTGTTTTCTCAAAACATACCAAAATTATCTAGTTGCCTTTGAAGGGTTTCTTTTGGTCTATTTGGTAAGAAAGTATTCAGCTTTGCAACATATATAATGTCTCACCAGGCATAAGAATTGGATTATTCAAGATGCAAATCTTGCTTTACTATATCTTTCTATATTATTTAAAATTTTAGCTTTATGCTAATTAAACAACATGCTAATATTGAGCACAATAGGTTTGTATTGTGTGTTGTGGGAGATAGCCAAACTTGAAATCTTAAGTAGCACAAATGTGGAGCCTGAAAAAGTTTTTCAATATCCTTAGTCCTTGTGTCGGTCTGCTAGTGTCATTGTTCCTATTGGAGATTAATTGGATGAATAGTGGTCATGTAATGTCTTAGGAGTATTAATAAAATCTCGATTTGGTATGACTTTTCCACTCTTCTTTCTTATAATAGAATTGAAAATGATTCATTTTTCTTTTCACAAGAATATAAAATAAAAATAAAAAAACTAGATTCAGTTTCATGTAAGACAAATATTAATTAAAAAAAAAGAAAGAAAGGGAATTCCCATTTGGAGTCTATGGTTTTTGAGTAGGAATTATGAGTAACTGATCCAATCTCCTCTGTATCCCAAGCTAATGAATGATGAATCCTGAAATCTCTTCACACGGCGCTAGACTAGCATTGAAACAAGGAGCTCTACTTGAAAAATAACCCAATGCAAAACCTTGGCCAAAATCAGAGACCATGCCTGAAAACCTCCCCATCGCCACCACAACCACAATTACCAACCCAAAAAAGCTTACGTTTGTCCCTCTAATTTTCGTCATCTACTTTGAAGTAGCCGGTGGTTCCTATGGTGAAGAACCTGCGGTTGAAGCTGCAGGACCCTTTTTGCTATTCTTGGCTTTCTCACATTCCCTTTCATTTGGAGTGTCCCAGAAGCTCTAATCACAGCTGAATTATCCACTGCCTTTCCTGGAAATGGTGGATTTGTTATCGGGACTTAACGTGCCTTTTGTCCCTTGGAAATTTGCCAGTGGTGTCATCAATATTGCTGCTTTCCCTGTTCTCTGTCTGGCTTGCCTAGGCACCTTGCGATAATGGCTTCTACTCTGGCTCTTTCTTTTCTCAATTTATACTGATTTGGCAATTGTTGGGTATTTGTTCCTCAATACTCTGTATTGGAACTTGAATTTCTGGGAAAATGTCAGTACTTTGGCAGGAGAAGTAGACACACCCCAAAAACTTTTCCAATGGCTCTTCTGATTGCTGTGATTTTTACTTGCGTGGCTTACTTGATTCCACTTTTTGCTGTTACTTTTGCTGTTACTGGCTCTGTTTCTGTGGCTCTGAGTGAATGAGAAGCAGGTTTTCATGCTGATAGCAGTGCTTATCAACTTGTGGGTATGGCGGATTTGGGAATTTTTACCCTAGTTTTTAGCCATTCTATCCAAATGGTTCAATACCCATTGGCCCTTGGGTGGGTATTTGCCTTTCCACTTTGATAACACTTGCAGTTTCATACATGGATTTCACAGACATTATTTCCTCAGCTAATTTCTTGTATGGTATGGGTATGTTACTGGAATTTGCTTCCTTTCTTTGGTTGAGAAGGAAGTCACCCACAATAAAGATGCCTTACCGGGTTCCGATGAGGCTGCCATTACTGGTGATCATGTGCTTGATACCATGTGCCTTTTTGATATTTGTGATGGTTATTGCTACCAAGACTGTTTATTTGATCAGTGCTGTGATGGCTGGGGCTGGAATTGGATGGTACTTCTTGATGAAACTCTGCAGGTCAAAGAAAGTTCAACAGTGTTGAGGTTGAAGAAAGATGACATTTGAAGGTTTTTGAATTTTGATAATGTAATCAAACATGAATTGCACCATTCCAACCGGAACAAGCAATGTTGGATGGAGCATGACTGTATTTGGAATTATGTGCGATTTTTTCATGAATCTTTGCAAGTCAAAGAACTAGATCAATTTTCAATAATGTAGAGAAAGTGAATGGGGGAAGGAAGAGTGATTTAGTCAACCATTTTTAAAGGTTCCTTAGTCTTTCTGCATATTTGCTAATTGGGTTGATTCTTGTGTTTAGTTTGAATTCTTTTTCTTCTTAGGAAAATGGAAATGCACTATGAGTACGTAGATTATTGTTGCTGCAGTTTTGACTTTCTTTCTCATTTATTTTCCTTCAAATCTTTGAATTTATGTTTTTATCTGATGAAATAAAAAAGATTGGTATTAACTAGTCATCACATTCTTTTCTTTTTTCTTTTCCTTCTTGGGCATAATCATAGTCTTTTGCACTCAATGAATGATAAGAATCTACAAACTAGTAGCTATACACCCACCTTTCCCAAATATTTCGAGTCACACAATCTCATCTTCTTCACCTAGATCTCTCTCCGCCCATCTTTTTGTTTGAAGAGACTCTCCATTAAAGCTAAAGCCTTATACCATATCATAGCATACGAGTGTATTATTAAAAAAATAATCATCAAATTTACAGTAAAAAAGAAAAGGAGAACGTACACAATTTGCACTAGAAATTAATATTGTTGTTTTGCACTAGAACATACTTAGTCTTTTTATTGGATACTTAATATTCAACTGATGTAACCGATTATCTAAACTGTATAAAAACATACTTTCCATATTATCTCTTTTATCTCTCTCCTTAATCTTAGTTCTCAGTCCAAGATGCACCCCCATTTCCAAAACCACTCTTGTTGCTGCCATGAAAGGTCCCCTCAAATTTGTTCAATGGAGTTAGATGTTTTTCTTTCAAACTTCAGATCTTAGGAGTATAATAGTAGACACATACCTTTATACACTCATGAATTATACCTTATAAAAAAGTTTCACAATCAAATATCATAGAAGAATAATCCTTTCTTTTCTTTTTTTTCATTTTGCTCATAATAAGCATAAGCATTATAAAATTATAGCATTTGATGTATCAATCTTATCCGTCCTCCACGTGAATAGACAAATTTGTGATATCATCTTCAGCAACAAGACTTTATCCGCGTATTTATCTGCCACTTGGAAACACATATCCTTTCTCAATAAATGTCTCCCTCATCTCACACCTATGCAAACCCTTATCCTCTATACTTACCAGTCTCTGAGTCAGTCCAAGGTAATGGCCATTAGCCAGGCAAAATGAATGACTTAGGGCAAAACCCAAATTTGAGAAAAGAGAGAAATAAGAATCTACCTAATGATTCTTGCCCATCACTACTTTATCATCATTTTCAACAACTTGACTCTTTATACAATTTATTTCTTTACCAAATTCACATTATATTTACATACATATTTCCCTATTTAAAATAAATAGAAATCAAGAGAAACATAATGGAAAGAATTCCATATGTAGTAATTAAAACAGCAATAACTAGATGAATATTAAGTTAACAGCCACGTGGCACCAATTGAGACGCGGTTACTGATACTGTAAACCCGTCTGTGTCTTTAAATAGTTTTCCCCACTCCCATGCTTCACTCACACTGTAAAGCCAAGTAACAGAAATGGAAAATTCTGATTTCATCGAATTGGTACCTGGCCTCCCGGAGGAGCTAGGACTCGAATGCCTCACTCGCTTGCCTTACTCCGATTACCGAGTCTCTGTCCGAGTTTGTCGTCGATGGCGTCACTTGCTTCAAAGTGATGATTTTTACTATCACAGGAAGAAATCAGGGCACACCCGTCGGTTGGCTTGCTTACTGCAAGCTATTTCAGCTCCGGAAGTAACCGATGGTCGAAAATCCAGTGGGTGTCCAATTACTTATGGAATCACTGTGCTCGACCCGGTGGGTTTAACATGGGAGCGGCTCGACCCCGTTTGGGAATACCCAGATGGCTTGCCTCTGTTTTGTCAATTGGCTAGCTGCGAAGGCAAGCTGGTTCTGATGGGTGGATGGAACCCGGTGAGTTACGATCCGGTTACTAAGATATACGTATACGATTTCAGAACCAATCAATGGAGACGAGGGAAGGACATGCCGTCGAAGCGTTCATTTTTCGCAATCGGATATTTTCATGGTCGGGTTTATGTCGCTGGTGGGCACGATGAGAACAAGAATGCGCTGAAATCGGCATGGGTTTACGATCTGAGACGGGATGAGTGGGACGAGTTGAGTCCGATGAGTCAGGAGAGAGACGAGTGCGAAGGCGTGGTGGTGGGTAACGAGTTCTGGGTAGTGAGCGGGTACGCCACGGAGAGCCAGGGAATGTTTGAGGGAACAGTGGAGGCGTATGAGTTCGAATCGGGTTTGTGGAAACGGGTTGATTTGTCGTGGGAAGTGGGTCGGTGTCCAAGGTCATGTGTTGGTTTTGGGAAAGATGGGAAATTAGTGAGTTGGGCAGAGTCGGACTCGGGGGTCCGAGTTGGGGCTTGTGGGATTGTTTTGGGTGCTGCACAGACCCTGGTGACTGGTTCGGAATACCAAGGTGCACCCAATGGGTTCTATTTGGTGGGAACAAAGGAAGGGCAAAATTGTAAATTTGAGAAGATCAGTGTGCCGGTTGAATTTTCTGGTTTTGTTCAGTCAGGCTGCTGTGTTGAAGTCTAGTATAGTACTTACTAATGTGTATGATACCCAAAAAGTAATCAAGTTTTGGTTTATAAATTCCAATGCTTAAGTGGCATTACAGAAAGAGATTACCATAAAATGTTTTATTTTTCTCAATTTCTGTGCTTAAATGCTCTTTTTCATGCAAATATAAAGATGAAAAGTGTCATTTAGTTTTTAAAATAAATAAAATTCACTACAAATTTGGTTCCCCACAGCATGGGCCACGGCTGCCACACCAACTTCCTAGCACGAGTCTTGCTTTGAGCATTTACCAGGATTTTTTTGATGGATTAATTAATCCACAATTTCTACGAGTTTCATGGATGATTGTGATCATCCATGGAAGCCGCAGCTCTATCAGTTAATTATCATTTTGTTAACAACATCCAATATAGCCTAAAGATAAACAAGGCACGCAACATGCCATTGGGGTTGGTAATGGTGAGGCACACAATATACAAAGAGAAACTTGGAGTGTTCTTGTAAAACAGACTGTGTATATAATAGCTATATGCATGACATGTACTTCACAACACAGTTGAACACTTTCTGAAATAACCATATTGTCAATCAGAACCTCTCTTTCTCAATCGATGGCTCCATCGATCACCCAGTCCTTGGATAATGTCACTGATTTCGTCATTCTCCAAGGCAATGGAGTAAAGGGTCTCTCTGAAATGGGCATAAAATGCCTCCCAAAACAATATATCCAACCACTAGAAGAAAGGATTACAAAGAGCAAAATTGTTTCCCAAGAATCCATTCCCATCATCGATATGCTGAATTGGGACGACCCAAAAGTTGCAGAAGCAATTTGTGATGCGGCAGAGAAATGGGGGTTCTTCCAAATTGTTAACCATGGAGTTCCCCTCCAGGTGCTGGAGAATGTCAAGAATGCAACTCATCAGTTCTTCGGGTTGTCAGCAGAGGAGAAGAGGCAGTACTCGAAAGAGAATTCACCGTCTAACAATGTCAGGTTCGGCACAAGCTTTAGTCCTGAATCAGAGAAGGCTCTGGAGTGGAAAGATTACTTGAGCCTCTTCTATGTTTCTGACTGTGAAGCGTCTGCTTTATGGCCTCCTGCGTGCAGGTAAACAACAAGTTGTCTTTGTGGAACTTTCTGTACAAAATTAAGCTCTCATAACTAACATAAAATGATTACTCTCTATTGAATTGTAGGGAAGAAGTGCTAGAATACATGAAAAGATCTGAAATAGTGATCAGAAAGCTACTAGATGTGCTAATGAAGAGACTAAATGTGACAGAAATTGACAAAACCAAGGAATCATTCTTAATGGGTTCAAAGAGGATCAACCTGAATTATTATCCCACTTGTCCAAACCCTGAGCTAACTGTAGGAGTAGGTCGTCACTCTGATGTCTCAACCCTCACTGTTCTTCTTCAAGATGACATTGGTGGCCTCTATGTGCGTGGAAGAAGCGATGACGATAGCTGGGTCCATGTTCCGCCGGTCAGGGGTTCCCTTGTGATCAACGTGGGTGATGCACTGCAAATAATGAGCAATGGTCGATACAAGAGCATTGAGCATAGAGTTGTTGCCAATGGAAGCAAGAACAGGATTTCTGTCCCAATTTTTGTGAATCCAAGACCATGCAACATCATATGTCCTTTACCTGAGGTGATTGCAAATGAAGAGAAAGCAATATACAAGGAAGTGTTGTATTCTGATTATGTCAAGCATTTCTTCAGCAAAGGTCATGATGGGAAGATGACAATTGAATTTGCCAAGATATGATCCTCGTTTACAATTAGTAGAAATAGGTGTGTATGTGTGTGCTCTTGTGTGAGAGAGATCAAAGAAAAATGCATAATGTTGTTAAATAAATAGAATTAAAAAAAGAATTGTGGGCTTGATTGGTTAATTAAAGCCTACACTTATAATCTTTATTTATAATAAAGAATAAAATAGTAGATTTTCACATTTAAACAATCGTGAGACTTAACATTATATTACTATTATGTTCCTAACACTCTTCCCAAGAATGAAGAATATACTGTTCAATCTTATATAAGAAAAACCCAATTATTAATGTTAACACTCCTAAAAGAATACCTACTGGAAAAAGACTCAACAGAAAAGCACAGATATTGTTTGAGCAGCCAAATCCCTTGTGAACTAAATAGATAACTAGGAATAGAAGAAAGTGAGAATAACTAGACTTGAATGATGAAGTGAAATAGACTGCGGAAAAGCATTGTTGACTTGATTAGTTAATTAAAGCCTACACTTAGATCTTTTATTTGTAATAAATAATAAAACATAAACTTTCACATCTAAGCAATGTAAGATTTAACATTATATTACAATTATATTTCTAACAAATATTAATGAAAAGTGTCCCTTGAACTCTTTGTTCTCCTCATAATCTACATTACGTAGTTAAAACATGTTGGTATCATTGGGAAGCAAGAACGTAGCTAGGGGTGAGCATAGAATTCGAAAAACTGATAATCCAACTCAAAACCAACCGATTCAATATGTAACCGACCCAATCCAAAAATACCATTTTTCATTCGGGTGACAGATTTGAAAAACCAAAATATTCGGTTGCTTACTCATTTAGGATTTTTTATCAACCGATTTGGGTGGGTCGGTCTTTCAAAGACTCAAAACGGACTCGACTCGACTGTCTGCTCAGCCAAAAAAGGTAAGCTGATCTGATTATATTAATTTAATACCCAGCCAAACTTTACACACTCTGGAATCAAAAGTATGATCATATGGCAAGTGAAAGGATCTATTATCAGATTCACTTTGCAAATCGCAGCGTCCACTCAGCAGCAAGATCATCATGTTTAGCTTTTGTCTGCCAAGTACAAATGTGCAATGCCAGGGAAAAGCGCATTATCTGCTTCGATGAAATCACCCAATATCAGTCCAAGACCATAAAATGTTTGTTATTATAGGTATTCAAAAACAAAAATGGAAATAGGAATACTTTATATGACTCTTGAATTCAGTTTAATGAATTCAATGTGTTACACAACCAATTATGATGTAATGGTTTTCTTGAGGGATCATATCATAAGCTTCCTCTTTTTCTTACGTTCAAGTCCTCTGTCATAACTTCCCTTCATACTTATAAATAAAAAAATCCCTTTTAATACCAGATTTACTCTCAACACTTAAAAACCAAATATAAGACATTCTCTACCACTGAAATAACTCTGACAAATAAGAAAAACAAAATGGCACCGACCTATACTCCTCCCCTCTCCCCACTAAAAAAGAAAAGAGGAAACAAAATTGGGATGGGAAAGGACATGAGACCATAATGACACAAGTTTCAGGATAGATATAAAAGGTGTCCAGAACAAACTAGAAGAACATACAAGGTTCAGGATTTTTCAAAATCGTTCTAAGTGCAAGTAGAACCTTGGTAATTGCTAGTGCCGGGCTCCAACTGTCTTTCAATATGTCTAGACTAACATTGCCAGTAGAATCAACATTGCAATGGTATATTCGAGTTTTGAACAGTACCTGCAAAGGAATCAATAGCAGAAAAGCATTTAATTGTGATAAACAGGATCCAAAATCTGGTTGTATTTGAGACACTACACTATTTTGCTTTATACACACTTAATCCAGGTAAAAATGAAACCTATTGATTAAGAAAATAAGAAGAGAGACAACAATGTTTACTGGTATGCATTTTTTCAATATGATATTGCAATATCCAAAATGCACAAGAATACGGTATAGAAGTTGGAATAGTAGACAAGCTCGAATGGATTAAGATTTAATACAAAATCATTTACCACTTTAAAAGGTAAATATAAAAATATTTTGTTATAAAGAAATACAATTGGCTCCCATCACATAAGCAAGCATCAAAAGAGAACATTATTAGGGATTCTTTATTGTGTGAAATGTAACTAAAAATACCAGTGGAGAAGAAACTTAGAAAAGTAATAATGAATAGTTAATCCTATCATTTATTTAAAAATTGATAATAACTGAATTTGTAACACCACCATTGTTGTTGAATATGCAAAAGAAGACGTTATTACTTATCCAAGCTCACATGTCCAACTATCACTTTCTTTTCTTGCCATAACCTAGACCCATATGGTGGAAGTGCAGTAGTAATTATTCAGCTAGCTGCAATATTGATAAGAATTTTTCTACTTAAAAATTATTGAATTAGAATTTTCACGTAAATTTGGACATGTAAAACATGTGGTAAGATTAAAAAGGCAGTCTTTAGAATCTAGTCATTCCATCATTTTCCATTTCAAGAAAGGACAAGGAAAGATTCGAGCAAGAAACTAAAACGAAAAGAGCAATGTCTCATATATGAAGAAAAAGGAATAAACTTGGAGACAGCAGGGGCCAAGGATGGCGAAGATTGGTTATTAGCGCAATTTGTTCTGCATTACTGAACGAATGAACAAACAAACAAATTTAAATTAGCTACTTAAGCTACAATCAGAACTTCAGAAGATTAAGCATGAAGCCAGTATTAACCACTTTATTCTCAACTACCACCAATTCCATAGGAGGCTGAGTATCGAATTTCCCTAAGGAAACTCTATACTCCAAATCCAGCCTGAAATTCTCCAAGTCAGATG
Organism: Quillaja saponaria; assembly: GCA_029379385.1. Lineage (NCBI taxonomy): Eukaryota > Viridiplantae > Streptophyta > Magnoliopsida > Fabales > Quillajaceae > Quillaja > Quillaja saponaria. The sequence goes on from CM055606.1 coordinate 20,665,481, forward strand.
AAGTTAATAGTTAAACCAAGTAAAACCCAGGTAACAGAGGTAGAGCTAAAAACCAAAAGTTCTATCTAACAAAAAGAGGAAGGAAGCAACTGTAGGTACCTGAAGGGCCGATAATAGTAGCTACCCAGTGACAGAGATTATCACCCTTTGGCCCAGCACAGCAATCGGGAGGTGGGTCCGTGTTGAGCTCCACCATTTTCCCTCTGAAGTCTCTTCCCTGAAGCCGACACCGAGGTTGTGGGCACCCATGACGACGTTGATGATGATCTAGACGATCTCCCCCCTCCAACTCCTGATATCATCGCCCCCGTGCCGTTCTGTGCCTACCCCAATTCCACCGGTTCGTAGCACTCCACAGTCCACAGCTCCAGTTCCAGAAAGAGTGAGAGAGGAGAGAGACACTGTTCAAGGAGAGTGGGTACGTAAGCTACACCTGTGCAGATTACAAGAAACCAAAGGCTGCGTCCAAGCCCGGTCAGAACAAACCACCAAAATACCGTCACTCTTTGAAGACACGAATTCAAAGTGTCAATTTTCTAGCAGGAGACCACGAATTCAGGTCTCCTGTGGAAGGGACACCTATTTTAGACCCTCCTTATATGTTCACTTTCATATTGCTACCTTGTAACCTCCTTCTAAAGTCTTAGGCTCTTAGGAAAAGATTAGTATCTACTGGGATCATTGAATTTGTACAGCATGATGAAAATGGTTAATTATCAGTACGACATTTCAGTAAGAGGTACATTGCCTAGTTCAAGCTTCAAAGCGCTATTATTATCTGCGGAAGAAGATAAAAAGAGGAATTTATTTAGTCTTGTTAATGATCATTTTGTCCAAAATTAACTTTTTTTCTGAGCTGACTTGAAACCTAATGAGCCGAGATACCTGCAAGGACTGGGCGGAGTGAACCCCTAACCTCTCCGACACACAAGTTAGTAAGAGTAGGTGATAAATAAATTTAATAGAGTTATTTCTAGACCAAAATGACATTGCCTTTTAACGGGGTTAAACATTCTATTTACAAAGAAAAAGAGGAGAAACAGGATGCCTATATTGTACATGATATCGGGTCCTTTGCTTTCCACGCGTTCACCTCTGGTTGGTCCACAGAAAATGGTACTAACAAGTCTGGACAATATAAGAATAAAGATCATTTTAGTCGTATAATAATAAATTGGTTAAATTTGAATCCGATAAATAAACAAAAACAGAGGAAACGTTGAAGAGGTAACAAAAGAAAGAGATAAGGAGAACACTGTATGTTTATCTTTGTCTATCCATATTACGTGTACTCTTGCAGTATTATGTGTGTGTGTTTGGAGGTACTTACACAAAGTGTTTTGGGATTTTTGAGGTCTATACCTTCGGCACTGGCACAATAAAACTCTTGTTTTATGTCAAGTTGACATTGGCCTCTTCTCTTATGGTAGCACTTGCGACATTCATCTGATATTTTTACTTCAACAGGAACTCAAAAGATATAAATGTAAATGGGTCATTCTAGTTCGACAGATATTTAAATGGAAGCAGGATAGGTGAACATTGGGCGAAATAGCTTGGAAGCTCGGTTAAATAGCTAGGACTATCAAATTGAGAAGAAAAGTAGACATCAAAGTCAGGATAGCTTGTGTGCTTAACATATTCAGGGCCAAGGGCATTTGATATTAAGAGTGCGATTGCAGGTGAACAATGTCACATTGTGTTTGATTAAAAAATAATCTGGTTTTTTTTTATTTTTTAATTAACAGAAATTTAGTTCATATTTTGGTTTAGTTTTTGTTTTGTCTAATCTCCCTTGCTTAACAACAAGCTGTGAAATCTTAAACCCTCGTATCTAAATATTTCAATGCAAGGATTTATCGTACTTCAGACTTGAAGTAAAAGATTGTTAGCCCCCAACTGGACACGTAATGGATAATTGGAAAAGTAGCACAACTAAGCATTTTAAGATTTAGAGATTTGGAAAGTATGACACTAGAGAAAAGAAACAAAATGAGATCTGCAAAGCTTTTCCATTTTCTTTTTTTTTCCTTTTTTTATATATATATTTGACAACAAAATCATGTACTAGTTAATGAAGCTACACTCTATAGGCCTAAAGATTTATGATGACCTACAAATCAGAATATACCCAAGACATAGTTCACAGTAAGAAAGAAGGCCAGAATAAAGAAAATTAAAAAGAAAATGATGAATACATGAGATTTCACAAATGTTGTGCTTCTGCATCTTGATACTACTGCTTTAACTGCTCAGAGTATCAACTGAGAGGTTCTTGGCATAGAAACACTACCGCCAACATTGCTGCAAATATCATATATTGAAGCCTGGATATTTTCAGATTCAAACTCCCTCCAAAGGGGCTTACAGGTCCAGATGCTGGGGTAGGTGAATACCCTCCAGTTGTGCTTGAGTTAGAACTGATTCAAAATAAAAAAATATTAGATCATGTCATGTTTGGTTAAGTTCAATCCTTACTAAGATTGGATGTAATTCTGATTCTCACCTTCCTGCATATATACAGGACCCATAACCTGCAAGAGCAGTACCAACCATTGGAGATCAGCCATTAAGAATAAAGTAAAGCAGTACAGTTGCCATCAATAAGCAAAGAACAAAAGAAACAGACATCTATCTTTAATAGTAAGTAAGTAATATGGCAGGGATAGGAGGTGAAAAGAGACAATCCAACCTGCTCAACATCAGGGTTTCAACCATAAAAACTTATTGAATCGTCAACCACATTTGAGAAGAGGATTTCAACTCTTTTTTGTCATAGTAACTAATTCGAGAAGTTACAAGTTGAAAAAGAAAGCACGTATAGAAGGCTGCAAGTACTTACTGGGATCAACTGTAGTTGTTACGGCTGTGCCATCAAAGTCACATGTACCACCAACACCATGCATTCTTTGATAATAATCGTTGTAAGCATAAGATGCATGGCTTTTAAGATTATCAGGGGAATAACATGGCTGCCCTGGTTGGATGGCTGTACAGTTAGCATTCCCTTGGCCACAAGCCCAGTTCAGAGCATCTTGCAGCTTATCAGAATCTGCACCATCTTTTGCTACACAGAAAAGTGCAGAAGAGTTTCCAGTAATTCGGTTGGAGGTAGCCAGGCTTAGAGGATAAACAGCAGTTCCATTTGTGAAAATCACACCCCAATTCTTTTCTGATACTGGACCAGGTCTCTTGTCTTCATTAAATAATTCATAGATGTATGTATTAATGGGTATTGTTGGCTGACTTGGTGGACCAGAATTATTCAAGACCCGATGAACCAAATTATTATTGTAGGTCTCAGGCATTTTCCACAGTGGCGTCAGGTTCATTTGCTCCACCAAGCCATGGCCATCCAGACTCCGTGACGACAATTGGGATCCCAGAAAAATTGAAAGCCTCTATAGAATAATAGGCAGCATCCACCATAGCATCAAACATGCTATTATAGTGAAATAGAGTGTTTGGGTCAACAATCAGCTTGATTGATGGAAGTGGTCGGAAAAGAGCATATTCAATTGGGAAAATGCCATCTCCTTTAGTGTATCCATAATATGGGTAGGCATTTAACATGTAATAGGAATTTGTATTTTTCAAAAACTGAAGCAGTTGATAAATTGTAGAGTTCCATGAAGAATAAAAGGTGGCAGCAGAAGGGGGAAAAGGCCTAAGGATTATGTCTGTGGATAGCGGAGTTGAAACTTTGACCTGAAAGTTAAGGTCTGCAGCAACTAGTGCTCTATGAATATAATTCATAGCAGGAATTAAAACGGGGGCAGCATTCGGAATTACACTAAGAACCTCACTGCCAACAGATATTGCTGTGATATTAGTGGAAGGCAAGTAAGCTGCAACATTTTTGTTAATCCAAGCTGCTGCTGCCGATGGAGATTGTCCAATCCCCAATAACTCCTCATTTGTGACACCAACAATTACATCAATACTTGTGTTCGCAAGGGCTTGTAGCATATGAGCATTGGCATCATAAAGGCGCACATGTGTAATTTGATGGGCTTTAAGAATTGAAACTACATCTACAGCTGATGGCATGTCTGAAACATCAGTGCCTATGTTTACCCCCACAAATGCACCTATAAATTCAAAAATCGTGATTCAACATCGATTAACTTGAAAGAAAGACACTTATGAAAATTGTGTTCATACTATGTCCAACTTGAACACTATCAGCTATGACATGAGGCACAGCCAACTCTTTATTAAAATGAATAATCAAAACGAGACACTACTACACATATTTCATGTAACGTACCCAATTCTTAACCTTAAAAATCTATGATCTTGCAATCTTAGCTCATAGCTCATAGCTAGGGCTGGCAATGAGCCAAGCTAGCTAGTTAAGGGCTCGGCTAGAGCTCGACTCATTTACTAAACAAGTTGATCTTGAGCTTTTTTTTTTTTTTTTTTTTTAGCTCATTTAGTAAAACTAGCTGAGCTCAATCCTTCCAAGGCTCGGCTTGTAAGCTCGTGAGCAGGCTTGTTTAGTATTATTTAATAAAATTTTTATTACTTATCGATAAATTTATTTATATACAAAATTTAACATAAGTTGTAACTTGGTTTGGTAATAAGTTATGCAAAAAGTTACTAAGTAAGTCATGGGTTCAACTCTTTTACCTACAAATTTTTTTTAGAATTTTCAGAAAACCTTCAAAAGCCCTTAATGAGCCGAGCTTGAGCTTGAGCTTGAGCTTGGGGCTAGGCTCTCAAGCCTTTAACGAACACGAGCCGAGCCCAGCTTGCCAAAGCTCAACTCCTTGTCATCCCTACTCATAGCTACGTAGCCAAAATCATAGAATCTTTGATTTTGTGTATAATAAAATAAATGACAAAACAGTATAAAATCAATATGAAATAAAAGTTCCTTTTCAGTCAAGGCTGATAGTCACTGGAAAATAATCAAGTGCATGAATACTTTTCAAAAGTATCCATAAAGGTGTTGTTTTCAATCCTTTCTTTTCTTTTTGGAAGTCTACTACTTTCTGCTGTAACACTAGATCTTGATATGTAACCAACAGAAACCCAAGAGAAAGGAAGGAGGAGAAGTTTAGATTAATCAATTATAGTTTAATTGCTTGTCAAAACAAATTCCAGTCAATTATATTTCCATACTAGAGGCTACTTAGGCGTATCATGCAGAGATAAAATCATAGGGTTAGCTGAGAAGGCAATCAGACATTTCATATTGGCGTATAATAGTGGCTGGTAATTTTCCTTTAACAGTTAGATATATTCAAATCCATGATCAATTTAAGCCATATTTTTCTACCTAGATAATGGACAATTATGGCAAGTGCTAAAGCAAAGCAAAAAACAGTAAGCTTCAATACCTAATGCATTGCTGAACATGGAAACTAAGAGAAAAACCACACTTGTCAGCCATTTTTTAAGCATCATCAGGTCCAATAAAACTTCCACCTTCAGTCCTATGTCACTGAAAGGAAGCCTAGTCTGCCAAATGCACAACATGCATATAAGGAAAATAGTGAGATTTTCAACAGCTAAGTTGATAAGATAAATAGAATTGGAGAGAATGCTTCAAAGAAACTCCAAGTATGACATAAAACAATAAATTTTACCTACCAATGACCTTTACAATCTATAAATAAGAAAGGAAAAAGAAGAACAAAACAACGAATTGTAAGTCAGAGATAAAAGTACAGTACATATGTGTGTCAGTGTGCTCACACCCACCTTCCTTCATACAGAATACAATTAACTAATCAGACCTGTTTCATCATAGACAGAGAAAACAAGTTCTCACCAGATTAAATTAAGCCAACAACTGGTAAATCAATACCACTTCAAAAAGCAATCTTTTCCAAGTATTGACCTCAAACTGATATCCCAATATGTCTGTAATCAGGCTTAGATATAATCAATGTATCTCATTCTCATGAAACTAGTTGCGTGTTAGCTAATTGTTCTAACACTAATTGGGAGTTTATTAAGGAACACCTGCACATACATTTTATCTTACAAGGAAGAAAAAGAAAACGCTGACGAGTATCTCTTACCTTATTTGTTACTTTATTAAGGTACATTACTGTAGAAAAGAAAGCAAACGAAATTAAATACTTACTGAAGTTATACTTATACTCTTACTAGATGTTTTAATAAGAAACCTAAGCTTATTAATAAAATATTAACAAACCTTCTCTTCTTTGCTTCATGAGGAATTAGTCCATCCTTTTTCCTCTCCTTACCTCACATTTTAACTCGTAAACATGATTTGCAACATAAACATTTCTTTTTTATAACTTGATGCAAAGCATAGGTCTGCGTAGGCAATAAGTTGCTCTCAACCATAATGGTCTAGCATTCAAAAATCTCCCTCCATTTCCACATAAGAACTACATAAATTTCATGCCATAGGCTACTATCAAGTAATGTTTTCATCTGTTTATGTCTTTATGATTTAAGGAAACAGAAATTAACAAACCAATCAATGATTCATAATTGGAAATAAGAACTCAAGTAAGAAAAAGAAACAGTTTTTTTTGTTTTTGTTTTGATGCATCCCATTAAGGAAGGATAGAATACGAAATGAAGAGATCCGTAAAAAAAGTGGAGGTAGCACCTATCGAAGAGAAAATGAGAGAAAATCGTTTACATATCCAATGTCTGCCAATTGAGCCGCAGTTAGGAAAGGTGACTTGGTGCAAGTGGAAGGTGTTAGACACGGTAGAGGGAGACCGAAACTTACATGGAGCAGTCATTGAGAAAAATATGACTGCTCTAGGCATTACCGAAAATGATGTCTTGGATCGAGGCGAATGGAGAAAAATGATTCATATAGCCAACCCCAACTAGTTTGGGATTTAAGGACTTAGTTGAGTTGAGTTGAGTTATGCATCCCATTAAGATAGAAATCAGGATACTTCACTTTAGAAACTAACTTTCAAACGTGTATACCATGCCACAAAACAAACATAACCTAGACTCAGTTCAAGATAAGTTGAGTGCAATCAGAAGGGGTTTGGACACGTGCAATCTAGAAACGCTGATGTTTCTGCAGACAAATATGTCACAGGCAAAGACCCACCTCACAACCTAGTAGCTCCAAGAAAGAACCTCTCTCACAATCTTCCATCCCAGAACACAAAGTTTTGACTTTTGTCATCTGAATACTGTGATTTCCGTTTCAGATCAGCAAGAATGGGTCAATGTCCCTCTATTCCTTGATGATGAATGGATATGTATCTATTATTTGAAACGCCCAACTATTGAAGTATATGCTCTATGGACCTTCTATAGATACAGTTGAAAGAATGCATCCGTTTGAATTCCAAAAAACCCAATATATCGGCAAACAGAAGGAAGGTAGGACAATAGAGAATATTTTAAATAATGGGATTCTGAAAATGATTCAAGAGCAATTAAGAAAAATATTTCTTGGAACAATTTGTTTTGGTAGGTTTGCAACTTCAAAACTAAAATGCAGGAAGACTAAACTTTCTATACTACAGCTGGGCCAAATTAATACCCAGAGTCAGAACTTAATTATATATGAGATATTAAACAACTGTACAATCAGATCAAGTGTGGAGATATTTGCTTATGCCTGCAATTGAACACACTTGCAAAACAAAGAAGGAAATTATACTAGTTATCCAAGCCAGATATAATAAATGCAAATTCAAAAGACACATTTCAAGCAAGATTAAACGACAAACAGCTAGACATTGAAAGCATAGTTACTGTTAGAAGGTATTGTAAGAGCTTCGAGTAGTACTTCTCACAGCATTTTCAAACTAAATAGACAGTATGCTTCTCTCTGTCTCTCACTTAATTCAAACCAGACAGCTCCATGAATAGTGAAGGAACCCAGATGCAGAACCCACAATATGTGGTGAAAAATACCTGATCTAACTTTCCAAACGAAGAAACCTCGAAACCCAGCGTCGTAGTTACTTCAGTGAAAACCCATAAAGGAAAGAAAAAGACCCACGTAGGTAAGCACTAAAGAGTTCAGAGACAGAAGTGGGAAAACACCCAGAACAAAGAAGCCAAGTGAAAGTCTTGTAAAAGATTCTCCTAAACCCCACACAGTAAAAGCCTCTTCCTTAAATGTGGAAGCCAGAACAGCACAAAAAGCACACTTCCAAAGCTATATTAAGCCTCTAATAGCCATACCCCACGGTACCAATTTATTTTAACACAACTAATGGAATATCCCTACCCTATGTAATGGAAGGTTGCAGAATTGACCAGAAATATTAAAAGATAAAAAAGTAAGAAAAAGAAAAATACGAAGTAGAAGTAGTAGTAGAAGATTTACTCCATAAAAGAGACACCTTTAATTGCAGCTTATTTCTTTCTTTCTGGCATCTAAATTTCTGAGTTTCTGAACAAGAGCAAAGCCAACAAACCAAAGTCCAAAGTCTCCCTCTCTGATAGTACACTGTTGTCGGTTTCTGTTGTCTTATTTTCTAATATATTTTTTTATAAGAAAATTAATTAATGTTAGACTTCTTAGATTCTTCAATCTTGAGTTGAGTGGAAGTGTTCGAGATCGCCACCGTTAGGATTTTCCCTCCAAAAGTCTTGTTTTTCCAGCTTAAAAAAAAAATAGCCGAAAAGTCATGCCACAACCGCGTAATAACGATTAAATGCAGAGCCTTGAATTCTTAATGGAAGAGATATTATTAGTTGATTTTCAGTTAATTACAGGAATTTCAGCGGCCTTTCTTCTCTATCACCTTACAGGTTACAAATTGTTAATAGGGCTTTTATTACTGTTTAGCCCAAAAATTCTCAGTACCATCTACGGTATCTAGCTGGAAAAAAACCAGAGTAAACACAAAAAGAAGAATACAATGTATTTTGGATCCCTAGAATTTGCTGGTACTCTTTAACAATAGAAAATCTGCACCATCCATGTTTTTAGTTTTCAGGCATTAAATCTTGCATTCCAGGATGCGCGAAACGACAAATGCAAGCAAAATGAAATCCATATTATCCAACATTAAGATGTAATTTAGAACACAATCTCCTATGAAGTTAGTTGTCAAGGAAACAAAATTGGGATCAAGTCCCATCCACGAGTACAGAAGTCATTAAAAATTTTCTGAAACCACCAACATCAACATAGTATAACAGAAGTCTCTTAGCAGTAGCTCACTGACTAGGAGACCTACTGCGGGCTGGTTCCCTTGGATAATCATTTGGACTCTGGCTTCGGATTCGGCTTGGGCCCTTAGTTGGACTCTGACTACGGCTCCTTGAGCCATTATAGGGTGGTGATCGTGAGTACGACCTCTCTCGGCTCTGCTTTGGATACAACCTTTCCCGACTGTTCCTTCTTTCTTCGGGTGAGACAGATCTACCAAAAGATGGACAACCATGTAAAGACATTTTGAAATTAAATAGTAAAAAGCAATATGAAAAACCAGGACTTAAAAGGAAGGACAATCAGTGGGTAGTCCAAGCATATAAGTTACCAAAACAATAGTGAACAGCTCTATAAACAGACAATCAAAAGATGCAATAAAAAGTTATGCTACATACATAAAGTTCATTGTTCCTCTAGCATTCTTGAAAAATCAGCCAAAATCCCTCCAAACAACTCTATCGTGTTGCTATTATGATCATTTTCCATAACAATTAGCAACTCATTCCTAAAACTTAATGGTGACACACGCATACACACACACACACACACAAAAATAAAACACAAGTGGCTTTTAAGTTATAAGTGATTGTAAGTTTGAAACCGGTCTAAATAGAGTGCAAGTGATTCTGTCCCTACTATGAAGGCAGATGTAATGGAAAATGATTAAAAAGATGTGCTGTGTAAAGCCATCAGCCAAAATAGTAGCTCAGCTCATTAGCATAGAACTAAGTCAAACATGAGTCATGACCAACACTAGATTTCTATACTACACCAACCTGCATGATAAAAGTCCCCACTCCTCATTAACTTAAGATTTAGAAGAAGCCTACCTGAACTCACTGCTACAACACTCTGTTTCACTATCTCTTCTTGCCCCTTAATCAAGGAACAACCAGAATAGCTGCAGACCCAGCATTTGAGAAAACTACTCTGGAGAAAATACTTAATATGTGGTTTCTTGTTCAGTTCAAAAGATAACCATATAGCTTTGTCCTTTTCCAAAAGTCAAGTCCCTAAAACTGGTATCTATTTTATAAAATGGCCAGAACACAGTGATTACTCTATATTTCTCAAATAACAGAGACTTAAAGCTACAAAGAAGCAGGCATTTAGATCGTCAGATAGTTCAGAGTGTCTTCTCTCACTATGAAGAACAGCAATCTAATGAGCTACCAGGTTCCTGAACTTTGCACGTTTACTGTCACAAACCCTATCTGGTTACTGCTGGATCAGTGTTTTCTCACAAGAATAGCATATCTTTTTTTACTTCTTGGTTTGAATTACTATGTTCAGGGTTTACTTGACAATGGTAAGTTTTCCTAATGTTACAGATAGATTCCTATGCGTAGTGAACAAGTTGATCACACTTAATTAACTTGATAAATACCTTGAATATTCCCTTCGCTTAGGCAGAGGGGAATAATAATCACCACTCCTGGACCGAGATCTATGGCGCGGCGGTGGAGATCTGGAGTGGCGAGAGTCACGAGAATAACGAGGAGGTGACCTCCTTCGATCCTGAAAGCGACCGCTACAAAAGAGAACATAAAAAAATTATCAGATCACACAAATAAAATAAATCATAAGACTTTCTAGCTACATAAGTAGAATGTTGAGTGAAACCACATACTCTCCAAACTAATATTTTAAGTGGTAGTTAGCAGCTTAGCAATCTAAAATATATCCGAACACAAACTAATATTCCACTAAAGCAAATAAGCTGACCATTATTTTAAGCATCTTAACAGTATATTTTTCTAATAGATCCATTCACTGAATGCATCTCATAAATTTCATGCCTGGTAAAAAATATTCTCATAGATCCTTGTTGAAATAGGATGCTAATGGCTCACTCAAACAAGAAAGAGTGTGCTCTGCTACCAAAATGTAAATGTTCCAACATAGCGTGTTATTTCAATGAGCATCCTGATATTCTCCCTGCTCCCTAAATTTAGATTTCAATAAAAAGTTATAAGGTTATGCATCTTCTCAATAGTTCGCCTCAAGTATGAATTGTACTTGTACATCTAAACATTACATAAACTATGTTAGCATTTCACAACACAATCAAATTGGTAGAGAGAAATTTATGAATGATCAATATGTGTAAAATATTTCAGAAAAGTCTCACTTTGAAACCCTTAACGGAAAATGCCCAAAAGTGGAGGAAGGGGGAAGATAGGTCTACCTTGGCTCCCTCGCCCTCATATCAGATGGCTTCTTTCTGTTCTCCTCTGCAAAAACAACAGTCAACTCCCGACCAAGAAGAATCTGACCATCCATATGATATTTTGCATCTGCGGCATCAGTGGGATCTAAAAATTGGACAAAACCAAATCCACGGGGTTCCCTGTAAAAATATGTTACGGAACACAAAGAGAAAACAAACACAATCAAAAATGGGACTTGGCACATTGAAACACCTAAACTGTGGTAGGAACTTTGAAAAGCATAAACCTTTACTAATAAAACTTGCTGAATTAGTTCCCAGAAATATGGAAGGTCGTGATAATATAAGCAAGCACTTGGCTGCTGACCTTTGCATCAGTTTTAAATGACTTCAAATTCTTCAAGACTTGGAACATCTTCACAATGTATTCAAACCCCACTTCCTTCCAATCTTCACTACAATTAACATCTTCAAAAGAACTCTAATTACTTGATTGATGTCTTCAAAACTTTGAAGCACTGCTAAACCTCAAGAACCTCAATAAACTTACACATCTTGCAATTACAAAATATAGTCTAAAATAGAAAGCCCCATCATAGAAACAGAAATGTAGAGGAACATAGAAAGCCCTGCTTGGACACGGTTCATAAATGAGAACTTTTGAAGACTGTTACTATGTTCCAACACTTCATAAAAGATAAATCCGAAAACTCGCCTTTTAGCAAACTATTATTGGTAAATAAAAGTAACATAAATAAAAAAAACTACAGAAACTTACATTTCTATAATTATGTTTTCCGTCAGCATGAACAGGAATGAAACCACAAGAAACGGCACCATCGAAAATTTTTAAGATAAAATTAAGATAGATCTATCTTTCACATAATTTTGTATAAACTAATATCAATTGTAAAATTTCGTATTTACTCTTATTATACCTATTGCAAGAATCAAACCCATTTTGCAGAACAATAACATGCCATTATCTTAGCAACAACTATGTAACATATTAAGTGAAATGTCAAATGACATCGGCTTCAAAAAATAACCATATAACATACTTATCATATGCATGTAACTCCAAACCTTTACATCTAGCTCACATGTGCTCACCCAGTATAATAATCCTTAGGCAGGTATATGTCCTTAACCTGACCAAACTGCCCAAATGGTCTGCGAAGGTCCTCTTGCCTGCATAATAGCAGATTTTAAGAAACTGAAGTCATGATTAAGCATATACAAACAATCTATTAGTATTTGAAATTGCATCATAACATAGAAATCAGCATAAGAGTAAGTAAAAAGTTCATGATATAACAGACCTGCAATCATGGCGAAGATTGCGAACTAGAAGGCTGGTAGGGAGATCTCTGCCACGGCCAGCATAGCGGCCCCTAGGACTCGGGCTCCGTCCTCTTCTTCCATAACCCCTTGGCGGTGATGGAGTATAACTCCTACCCCTCATCTATATAAAGAGAGAGAGAGAAAAAAAGACTTAGCCATACTTAAAACTAGAATTCCAAAAGAAAATAACAGTACGAATGACTCCACCACTTCCTCAATAGAAACAATAAAACAATCAATCCCCAGAAAAAATAAATCTTTAAAAGACAAGCCACTAATGACTCCGAAAGCCAACATGAATCTTCAAGAATAATCATACGATGTGTTTTTGTGTGTGTGTGTGTGAGAGAAAGAGAGAGAGAGAGATACCTTGAAGAGTAAAACTGAGCGGAAAACTGAAGTATGATGCTGTTGATGAAATCAGTATCAGAGGGACGAATCTGGGTTCGGTTTCAGAAGCAAGCGGCTGAGTCGAATGTCGGGAAGTAACTTTGCCTTACAAGTAGGGCATTCTATACGATGCGTTGGCGTGTTGCATTCCAAATAATAGACATCTTCTTTTCTTTATCTTTTTTTACACCAAGTAAACAACTATAGTAATCCCAAACCCATTCTTTTCTCAAATTCACCCAATATTTTATATATATAATATTAAAATACTCGAACCCGGATACTAAAATAAAAAGATAATACCAATCATTTTAAGTATATTATTGATAATTAAAACTAGTTGATCCTGATAAATATTCAAATCCGGGATCACTGGATTCAATTTATTAATGTCATAATTATAATTATAAATATAATTATTTTATTTATTTAATATAAATATTAATGTATATGTAATTTAATATCAAAAAATAAATAAAAATTAATAACCAACAAATATGTACGGAAGAAGAACTTTATGTCTCCTATTTTATAATTATATAAATATATTACATATTTTTTATTAATTAAAAACAATTTCAATTTTTAATAGCCACACAACACTTTTACTTACACACTAGCTCTTTTTTTTTTTTTTAAATAAGACTGAAAAACTCTCTATAATTTTTTAAATAATACCTAGCACGTGCAAATAACTAATATAAATAAAAGCTAAAGAGAAAAAAAAAAATTATTACCAATTTCTCTTCATTTATTTGTTTTTTTTTTTATAAACTGGATCAAGTCTTTAAATTACATCCGGATCAATCCAGTCAACTGTTATTTCAGATTTTATTCTGAAATAACATCATAGTGACGATTTTACCGATTCAACAAATTGACACTAACAAAAACTTAGCAAACATGCTCTACTTCCACAACTAATAAATAATAACTTTATACTAATTTTTGTTTGTCAAATTGTCAAATATTAGTATAATATATTATTTTAATTTAATTTTAAAAAATATACTTTAATTAAATTAGTGTTTTTATTATATTTTTTTATCAAAACAAAAATATATGAAATCGGATATAATATATTATTTGAGTTTTTTTTTTTTTTTTGGTATTGTTGACCAAAACACAATCAATTAAGTAAAAAAAACAAACATGACTTAAACTCATTGCACTTGCTAGGGTGACGCAGTATATATATATATATATATATATGTATGTAAAGTTTATAATATTTATTACAAAGATTAATAATTATTTTAGTAATTTGTAATTAATGAATTATTAATTTTAAAATATTTAAAATTTTAAGTATTATATTTATTACATATTAACAACTATTTTTAAAACAATTGTTAAAAAATCCTTAAACTAGTTGCAACCAAGAAATGTTCACTGGAAAGGGAGTTATTTTCATATTGTAATTAGATATCAAAATCAATTCATTTGAAACGGTATTGTTAAAGTTGAGTCTATTATTTAAGAGATTATTTTTAAGGAATTTAACAATATTTATTAGAATGCAATAAATATATATTTTAAAAAAATAAAATATTTTAAAATAAATAAATCATTAATTGCATAACATTAAAATTAATATTAATTACCTCAATAAATACAAAAAAAAAATCATTTAGTGCTTGAGAAAATAACAAAACACTTGCTTCAATATATATATATATATATATATATATATATATATTCCCAATTTGATGAAACCTATGTTTATACTAGCCTTCAAATGAGCCTTGTATAAGGCTAATGCCATATGAATGTGAGTTGAGCACAAAACAAAGTTCTTTTTTCATTTTTTCATTTTTTCATTTTTGTGATGGAGACAATTCCTAGGAGATCAAGACTGGAGAAAGAAGCAGTAAAAACCAAAAGCAAATCATGGTCTGATCTTCCGGAAGATATATTAGCATCATTCTTTGCAAGACTTGAGGTTAGTGATCGAAAATGTTGTCGTTTTGTATGTAAGAATTGGCGAAGAGTACCTCTTGTTTCCTCTTCCGACCACCACCGACGATTACCATTCTTGTTCTTGTTCAATTGGGCCAATCGTCGTCGTTCTCATCCTCAAACCATGTGTAAGATGATTCCCCCAGTGTTCAATGAAATCTACTGTTACCCATTGGGACAACCAGGTACTTGGTTGGGTCACACCATTGAAAACAGTCTGCAGGGGTTAGAACACAAGGTCAGTTTACGTGAAGCTGATGTAGTTGCTTCAAAGAAAGGTTGGCTGCTTTTGCAAAATGAAACATTACTCTTTTTGTATAATCTCTTATCAAAAAGAGTAATTGAATTACCAAAACTAGATTTTGTTCCAAGTGTAGCTAGAGTGTCAGCTGCACCAGGCTACCCAAACTGTTCAGTTTTTGCTATAGGAAGCTCAAAAGGGAATGGTAATGATAATGGAATTAGTATTGGCTTATGTCACCCACGTGAAGATGGTACTGCCATATGGGTATGGAGCTATTACATGTTCGAGAGCTTCTTTAAGGATGGTCAGTGTCAGGATGTGGTTTATAATGAGAGAGAGGGAGTGTTTTACTGTGTTTTTGATGGTGGAATATTGGGATCATTTGGAGCTATACGTCGTGATTGGAATGTTCTGGTTGATTCTGTGAAGCCGGATCTGAAATTTGTCAGAGGGATGCGCAAGTTGCACATTGTGCAATCTATTCAGGGACAGCTTTTGCTTGTTGTACATCATGTTTGGCATCGCAGAAATGTTCAAGCTCGTCATAGGTTCTTGTTATTCAGGTTTCATTTGTCTGAGAAAGCTTGGGTGGAGGAAGATCAAATGGGAAACCGGGTGGTAATTTTAGACAAAATGTCTTTCTTAGTGGAACGAGCCATGAATGAAGTGGAGAATGGAAGAATCTATTTTCATGAAGGTAAACACTGTCGTTACACTTCCAAGGATACCAAATCCTTTACAATTGCATATGAAGGATATCGTGAGGATCTGAAAAAGGCATGGATAGATTTTGTTTAATTAATCTCTCTCTCTCTAGCTCTATGTTGTATCAATTATTCAGCTGTTGCAGCTACTTGAGAACAGATGTTTGTGTTCTCTTTTTTTTTTTGTGCTGCAGATATTTTTAATAAGAAGCTTGTGATGTAAGATAAACAATTAAATGTTTTCTCTAACCACAGGTTTGAGCTTTTAGACAATTCTATGTTTTTGTTATATTGCACTCCAAATTAAAATCATAGTCTAAGTAATAAGAATTATCTAATCCATTGTGAGATTTCATAAATGGTTAAATAGTTTTTCTTTATAATTTTATACTTATAGATGAAGTGATAATTATAATGTAAATGTTCCATAGAATTTATGGAACATACATTCATTCATATTTTTTATTTTTTTTTGGGAACGCACCTTGACTTATCATTTGAATTCAAATTTTATAAATAACAAAGACAGCATACATCAGAAGATTTAACAATTCATTCCACAAGGACCATCTATCAAATCTATAAAAGAACAATAAGTTGCCCAAATTGTAAAAGGCATAAGCTTCAGAAAATTGAACGGTTTTGCCGCTTGACTGATTAAGTCTTCATTTTCTGTCAAGTGGATTGTTTTGCTGCAGCAGCAGAAGACCCGTCATAAGGACCAGTCTACCACTGTCACTTCCTAAACAAATACAGCTGATAGCAACTTACTATAACATTAAAAAAGGGGGTCATACTGGTGAACGCGCAACCTCATTCTAATTTTCCTCATTGCATGAGTTGGGTGCATTTCAATTGAACCATTGAAAGATCGATATAGGATTCGCACATTGACATCATCCAAGAGAGACTTGCAACAGAAAAGTGTGCAAGCTTTTTACAGGCAAAGAATGGCATCCGTCTAGCATACAACCAAGGGGACGAACAATATTTACTAGTTGCTGATTAATAATCTAAATAAAAGCAAGATACCAAAAACACATTTAGTTCAAATGCAAGCCTAGGTGGTCATGATACTTCTTTTGAAGGGAGAGTTCACCTGTTCCGAACCCCCTGTCCCTCACCCAACGCCATCCCTGGTTAAAAGCGCATAATCGCTTGTACAAGAAAAAGGAAATTCAAATCGGTCAACTTTAAGGAAAATTTTAACCATTTAAATAAAATCAAAAACAATTCTTGAATGAGGTACTCAACTCCAGGGATGAATCAAAAAATCTTTTATTGGTTCTATCTCCTATTTTTTATGAAGAGAATGAATCTTTTTATTGAAGGATCAGAAAAAAACAAAATAATAAAAATAAAAATAAACTGATCTCGTAAGTACCACACCTTATCACCTGGCCTGAAGCTAAAAAGCCATATTCAAGTTCAGTTCAAAGAATTACCCATTGCTTGACCTGTTATTCTCCAATTCCTCTATATGCAGCCAAAGATCTCTGTATTCTCCCAACATTATGGCATACAGAAACATAGCCACCCTACTAAACAAATTCCATAAACAATTAACTTAAAGGATACCACTAAAACGTGTCTTAATACGTAACTGCAATTATGATGACCAGATGCCCACCAATTTTCAATTCTAACCTTTTTAACTTCTGTTGAAGGCCGGGGATCAGATGTGAGGCTTCTGCGGCAATGGGGAACTATCATCAGCATTGGACACAGACAAGGTTACCTTCCATTCAGTGCTGCCACACGGCTGCATATTAGATTTCACCTCTCTTGAACTTGCTTAACTCAACAAATATTAGTCGCAAAGGCTTTTTCACAAACTTCAATTACCAATACCTTCGTTCACTGCAACCATTCCCAACTTTCATTAGTTCACCTTTCTATCCAAATCACTTGACTTCATTTCAGGAAATCAATTTCGCAGACTCTAGAACTTCTCATGTTGTAGCATTCTATTGAAGCTTTTGAACAAGGTCTTCTCCTCCTCACAGTAGCACTATAACCTGCAAAAAATAAATCCTTTAGTTCTTAATTTTAGAAAAGTTCACAAAATATACAGATTTAGAATGAATGAAAAATTATTTCTTTTTTCCCTTCATTGACGAGCTAATGATTCATTTTAGATCAGAACTTCACACCCCAAATCAAAACCAATTTCTTCAATGCTAGACAAAGTAGCCAAGTTTGTTGTAAGTTACAAATATATTCAGATCCAAGTAATCCATGACGAATAAAAATACAAATTCAAGCCTGTAAAATCAATATAAATCTGCCACTCTCTAAAAAACAAAGCAGTACTATCAGACCACAGAAATGCATGCAAAGGTCCATTCTACTTTGACAGTTACATCACATAATTTGGAATTTGAGGCAACGTTTCAACACAGAAATCAAACAAGGAGCACATAACAGACAAGTTGTACTTTTAAGAGAATATAACTCCTAAAAGAAAATGTATAGAAGTACCTAAGACCACAAGGTCATGACATTGCAGTATAATACAAGCAGGAAAAAGAAAAAATTAAATAAGGCACGTCTGAGGAATACAACTTCACATTATTATGTAATGTGGAAAGATATAGTTTAAAATGTACAAAACTAATTTGATTTGTTTTAGCAATCAGGACTGGAGGAAGGAAAATTAACATCTAGACATCTCTTTTGCAGAAAGTTAAGACCTGATTATTTATCAAAACAGAGTCGAGAAGTTCAGTTTCTTTTTCCTGCAGCATTTAGAACGTAATCACTGCTCCAAATCATAGAACAAGAACACTAAATGTAATTATTTTTTTTTTTTGGACCAGCAGATAGGTGTCAAAACTCTTATGAAAAGTAAAATAGCAAATCATGGTATAGGTCTCTGAGTCTCTCCTTCAAATGAACACAAGAAAAGAGGATCAGAAAAAAGAAGCAACCTTGATAATAATGATTAGTTGACTAGTTCCTCAGGTCCATGAAGCTATAGCAACAGTATTTGATCCCTTGAACTTTCAATTTACAAGAATATCATAAGTAGTGTCATCAGGTACAAGACCTCTATCAAGCATCTCATCATGTAACCTAAAAGTCTCTTGTAGATTCCCCACCATAAAGGGTCCAGCATCAGAGTATTATATATAAGAACAGTAGGAGTTAAATTTTTTGATTCCATCTCTTCTGAAATTTTGCATGCATTCTCTAGTTGTCCTTTGTTACATAGGCCATTTATCAGAACTGTATATGTGATAGAATCAGGCACAATACCCTTGGAAAGCATCTCCAAGTAAAGATCAGATGCAAGTGTACCCTCTTTTAATAATCCATCAATCAACGTTGTGTATGTCAGCAAATCACGAGCAATTCTCTCTTTTATCATTTTCTTATGCAAGTCAACTACTTCTTTAATGTTATTTATATTTCTGAAGCCTGTAATCATGCTGTTATAAACAATTGTATTTGGAGATAAACCAACTTCAAGTAGTTCAGAGAAGAGTTCACATGCAGTAACCATGTCTTGCCTTTTGCAGAAACCATTAAGCAGAGCACTATATGCAGTAATGTCGACTTCAAGATCCTTGTTTTCACCTCATTCCACATTTTCAAAGCAAGGTCAAAATTATTGGTTCTGCAGAAACCATTAATCAAACTGGTGAAAGTGACAATATTCGGAGAAACTCCACTTTTGCTCATCTCTTCATAAATAGTCAATGCTGATGATTTCACCATCCATCGTGAAACAGCATTTGCAGTCGGTTGGGATAGCATTTGCAGCCTCCATTAATTATGGTGTTAAATGCTATTATAAGTCACACACCTGTCCATTTTTCCAGTCTTAGAGCAATATTCTATCAAAACTGAGAAAGTAACCTTGTTGGGAGTAATTCCGTCCTAGCTTATTTTATTGAAAAAATCCAATGCACTAGCTATATCCCCTTGCAAACAATACCCCTTCATCAAACTTGTTGCAACAATCAAATTCATTGGCATCCCACCATTCATCATGTCCTTAAGCTTCGTGCCTCCACCATATTTCCTTATTTCACACAGGTACCAACTACACAATATATGTAGCCTCAGATGGTAACCATCCCAAATCCCTCATCTCCTTCAACAGCTTACAAGCCACACTTGAGTTAGGTTTCTTACAAGCTACCTGAACTACAATGCTATATGTGGCTGCATCAAGTTTCACCCCCCAAGCCATTGCCTTCCTAAAATACTCCTCAGCCTCCTCAAACCTCCCTTCTGTTACACATGCACGCATCAGCATGTGCAATGTGAAGCGGTCACCGTGAATTTCCTTTAAAAGCACCTTATCATGCAATTCCAGTGTTTGAACAATCATGTTTCTCCTAACCATAGCTGTAAAGAGAATATTCACAAACGGAACCCAAGGAAATATGTTATTCTCTATCATTCTTTTGAAGCAATCAATAGCGTCTTCAATTTTATTAGCTCTAACATAACTATTCAATAGATAATTGAAAACCCGGGAATCTGAATCATCAAAATGGTACCTTTTCTGCACACTCTACCAAGTGTTCCACAAGATGGCTAGCAGCGGGACCCGAATCTCCCGATACATAATGGTACCTTTTCTGCACACTCTAACATAACAAATCCTCTTTGCTTTTCAACTTTCTTGAAGTACTGCAAAGCTGGTATTGGATCGGTCTTGTAGCTCAGAATAGTGTCCATGACATGGGTTTGAGTTAAAAGTGAGTTGGGTCCAATGAATTGGGCATGTGTATAATCCTTGTAAGAGGAGCTTTCAGATGAGGAACAAGATTCTGATGAAAGTTCTTCCAAACAATTAGTTTCCGATTTGGTTTTCCCGGGAAAGTGTTTGCTTGAATTAAGATTACCGGAAATTTGTGTTCCTGGGCTGAGTGTTCGTGAGCAGAGACAGCGAAGGTTCAAGAATGAGATGAGTCAGCTCGCTTGCAGAGAGAGATGGAAGAGTGAGGGAAGAATAAGAATTGCTTGAATTGGTGGCTCGTTCAATGAGGAAGAACCAATCATTTTCTGCAGGCGACAATTCAGACCTCAAGAGTTCAGACCCTGTGTGTTTGAAGCGCTTTCGCTGCTATGGTTTAACTATATTATTTTCGTCCCTTAACTTCTATTCGGTTTCTGTTTTGTCCACAATAGTTTTATGATTAATTCAACATTGTCCCTTGTAGTTGTAGGTTATCAGAGACTATTCTTATACCAAGTTAACTCATAAATCGTCAGTCGATTTGGCAATTCACATCACATATTATTCTCATGGTAAAAGAAAGTTCCTCTAATGAAATTAAGTTAAATAGTAAACGGCCAAACGTTTTGGCAATTCACATAACAAACTATCATCATAAAAATAAGTCTTCAGTGGCCATTACAATTAATGTCACAAACTATTCACTTACGAAATTAAGTCCTGAATAGTTCAGATATTTAACTATTCACACAACACACTATTATCACACAAATTAAGTCATAAATGTTTGGCAATTTATGTAATAAACTATTAGTTGTATGTAAATCGTTTGTCTCTTTGTCAATTCACACCACAAACTATTTTTACACGAAATTAAGTCATAAATCATCATAACTTTATGTGATTCACTTTACAAATTATTCTCATACAAAATTAGGTGATAACTATTTTCTTCACAAACTATTCTTCTATAAAATTAAGTCGTAAATTAATTGGGTCTTAAGACAATTTTTGTTAGAAACTATTCTCTTATAGAATTAAGTGATAAATCGTAAAAGTGTTAGATAATTTGTATTAAAAATCATTTCTTACGGAATTAAGTCTTAAATCAAATCCCTTCTTGGTAAAAGTACACATACAAATCGACATCATCTTTGGTAATTCACTTCACAAACTATTCTTGTGCGAGATTAAGTCATAAATCGACATCATTTTTGGCAATTCATGTCACCAATTATACACATACAAAATTAGTTACTAAATTGTCAAAGTTTATGGCAATTCACTAAACAAACTCAGGCTTAATTAATATATTGTCATAGCTTATGCCACATCACTGCACAAACTACTCTCACACAAAATTGAACCATAAACCGTAACAATATTTGATAACTTACGTCACAAACAATTTTTATACGAAATTAACTTATAAATCGTTGATGTGGCAATTGACGTCATAAACTATTTCATACAAAATTAACTCATAAATCGTCAATATGTTTGGTAATTAATGTCAAAAACTATTCTTTTACAAAATTAAGTAATAAATTGTCAGTGTTTGGAAATTCTTGTTACAAACTATCTCTGGTGTTCGGAACTTCATGTTACAAACTATTTTCCTACATTCTTAAGTTATAAATTGTCACAGACTTTCGCATTTCACTTGACAAACTATTCAAATACAATATTAAGTCGTAATTAAATCATCCATGTCTTTGGCAATTCACTTTATAGACTATTCTCAATCATAATTAAGGCTTAAATCATCAAAATGTTTAGCAATTCACGTCACAAATTAACTATTTTCATACAAAATTAAGTTATAAATCATCAAAATCTTTCACAATCTAAGTTACAAATTATTTTCATACAAAATAAAATCGTAAATTGACAAAGTTTTTATCAAT
The DNA here is from genome assembly GCA_029379385.1 of Quillaja saponaria. NCBI lineage: Eukaryota > Viridiplantae > Streptophyta > Magnoliopsida > Fabales > Quillajaceae > Quillaja > Quillaja saponaria. The sequence goes on from CM055606.1 coordinate 20,688,025, forward strand.
TCACATGACAAAATTATTTTTATATCATCAAAATCTGTGATAACATGACAAACTATTTTCACGAGAAATTAAGTCATAAATCATTAAAGTATTAATCGATTTTCATCAAAAACTATATATTTTCAAAGTCTTATATATATATATATAAAGAGTTTTCATCACAAACTATTTTAGTCGTAAGCCTTCAAAGCCTTTGACGATATTCATCACAAACTATTGAAATTAAGTTGCAAATTGGCATAATCATAAACGATGTCCCATAAAAACTATTCTCATACGAATCTTACAATGAATCACCGATCGAGTTACACGATTTAGTCACAAATTGCTATGATTATATTATTAACTAAATCGTCATAGCTTTTGTCGAATTTGCTTGCAAAATATTATTATATGCGCAATTAAGTAATTCTAAATCCCCAAAATCTTAGACTATTTGCTTACAAACTATTACCCAGCTTGTTGTGTTTATAAGTGCAGGGTAAGCTTTTGTGTTCATCCATTCCTCTTTTCACATTTCAAAACTAGAATTAATAATTCGAATTTATTAGCTACATAGTGTTAATAGACTAGACATGTTTCTGTTCTGCAGGTTGGTTGTTGAGTGTGTTCGTAACAGCCCCATGCAAGTGCAGTATTGCAAGACTAGCCCAGAAAGTAAAAGTAAATCCACTAATACAGCCCTTTGGGCCTCCATTTGATCACTTTGGTGTTAAATACAATTTGCATATATAGGCTCAGAGTCTCACAGACACCTTCCCCAATTACCCCCAGGAGCCAGCTGTTACTAGTGAATAATATGCTGGAATTGTTTGCTAACTGATAATTTCCATGTGCTCTTCGCCCCTGCTACATTTTTTAAGAATAAGAAGAAGAAGATGAAGAATACAAATAATTAATTGCCAGAGGAGGATTTTCCGTGGTACTCTTTGTTGACTTTGTACTACTTTACATTTATATTATGCATGCATGTTGTAAAGGTACATAGCTAGCTACATAACACAAGCCTACAATAAATGTGTTCTCACTATTATAAAAATATAGTATTTTTTTTTTTTTTAATAAAAATGACATCCTGTTAATTAACATGATCATTATTTAGATCTTTCATTTATTTTATTTTTATTTTTAATATCTCTTGGTGGAAAATAACTGACCACATGGACTCAAGCCTAGCTAGGGATATTCGAGTAGCTAGCTAGCTAGCTATATCATAGAAGTTGTGACTAGCTTAATTTGTTAAGATCCATGCATTGGGCCATGTAAATTACATTAATAATGCAGCTTATAATGATAGCTAGTTATAATTAAAGAGATTGGTTTAGTGATGATCATAAGGTTCGCCCTCTTCAATAATTTTATGTGTTTTAATATTTGTAAAAAGATAAAATTAAATTTGTAGTACTAAAACAAAAAAATTATCTTAATTTAATTATGTTGCAAAAATTAATTTATGGATCTATTTGGGGAGGGAGCTCAAAATATAACTAGCTAAGCTAGTTAGGAGATGCATGGTGGGTGGGTTTAATTATATATGAAAATGGAATATTATGCATGCCAGCTTGACGGATCAAATATATAGGTGTATATGGTATGCACGGTCTAAGCAGGGAACAATGGTGACCTAATGAGCCTATTTTGTGAGATTTATTTCTCAACTGCTAACTAATATACACAATTAAGTTGGTGAACAATTAAATTCTCAATCCTATATACATGTGAATTGGGTTTTTTTTTTTTTTTTTTTTCTTTTTCTCTATCACTGGAAAAGTATGGATGCAGGTAGGTCGGTGACCACCCAAAAGATTTGGTTGTGATATATTACCATTGTAATTATTGTCACGCATTACATTTTTATTAGATTTTATCGTTTATATAAAGAAGCAAAATTTTATTAAAAACGAGACTAGTATAATTTAAATATATTAATATTAGCTCTATAACTCTTTAATTTTATTATCAGAGTCACTTCGAAGTACTTAATCCTGAACTTTTATTTATCTACACAATATAAATATACTATAAATTTGATCACGAATCGATCGACACTAAATAATTAGGGCAGGCAAATTCTAGTCTAAGAACTTGTATGTGTCTCAAGTTCAAAGGTAGAATAAAGAAAATAAATGCCTTGAATATATAAATTGGCTCTTTTTGTACGTTTTAATTAATGTATGTTTAGAAAATTGACCCAAGATATATTATATTTTTGATTGACAAGCTAGCTAGTTATGGAAAGACTTTGCATATACTTAGTTGACAAGGTCTTTCTCATACACACGTACGTGTAAGAGACTGGTTGATCCTCAAAGTTTGTTTAAGCATGTCATTTTCACAGTTAACTCATATTTTCTTGTTCCTTAAGAATATGAGAGAGAGAGAAAAAAAAGATCTTTATCTCTTTTTTAGTTTTGTATACAAATTGAATTGAAAATATTAGAAGGAAAGGAATTCTGTAATATTGTAATAATGTAAATAGCTGATCTAGAAACCAAATTCGACGTGTTTTATGGGCAAGTCTGATCATGAATCTCTAGGCTCTCTATAACTCTTGAATGCTACCCAACGCCTTGGGAGACTTTTTAACATTAATTTAGGGCCATGCCACCACATAATATAATAATAATAAATAATCATATCCCCATTGAAGCGACAGACCAAACATTGACTTTGATATTTCTTATCTTTTCATTTTGTTTTTGTACCAGTTCAACCAAGAGTGAGTCGGTGCTACTAGTAAACTATGACTCTGTCTACTTCTTTCAATTTCCAACTACTTCATGCCATTCACAAAACGCGTTCTCCCTCTCTCTCTCTCTCTCTGCTTTGGTGTTTTTCATACATATACTCAATTAATTTACATAAAAATTAAAATGTTTACTTTTCAAGACTTTTTACTAAAAAAAATTCAAAAATAATAGGTATCATAGATTCTTCAGTAAGTAATATCTTGTTAATGATATTGTAATCTTTATAATTAATTAAAAAAAGTTTAACAGCTAGGGAAAGAGATTTGGTCGTGGGAGTGTTAGATATGCATGTTTGCTTGCATGAGTCATAGAGGATCGGACAAGCCTGCGCGGGCCATTTATGTGATGACACGTATTTGCTCAGCAAACTTAAGTTTGTGGCTTGTACGTACGGTGAAGGGTACCCCAAAGGACCATAGGTCATATTGTCAGAGGCGATCCATGGAGATCTGAATTGACAGTTGGAATTGTCTACTCTTCTGCTATTGTAGATCTCTACTACTTAAGGGATTAATTAATTATTCAAACAAATCAACTCGAATTTATTGAGGACGAGGTTCTAGTCTTAATTCATATTCTATGTGTTTAATTATGTGATCTAATAAATTGCATGCTTTCTGTAATACAGTTTTCTTTCTTTCTTTTTTTTCTTTTTTTTTAATGTTTCGATTTTTGAGAGACAAATAAGTTACTTAATTATTTTGATATATTTATATTTACACTATATTAAAATTGATATTCTTTTTACAATCTCATTTTGGAATAGTATAAATTGAAATAATTTTTTTTGTATTATTCGAATAATACTATCCACACTATCTCTCACTCACTCACGTAATTCTTCATATCTTTATAAATAAAACCAATTAAATTAAATTACTTAATAAGTTTTTTTTTTTAACTCAATAATTGTCAACAAATTTTAAATGTTTACATAAATAACTATCCGCATTCTTCTTCTCTCTTATGAATGTCGCTACACTTTTTCACATTAGAAAATTTTTCTATACCTTTCACAAAATAATTATATACATGTTTTATATAATTTCTTAAAGAAATACAAAAAAATTCACAAACACGCGAATAAGCCTGTGGGATGGGAATAATATTGGTTATGATTTTAATAACGTGGTGCACGATATTAAATTTAGAGCTTAAGTTTTTTTTTTTTTTTGTGGATTTGATATTGTTAGAGAAGGTATTAAACATGAAGTCTCATTTGGTTAGACTTGATAATTATATAAGTAGGTTTTACACAAGTCCAACTCCATTTAATTAAAGAGGTTAAATAGTTTATGGAAAAAAAAATCGTAAAAAATAAAGAAATACTACATCCTTCACCAAGACTAATCCATTAAAATGATTCCTTATTTTATTAAGAATCTCATTTAAAAAAATATATTATTTATAATAAAGAGGGGAATATTTCAATACACATATAAAAAAAGGCTCTATATATGCATATAATTTTTTGTGTAATAATACACCATATTTAACATTGACAATGTGGATGGTAAGTCTTTCTTAAAAATGATAAATAATCTATTAGAATGGGAGACAATATTAAAATTTATATAAAAAAAAATAGTATTTTCATATATATTTTCTTTTAATAAAAAAAGCATTCTATAATGAAAGTCTACAATTGTATATAGAATAAATGAACTCAGCCATAAAGTGACTCGTTAATATACAAAATAAACGTTATTTTATTTAATTAAATAAAAGTATGATTGTTAATTTGATTATTCGTACCTTTTGCTGCGTAATACTTTCCGACATTGTATGTAAACATACAAACCGACTATTTTTTCATGCATCCTGCGCGTGATGCCCTTTATAAAAGCAAATCTTAGAATAGTAATTGACTTGTAAGTACAATAAATATAAGTTGAGAATGTGATTTGATTTTGGTGTTAATACTAAAAAATTTAGATCTAATCTTGTTTTTACCTTGAAATGAGAAGTTTATAGACAAAAGAAATTATCTTTCGCAGTCTTCTTATATAACTCATAGATAATTGAGTTTCTTTTAAACAAAAAAAAAAAAACAAACATAAATTTAATAATTTATTTTGAATTATATACTAATGGGTAAATTAAATATTAATTGTTTAAATTGAAATATTTATTAATACAAAAATCAAACACACAAACCACGTACTAAATAAATAAATTGTGAGAGACAATAGGTACATTTGTTACATTCTATCTAATAATATATATGTAATGAAGTGCCCCTGGAAAAGCTATAATGTTTCATAGATGTGATCAAAGCATAGACAAACTTTAAACTATTAAATGACTCTTTTGTTGTTATTAACCCATCAAACCCTTCATTTGTTTATGCAAGTCAAATCCGTGGGACATACCAGAAGAATACATGGAAGTTTCAAAGACTTTAAGCTTCCAGGTTTCCCAACCATTTTATCCTCTTCTTTTTGGTTGGAAACTAATTTAAAATGAAAAATAAAATATTTTGACAACCTAATAAAACAAATTTGATTTTAAAAGCCAATGACTCAAGGATTCTATGTCTGCCAATACACCATCCAAAACCAACTAAACCCTCCAACAGCAATGTATTCTTCTATTATTAACTTTCAGAATTTAACTTTTTATGAACTATTGTGTGGAAATAAAATTTTTATAAAATTATAGTTCTGATAGAAATGATAATATTATTTTTGATAAAATCAAAAAATGATTAATTAAGATATGTATAAGATAGATTGTTAAGTAAATAAAAAAAATTAAATATAATAATAATAATTATTATTATTATATTCTACCAGTGCCCTAATTAGTTTGGTGATTTATATTCGAAGAACAAATTGGAAATTTAAGACATAAGCAATGGCCACTGGGTTGATTACGAACTAGTCAATCTCACTTGCATTAGTTTATTATATTTGCACTTAACTATGAAGACTTCCCATGACATTGACTTGCGTGGAATGGGAAAATTATGCATAAATTCCTTCATATTTACTTGAGAAGGAAGGAATGGAAGTCAAATACCAAAAATCAAACTGAAACCCAATGCTTAAGAGGAGCAATGATAAAAATATCCAAAAATAACACGAATAATGAATATATATATATATATATATTATTTTTTATTTTTTTTTGGGTCAAGATTAATTTGATTTTTGGAAAGAAAGAGGGGTGAAGTAAATTTGAAGACATGGGCCTCCTGGTCATGGCCTTTCAAATTACTGACTCTACTTTTCAGTCACCACGTGGTTGGAAACACTCTCTCTCTCTACACTTTCTTTGTCAATCTCGTGCTCTCTCTCTCTCTCGCTTATAACTCCTTCTTCTTCTGTATATAAATGAACCAGAGGCCGAGTTTACCAACTTAGTTTTTAGCAATCAAAATCACTAGCTCGGTTTGATAAGAAACAAAAAGGAGCTACCCTTTCTGCATTATAATTCAAGCCCAATTCTTGCAAAGCAATCAATTTTTTATCCACCCAATAATCTTGGAAATTTTTTCCATTAGTGCAAACCAATTGCTCATTGGTGGATTCAAAAATCTTAAGGTACTTCCCTGAAATTAGTATCTTTTTTGATAGTTGGGTTTCTTTCTGTTAATTTCGTTTATGAAGTTCTTAAGGGAGGGATACAATTGAGTAATAATTTTTAGGTACTGTTGGCTTGTTCCTTAATGTTTTCATGTCATTCTGATGAAGTGCGTTTCTGGATTTTTTTTGTCTCTAATCTTCATTGTGTTGTAATGTATCTGTTTCTTTTTTTCTTTATTCCTGCTTTTGCTCGAGTTTGATGTTGGCGGTTTGTAAAGATCCATGTTCAGCTCTTAATGGGTTAATCTGCAATACTAGATACGGTATGATTTGGAAGATTGATCAGTTTATCTAGTAATTGGTTATACAAATAAATTGGGGTGTTGGTGGGTCTTATAATTCAAGTTCTGAATACATAGTCATAATTAGACCTGTTTTCTTGTATGTTAAAAAATGTATCTTTTGGTCATGGGTCTTTCAGATCCATAGTCTTACTGAAAAAATTGTGACCAGAATTAATTTGGATCTCCCAAATTATTAGTTTGATATAAACAGGTTGCTTGCTTCCCTCTACGCTTGTTATATAGACAAGTCTAATCTGAAAAGTGGTTGTACAGAACTTTCACTTGGTAAATCTAGCATATATGAAATCGTTTTACTCTAAAAAAATGTTGCTTTGTGGATACCCTGTCCCAAATTAAATAGATTCTAGTTCCTTTTTATGGATTTGTTAAGAGGATGCTCTGGATCCTGATGGCTGCAAATGTTCATATTGTCATTAGACTGCGTTACTCCCCATTCATATCTATTATAGGAAAATGTTTGGTAATATTGACATATATACATTTGTATCTTTGACAGGAATTGGAGAGCATAGGTTTCTATTTGCTAAAGATCGACTTTGTTGTCATATGGGGATTTCTTACTCATGTCCATTTGCAAAGTACGTTGATGTGGAAAATGGATTAGAATCTGTCATTGTCAAATCCATCGACTTTGATGACGATGAAGTTAAAACTCCAGTACGATCAATCAGTTTCAATAGTCGAGATTCAGAACCTATTGTAATGAAATCCATTGGTTCTGGAAAGATGAAAATTGAAGCATCTGTTAGCTTCGAAAGGAAAGAATTGAAGAGAGTGATATCAATCAACACCCAGTCCTTAGATAACGAGAAGAACATGGTTACCTTATCAACTAGCCAAAAGATCAAAGAGATGGATAATCTGTCTCCCCAATCAGATTGTCAAGTGGAGAAAATCCAAACTTTAGATCCAAATAACCCCAAACATGTGGCCGCTTTAAAATTGCAGAAAGTTTACAAGAGCTTCCGGACCAGAAGAAAGCTAGCAGATTGTGCAATTCTTGTTGAGCAAAGCTGGTACGTATTCTATTGTTATCAGATGATCATGTACTTCTTTACCAAATTCTGCATGTTTCCATCATGTTCTAATGCAAGTATTTGTTTTAACTTTTAATTGCAGGTGGAAGCTCTTAGATTTCGCTGAACTTAAGCATAGCTCTATATCTTTCTTTGACATTGAGAAACATGAAACTGCCATTTCACGTTGGTCTAGAGCTAGAACCAGAGCTGCCAAGGTGAATATAACACCCATTGTAGTATATGCTTTTAATTCTTTTTTTTCTTTTTTTTTTGGGTTTCATTTAGGAAATTGTTTCTAAACATCTTTTGGTCACTGCAGGTAGGAAAGGGTTTATCAAAGAATGACAAAGCTCAAAAACTTGCTTTACAGCACTGGCTTGAGGCGGTAAGGAAATTTCATGAGCTAGTTTTTAAGGCCTTTTAGCCATTTGATTACTCATTACTCATTTATGTGATTGTCATGCGCATGAAACAGATTGATCCAAGGCACCGGTATGGACATAATCTACATTTTTATTATGTCAAATGGCTTCATTGTCAGAGTAGAGAACCCTTCTTCTACTGGTAATTTTCTTTGCAAGATGTCTTTTTGCTTTACTACTTAGTCAATTCTTTTCATAATCTACATTTTAAGAACTTGGATTGAAACTAACTTGATGCTTTAAAATGCAGGCTAGATATAGGAGAGGGAAAGGAAGCAAATCTTGTTGAAAAATGCCCTCGATCTAAGCTTCAACAGCAGTGTATTAAATATCTTGGTCCGGTGAGTGTTTATACATTAGCTTTGTTTGGTCTAATATCTTTCATGGATTTATATTGATCATTTTTTGTTTTTGTATTTATAGATGGAAAGATTGGCTTATGAAGTTGTTGTGGAGGATGGGAAGTTCTTCTACAAACAACCAGCAGAGCTCCTCCATACCACTGAAGAAGGGGATGCTAAGTGGATTTTTGTCCTCAGCACATCTAAGACCTTATATGTTGCGAAGAAAAAGAAAGGTACATTTCAGCATTCTAGCTTCTTAGCTGGAGGTGCCACATCTGCTGCTGGGAGACTAGTTGTCGAACATGGCGTCCTAAAGGTACAATTCAATCTCAAAACCTCATGAAAATTTATTTTCTTGTGTTTGTATTCCCATAGTGGCTAATCTTCAAATATTGACGTGTTCACTTAAAAATGATTTTCTGTTGCATTTCAACAGGTAGTTTGGCCTCACAGTGGGCATTATCTTCCCACCGAAGAGAATTTTAAGGAGTTTATCTCATTCCTGAAAGAGAACAACGTGGATCTGTCAGAAGTCAAGGTAATAAAATGAAAAGGACTTACAATAGTCAAATGTTGAAGGCTTCATATTCTATTGTAATAATTTTAATATCTCAATAATAAAAATTAAAAACAGAAGCTAAAATAGTCTGTTGTTATATATGCAGATGAGTCCGGTTGATGAGGCAGATGCTTTGCTTAGCATGCAAAGCAGTGGTCATCTTAGAAGCCACTCATCCGAAGAGGAGTTTATTGACAACACGAGTGGCTTGGAGGCTGAGGAGGCCGATATCAAAATAAAGATTGAAGAGAAAGCCAATTTTATTGAACAAGAGACTGCTGCTCCTGTGGAAGCACCCAAATCAATTAGAATCCAGATTCTCAAAAGACAATTGACTAATCTTGAAATACCAAAAAGGGGTTGTTTGCTTGGAAATTTTGAGGGTGAGAATGAAGTCGTTGTGCCTAAGTTGCAACAGCCTCCAGATGGAATCTCCATTGGATGGTTCTGAAACAGCAGAAGGTTTTGTATCGAAACCAGATTTCATGGTTCCTAATCAAAACTCGTTTGATGAAGAACATGATGAGAATGAAGTTGAAATCATTCCTGAAGAGTCAATACTCAAAAGGATTAACTCACACAAAGAAACACAATCTTACCAATTGGGGAAACAGTTGTCTTGCAAATGGACAACTGGTGCTGGGCCTCGCATTGGGTGTGTTAGGGACTACCCCTCCGAGCTTCAGTGCCGAGCTTTAGAGCAAGTGAACTTGTCCCCTAGAAGTCATTCCCGCTCTAAATCAATCTTCTCTCCTCGAATCACCAGTGGTTTGAGCCCTAGAGTGTCAGCTCCTGCAAGTCCTTGTGGAGAAACAGCAGAAAACATAAGTAAAATTATATTTGGAAAAGGAAGTTTGTCTCAAAGAGGCAGTCACCATTCAAGAGTAGAATCTTCACCATTAATTAGAGGGACGTCAATAGCAGCAGTAACTTATGTGTCATGAGTGAATAGTTTTCCAATTGATTTATTCTTTAATGTGAATAGAAAAGAAAATATAGGAATTTTCTTTCATTCATGTAGTCATTCATTTAACCTTCATCTTGTACAATAAGATAAAAATTGTAAAATTTTGTGGGTATACACCCTAGCAATACAAAAAAGCAGATTTCATTTTCGTTTCTTTCGCTGTCACTGAAGGTAAAAGCAGAACTCTGATGAGGTTGCAAAATATTTAAGCAGAGGAAAGAGAATGTACACAAGTAACACTACCTTAATCTAAGGCAAAGAATATGAGTCTTCCTACATAATAAATTAACAACGATAGATGCCCAACTACTTGATGAAGCTTTTCTACTTCCACCACCACCAGCACGGGGAGTTTCTGAGGGTGAACTTGCACTTGGAGGTAGAGTAACCTTGATGTCAACCTTTTGCCCTGCTTGGCAGTGACCGTAGGAACTACAAATAGTCAAATATAATACAACTGGGCTGGCTTCTCGAGGGCGATAGAGTTGAAGCCGGTGTTGTAGATAGCAATTGACGAAGTTGTGTTGCATGACTGAAAATCCTCAAAGGTCACTTGCATCAAATCGTGTAACCCATTGTAATACTGAAATCCTGCATAATATTACGTGGGAGTAAATAATAAGTAATTTGAAGGAAAAAAACAAAAACAAAAACAAAAAACCATATGAATTAGCTGATGAACCTGTAAACAAAAGAAGTAAAGAAAAGGAGCTTTACCAAGATTATTGCCAACATGAAAGTTTTTTGTAGAAGCCCACTCAGTACAGTTAACAAACCCGTGCGTATTCCATCCTACAGAATCTCCCACCTTATAAATAGCCGCCATCGAAACTCCAAAAAGACACATGATCATGGAGGACAAGGAACCATTGTAGCCATTGTAAATGCCACAGAGGTTAATTAGACTCGAAAATCAGAGAGATAGAACCAAAAGAGAATGAATGATGCCTGTAAAAGTAAAAGTAAAAGTTTTCCTGATAGAGTTGTGATGGAGCTGCTTGATCTTGAGTTCAATATATATATAGAAAACCGTATTCGGTTCTACTACATGATTGAGTATTGGCTATCTTCATTGATGAACAATGCGTTGTAGTCCCAGTCGTGCTTCTTGGTAATTATTGTAAACTTTAGTCGATCATATTTTCCTGCATACAAAAGGTTTTCCCATTCACAAGAACATAATATATAACTGAGTATTGGCTCCTACTCGTGCTTGGATAACTCTTGGTTATTATGGTAAACTTTTTAATATTTGTACTCCTATTTACTCAATTATAAATGATTATCAAACTCTTCTTCATAGAGTATTAGAAAATTAAAAAACACAAAGGTCATAACCACTTTTTCATCCTGGTTGCACTTCATAAAATAAATTACTTCAGTAATAGTTGAGCAATCTTATAGGGTTTGAGATGCCTCGTGCCAGTTTTGAGAAGGCTACCATATAAAAATTATTCCTTTTTCATCTATACATAAATAATTTTCGTGTAGTAAGCGATGACAAACCGTAGAATATCCAGATTATTGTTATGGCAAAGATAATGAGTGATAATAATTTGTATAGACGTATAGAAGACAAGGCGTTATTTGTTTATTTTAACAGAAGCACACAAGACAAGATTTTGTGTACCAAAAACAGACTTCCCAATGGGTAGTTGTAGTATTACGCAAGATTATTTTGGCCCCCAAAAGGTTTGATTCATATTGCAATATGAATTTCAGAAGAAAAAGATACTGCAAATGGAAGTTACATTTGGAATATGAGAATTTTCAAATGAAGCTTGAAATTGAAGAAAAGCAGTCCTGTTCAGGTAAAAGAACGAAAAAAAGCTCTCTAGTCCTCTACCTGTTCCCCTAGCTCCTCCCAGCCAGAGTAAAAAGAAAATGGATTCGGTGTTTCCCCATAACCAAAGTAATAGGAACACTGATTCAGTGCTTCCCTGTAACCAAACAAACAAGTACGGAAAAGAATTCAGTCCATCCAACAAGGATGGCATCCACATCAGCAAGTGCTTTGTTTCCAAACTTGCAACCAGAAAGTTACTGAACCTAGAAGAACCTGTTATAAGGTCCTGATATTCCTTTTAATGAATCCAAAAAGAAATTACGCAAAATAAACATTGGTGAGAATCCCTAGTAAGTAGGAAACAAGTCATAACAAAATGAATATACCAAATCTCAACCTGCTTTTGATGTTTCATGTGGATAACGGAACCTAGGTTCGCCGGATAAGGGGATCCACAGGCCTAATCCTCCCCGAGTCTCCCTTAAACTGCTACTTTAAGTTGATCCAACTGTTTCACCCACTCTATAGGAGAAGAATGCTCCCTGGTATGTGGGTGCAACACAAACAATGAGTTATACTTGCTGTCTGGGAACATAAAGAATTTGAAAAACCCCTTAACCTGTATACAACATAGCCAAGGTCTCTTGGTGTAAAGAGGTTAATAGCCAAAACTTAATTGGTCTCTTGGTGTAAAGAGGTTAACCTCATTGAACAACAAACAGCTAAATAAGTTATTAATCTCAGTATGTTCTCGTATGATAATGGCACCCTCTGGCACGTCTGCAAAAAGAAATATCATGTAAATTTTGTTAATAATATAAGTTAGTTGTACTCTTATGCATAATTATTTCACTTAAATGTACCAGTTTCAACCTTAATTACCTATCTACTGAACAGCGGTTCATAATTTCTAGTCTCCCTGTAGTTTGGGGATTTAATTTGATTACCTTCCTATTTAGGTTATTCACTTAATAGTTTCTGCATATATAAAGGCATTAAGGCATGCATTTTGAATTTTTAAAGGTAGATTATTCGATGAGTTATTTTGTGTTGTCCTAGTGGCCACATTCCATTAACCTTCCCCAATTACTCTCTCTTGGTTTCTCACTCTGCCATCTATTATACTCTCTATAATTCCCTTCTATCCTCCTATTCTTTCTCCTCCTTACATCACTTCCTCTTTCTAAAATTATTTCCTTCTATCCTGCATCATCCTATCTCTCTAAACTTTTTAGGCAGTATCAGGTCCCACATTCCTTCTGGGTTCATCATATGGAGGATGCTTAAGAAGAACAAGACGCCAAATACCTACCCATTTTCCTCCATCACCATCGACTTTAACAGTAACATTCTCCTTTATGACTTTCAGAGACAACTCATCCACAACCATAAGAAAACAAAAGAGCTTCTTAGAACGAGGGCTTGTATTGAGGTATATCATAACCGTCAAAAATTTCAGATGCAACCACAAATCTACACTTCTGGACATATTTTATGTCTACTACATAATCCATTTCAGCACCACCATTTCGGATAAATCCACAGTGTACTTGATGCATAGAGCAGATGTTGAATAATTTTTATTACAAGTGAAAGCCAAATGAGACGTTGCTTTGTAAAGTAAGAAGCAAATAAAATAGTGTTACATAATATATTTCACCTTCATGGTTGAAGTTAATTTAAAACTTTCTTCTCTCCTCTAACCAGCTTTGATGGCCTCCAAATAGAGGAGTTGACTGAGTTCCAGTATTTGAAAACTTATCTTCCATGATATAAAATAAACTTTTGACAATTTTGTCAGAAGTTCTTATCGTTGGAATAAGTACTTTATCAGGGTCATCAGCAACAGGAATGGGACAACCTACTCAGTAACAGAAGAAACGAATATTACTCATAATGGAGCTAAACGGACTCAATACTATAAAGGAGACGAGGGAAGATGATGCCATGACCTTACGGTGTTGCGATTTAGGTACAAGTCCCATTGTGTCTAATATAAAGAATACTTTGCTGTTTCTGTTACACAAAGCTGCAAGCCAAAAAAATAATGTTAATAGATTCATCAATAAATATAAAATCTGTTCAATCACTAAAAACCTTTTCAGAAAGTATACACAGACATAGACCATAATGAAATGTTTTTGAGCATAAACTTGACCAAAAGTAACTAATATGTCATAAAATGCTGGTACCTGACAAAAAGGAGACTAGAGATTGGCAAGACCAGATATGGAACAACAATGCAATAAGAATAAGTAGCATCCATAAGATCCCTGTAACAAAAACCAATCAAATAAAACCCTTCTTCCAAACAATCCTCATGGGGTAATCTTGCAGCAGCTTCTCTGGAGAAAGGGACCCCCCAGCTGCAACATCTGCACCACAAAATTCGTTAGCTAAACAATCAATCACTTCATTATTAATAGTAGAAACTCATTCTACTCCTAACAATTCATTTTCCAACACCTTACCTGCATTATATAACATAAAGCAAAGAGTACACAATCCATCAATGATAACAAGAAGAAGAAGAAGAAAAAACAGTAACAATAACTAACGTGAAAGATAAAGTTTTCTGTTACCTTTAGCATGTGAATTTTGAACACCCCGCTCTCCTCTCCGATTCAGTCGTATAGATACAGACCTCTGCAGCTCACTCTCCATAGTTAATTATCTCTTGAGCTTTACATCACTGAAGCACAAACCAATAAAAATTCGGATAAGAATCAGAGAGATCTAAAACAAATTAAACCTTGAACCTAGTTTCTAATCATAAATTAGAAATTCCGCACAAATTACGCGAACTAAACCAGTTTCCATGGCAATACGTACCATAACCTACCAAATATGTGAAACATCACAGCCAACTATATTCTTATAAAAAAAAAAACAAGAAAGTTCCTTTCTTTTGTTTGTTGGCATGAGAACAGCCACCTTTTCGCATAGACCCAGAAGAAAAAGGAAATAACCATATGATCTACTTGACAAATGACAACATATGTTCCACTAAACATCTGCTTAAACATATAATATGACAAAGACCTATTGATTTTCTCTAAGAAGCTAACCTTGTATTGTTCATTGTTTAATAAGAAAAACCCAATATTCGAAGCTGAATGCCTGAGGGCACAAAGGCATAAAAACCAGAGTTCCGGCTTGTTTATCAGTTTTCAGCAATGAAAAAGTATTACAGTGAAACCGAGAAGTGGTGAAGAAGATCTGTTTTCTGCAACAGCGAAGAGGGGTCTTGAGTCACTGGTACCCGCGGAAGGGTGGGAATGTACGTAATATTATATCAAACGAAACATTTAGAGATTTCAGACGCAATGCATCTCTGTATTGTTTATATGGGTTCTACTTGGATTGGATTTGTTTCTAAGAATTAGAATTCGGGTTGTGCTCAATTAGCCCATAAAAGCCTAAGAACCACAAGCCCGGCCTACCAAACCAGCACAAACTAACCAAAATTGAACCATTTTTTTTTTATAATATTTTATTTTCCAAAATCAATTTTAAATTGAATCAAACTTACAATTTTTTTAAAATATTTATATATTCTTGTTAACACATTTGTGAAATTTGAAAAATTAATAATATCTTATATAAAGTATGAAAAATTATTAGAAAATTAGGTATTATTATAAGAAATTATTGGGAAGTTACATTTTTTTGAGATATTTAAGAATTTAGAAACTGAATTGCATTTATTTTGGACTTGCACTAAGGCAGTAGCAGTTTAAAATACTTCTCCCCTCCCTCTCTTTTCCTCTGCCATGTACATTCATTAATTCTCTAAGCATTAAAGCTTGGTGGATGGACGTTGTGAACAAATTTCAACTATTAACCAATGCCTCTCCATCCATTGCATTGACTTGTGTTATGTACTTCGGTAACAATGGGAAGCAAGGAACAATTTAATTTTAATCAAGTTTGTTGGAGTGTAAGTAAAATCTTAAAGGAGTTTCAAAGTTTCATAAGCTGAGATATTGTCAATTTTTTATGGCTACTGTCTGATACTCTAATTCTATTTTGGGTTCTTTAGGTGCCCTTTTCTTGCTTGATCAACTTTGTATTCATTCTTATTTTATCTATAATAAAAAAAAAACTAAACCTTATATTATATGTTTTTAATCTACTGAAAATTTAATGTATTTTGAAACATACAATAGTGTCAGCAAAAAAAAAAACATACAATAGTACTCAATAATAACTTTATATTTATTTTTAGAGACTTTTCGTATGGATATGATTGATTGCATAAATTTCTAACCACAAGCTGAGCTGAGGATCCATGTTCACACTTGGACAAGACAGTTGTAAGTCAAATTCTAAATATACGTAGCCGAAAATGAAACAAGCCTTCCAAAATTACAGGCCACAATTCCTTCCAGCTTCGACACAATACTTCTCTTGCCTGGCTTTCATACTCTCTCCTTGTTTTGAGCTGTGGAAGCTGCAGCCATGGAAACTATCAGAGCTTCCCGTGTCCCTTCACTGCACATCCCAGCCGCAGTACATACAACCCAATTCAGAAAGCCACACTTCTTCAATTGCCAAATCACCGCAACACCCAGTTCATCATTCTCATTATCAGTTCATAGAAAAACGTTAAAATCCAAGCTTTTCACAGCCATATCACCCACTGTGTCAACAGAATCTGCCACCCCACCTGAGACGGAACCAGAAACTCGGACCCAGCAAGAGAAATTCGACTGGTATTCGCAGTGGTACCCTGTAATGCCGGTCTGCGACCTCGACAAGAGGAGGCCACATGCGAAGAAGGTGATAGGCATTGACGTGGTGGTGTGGTGGGATAGGAATGAGAGTGCTTGGAAGGTGTTTGATGATGCCTGTCCTCATAGGTTAGCCCCATTATCTGAAGGTAGGATTGATCAGTGGGGCAGATTGCAGTGTGTGTATCATGGTTGGTGTTTTAATGGCTCTGGTGAATGCAAATTCATTCCTCAAGCACCCCCAGACGGCCCTCCGGTAATTATTTATAACTGCAAAAAATTCCATATATGTCATTCCTGAATCATATTTTGCAATCAATTAGGATAAACGAAATAAGACTTTACATAATCTTTCTCAGAAATCAATTGGACAGAATAGGAAAACCCCGTTAGAAGTTAGGTACTTGTAATATGTACAACAATCAAATTATTTTGATTTGCAAAAAAAATTGCATAAATGTCCTTCCTGGATCATATTTTGCAATCAATTAGGATAAACGAAATAAGACTCTAAATAATCTTTCTGTGAAACCAATTGGAAAGAATAGGAAAACCCCGTTAGAAGTTAGGTACTTGTAATATGTACAACAATCAAATTATTTTGATTTGCATGAAACATGTGCTCATTTCCATCTCCATGACCTCAACATTTGTAATTCTAGCTCTCTGCTGAAAGATGTAAGCAGGTTGAAAGTTCCATAAGAAAAACTATTTATTCTTAATATTCTGACCCTAACCTGTTTTTCGATTAAATGGAACATTGATCTAATACAGTAGGCAGTTTATTTTTTTTGACTTGTTGCATTTTCTCATGGAAGCCTATTCTCTATGCAAATCAAATGTTATGCATTTTGAAAAATATAATGATCCTAAACCTTTCCAACGAATGTGCAGATCAACACATTTAAAAAAGCTTGTGTAGCTGCTTATCCAAGTGTCGTGCAGAATGATATTGTCTGGTTTTGGCCAAACACTGATCCTCAATACAAAGATATTCTCACCGAAAAGAAACCCCCATACATTGAGCAACTGGATGACCCATCATTTACCAAGTTAATGGGAAACAGAGATATTTCTTATGGGTATGATTTTGTTAATGGAACAGATAGGGTTCCCATTGTAGTATACCTGTAAATAATTATAAATATTCTAAACTTCTGTACATGTTTAGGAATTTGAAAGTACATATGATGTAGATATGACTCTGTTTGAAAATGGACAGAGATTATTTAGCTAATGTTTTGAAGATGAAGAAAAGCTCCTTCTTATATGATTCTGACGTGAAAATGTTGTAAAATAATCTAATTTTGTAATTTGGTCCGTGATGGATTTTCTTTTCCCCTCACTTCATCAGACTAAGTATGTGTGCTAAAATTTCAGGTATGAGGTATTGATAGAAAATCTTATGGATCCTGCTCATGTTCCTTATGCGCATTATGGGATAATGCGAACTCAGCAACCCAAAGACAGATAAGAAAATATATTTTTCTTTAATTCGGGGAGTTCCACTTTTCTTTATGATCAATGCTGATTTTGGGTGGATTCTTTTTACTTCACAGTTAAAGCCGATAGAGAGGGGGGGAGGCCGCTTGATTTGTTGATTGAGAAACTCGACATTAATGGTTTTACAGCAAATCAGGGTTGGAGTGAGAGCAAATTTATCCCACCATGTGTATTTTATGCTTATACTAAACCTAAAGTAGATCAAGCTAATGGATCTGCATCATCAGCTGGAATGGAGGTAAAATATCAATGATGATCTTGCTATTAAGCATTGGAATTATATTTCAGAAATCAGGATTTTGTGTTCTCTCTATCGATATATTTTTAATTTGGTTAATGCAGAAATCATCAGAGCAACGGAAATTTGCTTTAATTTTCATTTGTGTTCCAGTCAGTCCTGGTAGAAGCAGATTGATATGGAGCTTCCCTAGAAATTTTGGACTTTGGATTGACAAGATTGTCCCAAGATGGATGTTTCATGTTGGACAAAACCTGATTCTGGATTCAGATATGTATCTGCTTCATGTTGAGGTGAATCTTGGTATCTATTTGCATACTAACCTCTCTTTGAAAACATGAAAATATTAGTTTGATAATGTTTTCACTGTTAGTGCTTCAAACTGCTAAATGGAGTAGTGGGCAGATAAAATTTCAACTAACATGATCTGTCCAAAGGTTATATCTCCATGCATTATTCTATTGTCTTTTTTGAATTTTTCATTGATTGTTTCGTCATCCCTTCTAGCAAGGCCATCTGGATTGTCTTGATAGAAATTTCAAAAGACTTAGCTAATAGGCTCCTCGTGGTCTCGAAAATCTCTTCTCTTTGAACTCGAGTTACCTCTAAAACTATCGTTTGTTATCCCTCACGAATTTGTGACCCCCTTTTGCACACGGATCAATCCTCAACCGTTTTGTTATTTGGTTAATTATAGCAAAAAATGTAATGTGGTTGTGGAAGGTTAAGATTTTTTCCATTGTAATGTTTTCCAATATTCTTATGTTTCATGGTAGATAACTGATCTAGCTGAGGCACCTTTTCCCTATACAAAATTTTGTTGATACACAAAAGTCTTAGTTGGGATGCCAAATTAAGTCATCAGTAGGGTCTACTTATGGAAAGTTTCAGTTTATCTGTTTTTGGACATCTACCAATCTAGTGAAGCAATTAACTTGATAGGAAGAACATTGTTCACTGTACAGTTTCATCAACCAAGTTGACATATTCCAGCATCATTGGTATATTTGTTTTCAGTTTCCGTGATAAAAAGAAGCAAATTGGCTGCCATCTCTCTCACTCTTTCTTCATTTTTTGTTTTTGCCTTAATGCCAGAATCAGGAAGATGAATCTGGAAAGCACTGTACTTACTTTAGCTTGTAATATCTGATACTGGCCTCTTTCTGTAGGAACATAAAATAATGGATGTTGGTCCTGCCAATTGGCAGAAAGCTTGTTTTGTGCCAACAAAGTCAGATGCCCTTGTGATTGGTTTCAGAAAGTGGTTAAACAAGTATGGCAGTGGTCAAGTTGATTGGAGAGGCAAGTACAGTGGGGTTCTTCCTACACCGACCAAGGAACAGCTGATGGACAGGTAGCTTAAGTATTGTTGCAATTCCAGATTCAAATATCAGCTTGTAATTGTTTCTTATTAAGAACAAGCATGCTTTCCTTTTAAATTTAAAAAATAGATTTTTCTAATGGGTCACTTAAGGGCATTTGTTAAGCTTTTATAAATGGAAAATTTGAAACAATTATTATGGTAGTTGATCACGATTCTAGTGCCATTTAATGCATAAATTCCTACATTTGAAAAGTTTCAATTTTCAAATACTATATTTATTGCATCTTAGCAGGCACCTGTAAGGAAAATCCTTCAAAATTTAGGGGAAGTGTCATAAATGCTTACAAAAGTCAGATACACTACATATTTGGTCTTCGACCACTTTTTTATATCATGTTCCGTCATATAGGCAGATGTTGGAAGGGGAAGCTCCCATAATATGAATACCCTTTCCTGGTCCAAGACGAACAACTACTGTAGGGAAATTGTTGAAATTTGTGTTCGAAATATGGTAAAGTAGCTCCCTGATAAAACTTGAACCACTTGTTGTTTGTTTAAGTGGTGAGGGATAGTGTGGACAGGTAGGTTTCTGAAGTACAAACTTGAAACCTCATAACTGAAAAGAAAACACACTTCATGTACCAGCTTCTAAGGCTCCTATCCTTCTCACAATACCATGAGTTTTTTCTTTATGGTTTTTGTTGTACAAATCTGGTTATAATTTCAGTTATGTCTCTGACTTTTGAGAATTAGTTGAAGTTAAGGTTCTTGACTATAAAAATTGGTCCACGATTTTCACAGGTACTGGTCCCACGTGGTGAACTGTACCAGTTGCAATATTGCATACAAGGGTCTGAATGTGCTTGAAGTCTTGCTGCAGATCATATCTGTTGCATCTATTGGGATTGTTGCTGCAACAAAGCAGAACGTGATTTCAACAGCTGCAAGAGCTACATTAGTTCTGATGGCAATACTAAGCTTTGCATTGTCAAGATGGTTGGCTCACTTTATCTATAAAAATTTCCGTTACCATGACTATGATCATGCCTTCCGCTGAAACTGTGTTCACATAGAAAAACCATAAGTAAAAGGACATAAAGATTGTATAGGGGAAAGGGGGTCAAGCAACCACATTGGATATCAGATTGGCGAGTATTTGGACCTCCAAATAATGGAATAGTAAGAAGAAATGAAGGAGGAGATATTAGAGTGGAAATCTTAAGCCTTGGTTGGTACTTGGTAGTCTTGTTGCTTTCCATGGATCTGGCCAATGATTTGCTGGAATTGAAATACATGTATATGTAATGTGCATAAAACAAGAGAAGAGATGACAATGAGACAGTATTAATTAAGAGCTGTTGATACTGTGAGACCTTTTGTATCTGTTAATTTTTTATTTTTTTTTACTTGTTCCATGGAGAAAGAAAATTTTGAAATGCCTTTTTTTTTTTTTTTTTTACTGTCTTTACCCTCACTTATGTAACACTAAAATTTTTCTACTGAAAAAAAAAAAAAAAAGAAAAAAAAAAAAGCATAGAGCATGAGATGAAAAGAAAAATATAAACTACCAATAAAATAATTAACAAATGAATTCAATTAGTGAAATAACAAACACGGCAAATAAGTTATGACTAATCATGTTAGAATAATTGCTAAAACAAACAAAATATGAGACACTCTAATAATAGTTTTTTTTTTTTTTTTGAAGTTGATTTGAATTGGTTGTGAGGTTTTGAAAATAATAACACAATAAATTGAGAAAAACCAAGCAAATTGGGCCAAATATTTTACTAAAAAAGTCATATCAGTCTTCTTTGGACACAAAAAAGAAATTAATAATAATATTGTAAATAATCTTAAAACTAATATTTATTTATTTATTTTGTAAACATGAAGATTTTTTAAAAGAAAATAATGGTAAAAAGGAAAGTACATGAAAAAGAAAAAGAAACTAGAGTGGAAGTAGAAGAGGGAGGGTAGAAAGTAAAATGAAGTGGGAGACATAATAGAGACAACAATGAGATCAGGCATCAACCTCATTCACAGAATCACAGAATCATAGGCCATAGCAGCTGGCTCCACTGGCATCGGCTCTTCTTCTACTGTAAGCAACCAATCTTTACGCTTTTTTCTTCAACATCAGTTCTTCTCCAATATTCTCTCACTTTCCTGTACTTCCTTTGATTTTCTCGGTCGCAACAAACCTCCATTTTTTTTATTTTATTAATTAGAATCGAAGATCTGATACAAGTAAAATTTTGGGGTTTCCATGAAAGATTCAAATCCAAGCACTGAGCCAATTGGGCAAAATCTAATAAAACTCATAAGCAATCTCTGTTTCTCGGTCTTTGTGTTCTCAGTGCTTATATTCACAGTAATTGCCATCACCTACCAACCCCCAGATCCATGGCTGGAGTCTGCTCCAGCTTTAACCAAACTTTTCACCGAAACGGAAAACGCTACCTTTCAGAACGACAACTCCATCATCAAAACCGGCGAGGATATATCTTACGCGCTCACCCGGGCAGAATCGCCCACGTCGAGCGTCATCACCGAAGCTGTGATTGACAAGTCCGAAGAGAAAATCGCCAATTTGACCTTGCAATCGGGTTGCGAGGAGTTAGGTGTTGTCAATTGTTCGGACCCTCGGGTTTTGGTTACGATTGAGAAGTTTAATTTGAAAGCCTTTAAGTCAATAGTGTTCTTGGAGTATCAGACTCCAGTTAATGGGTCCAAGTCGGGCGAGTGTGATGTAGCATGGAGGTTTCGCAACAAGAAAGAGAAATCATGGCGCAAGTATAGAGATTTCAGGAGATTTAAGCTCGGCGTTGGAGAGAATTGTGCATACAAGGTGGTGCATGCTGGTGGCTGGCATTCAGGTATTAATGCCCGGCGGCCTAGGAACCGATTTAATGCCACTAGAGTTGGCAAAAATACTAAGGTAGCTCCGCGGTTCCGTGACGATGAGATCAATGACACCATTCCTAGTTTGGGATCAGAGATGAATTTTAGGAAGGGAAAGTACTTGTATTATTCTCGTGGAGGAGATTATTGTAAGGGAATGAATCATTATCTTTGGAGTTTCTTGTGTGGTTTAGGTGAGGCTATGTATTTGAATAGGACATTCGTCATGGACTTGAATATGTGCTTGGCTGCAACTTATAGCCCGAGTAATAAAGACGAAGAAGGAAAGGATTTTAGGTATTATTTTGATTTTGAGCATCTGAAGGAGGTGGCATCCATTGTGGAAGAAGGTGAATTTTTGGGAGATTGGAAGAAATGGGACAGGAGCCATAAAAAGAGAGTGCCTGTTAGGAAGGTAGTGAGCTACAAGGCAACACCAATGCAACTTAAGAAAGATAAGAACACGGTTATATGGAGGCAATTTGATGCTCCAGAGCCAGACAATTACTGGTATCGAGTTTGTGAAGGCCAGGCTGCAAAGTACGTACAAAGGCCATGGCATGCTTTGTGGAAGTCAAAGAGATTGATGAATATTGTTTCAGAGATTAGTGGGAGAATGGACTGGGATTTTGATGCAGTACATGTTGTAAGGGGAGGGAAAGCACAGAATAAGGAGCTTTGGCCTCATTTGGATTCTGATACATCACCGGATGTGCTCCTTGGGAAGCTTAAAGGGATGATTCAGCCTTGGAGGCCTTTGTATATTGCCACAAATGAACCATTTTATAATTACTTTGATAAGTTAAGATCTCACTACAAAGTCCATTTACTTGATGATTACAAGGAATTGTGGGGAAATACAAGCGAGTGGTACAATGAAACAATTCTTCTGAACAATGGACGACCAGTTGAGTTTGATGGGTACA
Source organism: Quillaja saponaria (assembly GCA_029379385.1). Lineage (NCBI taxonomy): Eukaryota > Viridiplantae > Streptophyta > Magnoliopsida > Fabales > Quillajaceae > Quillaja > Quillaja saponaria. The sequence continues at coordinate 20,711,392 of CM055606.1, forward strand.
TGAGAGTTGCAGTGGATACTGAGGTCTTTTACAGGGGGAAGACACGAGTAGAAACATTCTATAATCTGACCAAAGATTGCAAGGATGGAATTAATACATGCTGACCAGGTAGGGGTTTACCTCTAGATGCTTATTCAAAATCTATGAATGAATAGTGTCTTTTACCTTTTTATTCAGTTTCAAAATGATACCTTTGAGTACAACTCAGGTTTCTTGTAATTTTTTCTCATTGCTTCCTGTTGTATTTGTTGGTCCTTTTATTGTAGTGGTGATTATCGATTTGTATCGATCATCACTATTCTATATCTGTACTATACATTCAACTTTATTGCATTCTAGCAAAAAAAAAAAAAAAAACATTTTGCCTTCTTCATCTTAATTTCCTACCAGTGGTTTCTTGTTCAGTTTCTTAATTTGTGTGTATGACATTATGAGTATTGTCTTACCCTGTTATATCCATATGACTACATCTGATCAACTTAGGAACTAAGTTTGAAGGGAAAAAGAGTCTAATTTGACTTATGCATAATCCCTGAAGCCCTTTAAACTTGAATTTTATGGCTTTGTACAGTTAATCTTCAATTTATGAATTAAGAAGGAAATAGAAGGCTTATATCTTCTGCCCAAGAAATCCTGAAGTCCTCAAGAAGGCCAGTATGGCAGTTGCAAGAACTCCTGATGCCATCTTTATTAACCATTTCTTTTTACGGGTGGGGTGGGGCATGTGGAATGGGAAAAAGATTTGTCTCATATCTCGGGAAAGATCTGAAAGGGTGACAATATTACTTTCTGAAGGCCATTCTGGTATATGTAATAGTGGCCCTCCTCCAGTTCTCCTTCTTCTGGTATTGGTTGGGAAACAGAGTCGATTCTGTATGACTCATGGAAGGATCTGAAATGGCTATAGTTTTGCTTCCTGGATGTCAGTTGTTGATGAATATAAATCATTTAATCATGCACGCAATGAGGTTTCCTCTGTATTAGTTTTCACCTGTACGATGATTTAGATTGGAATGCCGGTATTTTGCAAAATAAATGTTCTTTTAGCCTAGCTGATGGACATAGTTTTGAACACAATACTAGGTAGAAATGGCAATTTTGACCAACTTCAATTCTTCAACAAATTCGACTAGTAGTTAGTATCAAATCCATTAGGCATATAAATACGCAGATACTGGATTAAACGATGGAGAGATGCACTTCAGTGCCACCAATATCTAAACTCCTCTAACAATATTAATTTATAAAACCAGTTTCTTTCTGTGACCACAAAAAATGGATGGAGAACTTTTCACAAAGTTGAAAAAACATCAAATATGTAATTACAGTGAAAGAGGAGCCCATAATTTATAGAAGATATTGGTGCAAGCCGCAGCAATTTGTGCTGAATGAACTGCTACATTTGTCAAGCACCCCGAAGCAGATGCCTTAGCCAACAACGAAGAAAATATATTCTCTTTGATGCACTGTGGAACAGCGAAAAACTGGCAGGGCAGTCCATCAATCAATTAGTTCAGGAGGTGCCAGGTGATGATTTAGCATGTCGTGACACAAATGACTCAACAATCGGGTTCACAAGATGAGGTGCTTCATCCTTCGTGCAGTTGGTAAATCATTGAAGTCAGAAGTGATCATGAGTGAAAACACTACAAGGTTATATAATTATTTTTCTTAAAAATAAGGATGATCCAGGTCCGGGAAACCTGTGTGTGTGCGAGAGTGAGAAAGTGAGAGAAAGAGAGAGAACCTGTGGGCAATGGCCAACATTGGGGAGAACAATGAAATCTTCTACAGAGTCAAAATTCCCATAATTTCTTCCAAGCTCAATTGGTTCCCATGGATCCTTGTCACCCCATCCAATCAAAACAGGGCACTAAAAAGGAGAGGAATTAAAACAAATCACACATATTCATCAACAGTTCATACTCGAATACAACTTGCATATGAAGGTTCTGTTTAATAAACTTACTTTCACTTGAGGCAGAAGTTCCTCAGGAAGAGGGCCATCTGAGTAACAAATGAACTCTAGAAAGACATCTGCAGCTCCAGGCTCCAATCCTGGATTAAGGATCTTCAGAACTAGCTCATCCGTCACCTGGGAGGTGTCATGGTAGCACTGAAATGCAATTGTATATCATCATCAGTCCTGGTAGATGAGAACACGCAAGATTCCCTTTTTTTCTCAAGTCTCAAACACAAGATATCCATTGGAGCTCATGTATAATATCAGATTCTTTTGTGTGTGTACGTTCAACTCATTTTAATTCCACCCTTCAGATGGAACCATTCCAAATTAAGATTTCAAATTTTCAAAATTTTGACTTGCTTCACATTTGAAACACTAAACACCCTAAACAATTAAACTCCATATAACGAATCTAGTAAAAAAGCATACCCTTTGTTGGAAAGTATTATATGCCAGACTATTGCCTTAGCGGTCTAAGTACTGAGTGATTAGTCAGAGACTTATCAAAATTAACCCCACTCCTTCACCAACTAAGCAAAGAAGCTACAGAAAAAACTGTTTGCTGTCTGCTAAAAGTTGACTTTTAAATAGTTTTCCAGTGGTTAGCCTCTGTAAGCCGACATAACCATAGGTGGTGCCTCAGATCCTCAACATCTAAATGAGGGACTTAACACAATTTGCCATTTCTACCTGATCTAACTGAACTTATCTACAAGAATCCCAATACCTTGAAAGTGATGATGTGGAGCTTAACTTTCAGAATTTCAGTATAACAAGCAAATTTTAGTAATGAATAGAAATTTCCTTCTATTGAGTCCATTGTGTTGTGAGAATCTTTTAGAAATGTATTTGATCAAGAGGAAAGGATTCTTCCTTTCTTGTTTTTCTGCCCATCACCTTTAAACATTAGTGACTGAATTAAGACTAACTGTTAGACATGATGATACCTGGCAAAGAATACTCCTCACAGATTCTTGAGTTGCTACAGAACGGAAGAATGCTTTGCCTACAGCAGTACCCCTATCATATTAGCATTATCATGTGAAACCTCTGATGGAAACTTAAGGTATCCAAAGTCAATAAAAACATCCAATTTCATTTGAACCTCAGCAAATTCTGGAATGATCTGATAAATGGTCTTCCAAACCAAGGTTGCTTCTTGATATGAAGCATCCTGAGAGATATATTTAGAAGGATAATGCCCTTGCAGATCTGTGGCTCTGTAACTGCCGCTTGAAGACCAACAAGTCCTGCATAAAATGCCAAAAAACAGAACATATTTATGGGCATAGCACGAAGTTAGATAATGGGGACAACGGACAGCTCAAATGTGTTTCAGTAAAGAGGCAAAATACAGAAGATGCCTTTACTATGTTTATTTATCAAAGAATTTCCATAATCCCCTAAGGCTGCAAAAGAAAAATAACCTAAATACAATCAAGGTTGTATACTTAGCATATCATACATATTTTCTTCGTTCAGGGGAGGGGTGGCGGAGTATGATAAAATGTATATAAGCATTCATGGAAAACTTAATTACTAAAAAATCAATTCCATGTTGTTCTTGCATGTATTGACATCACATATATATAGCTGATATATCCAAATACATACAAAATATTAGAAAAAGAGTTTCATAGTAGTTTCTACTCTATTGGAAAAATCAAGTGTTGTGACCCACGATAGAATTCCATGTTGATGGATTCATGGAGTCAAACATATGGAATTGGGATTATTAAGGCTGAGTTCAGTTGAGAAAATCATGAGTTATTACTATAATTATTTTTTATTTTTTTGGCACGGGGGATAAGTAACAAATTGTGAGACATTTTTACAGTATCAACATAGTATATGCTAACTGTTCTTTTAAGATTTGCATAAATGAACAATTAGTCATGAAATTTCACACATAACCTTAAGATTATACAATCTCCACATATTTTGTCATTGAATGATACGACAGATGCAAAGATTAAATATACGGATTTGGTATCAGATATTAAAATAAAATAAAATAATTATTGAAGCCTATAGCAAAATAGCCAAATACTAATGAATAGTTTAGTATAAACTAAATAATTTGAAAGATATTTACCTCCAATAGAATTGCATATAAAGAATGCCTCATCCTTAACGACATCAATGCAAAAGTCATTTAGCTGGGCAGCCCACGTCTCAAAAGTATAAAAGGAGTTGTCTCCAAATTGACGAGGCTTGGGTTTATCTGAATATCCATAACCAATAAGATCAATAGAGTATACCCTGTGGGATTTTGCAAGTACTGGAATATTTTTTCTCCAATGGTCACTGCAATGAGGTGCATTCAAAATTACTTCCTGGAACATTATAAATATGGAACCAAACACAGATCAAACAACACAACTGCAAACACTCAATTCACAATAAGTTCTGTAACATGCATAATGTTATACACATTTTGAAGCATTTGCATGTTAAAAGAATTCAAACATCAGAGATACAAAGACCTGGAAAATTTGAGTTCTAGCTTTTCTAAATAACACAAATGCCTGCAGAAAGAGACAGGTCTGCTCAAATTTCTTACGGATGGGTAAACGGCTTCAGCTACTACGTATCTGGCCTTGTTATTCCCATCATGCATAAATATGTTGTGTTCTTTATCTTTTGTTTAGACTAATTCATATCTTAACCCTTTGCAAGGGGAAGTTGCCTTCTGTCACAAAATGAGACATCTTAGATGAAATGCCAAATATCATCTATAATCCATGTAGGAAATGAAAAAAAAAAAACTCAAAATTTTCATCCACAGATTACATAACTTAAATCCCTAACACCTATAATTAAGATAAAACATGTTTTAACCATAGTTGAAGAATCAAATTGTGTCTCCATAAAGAAATATATATTGCTAAAGAACAATTAAATCAAACAACTTGCAAATTAATAACTATGACAATTAGGTTTATGCCAAAGACAAGCAAGTTGTGAATGATGTACACCTGTTTGCTCCAAAACCATGAACTAAAACTAATGCCGGGCCGTTGTTCCCACCATATTGATAGCGAATAGAGTATCCCCTCCAGTTCCACATGCTACAGAGGATGAAAACAAATGAGATTATGCTGTGAAGTGATAAAATATGAGTAAGAGCTGAACGCATAATCTTTGTTGTGAAAATATGGGGAACTCTTAAAGGCAACAATCAAAATTAAAATGCACTCGACTCTGATAAGGGTATGCTAGTCACTGTAGATTGAACACAGAAGAGTTGAAAGTGAAAAGGATATTTCGAAAAAAAAAGAAGAAGCTAAAATGATAATGCCAACAATACTGCTTCGTAAGAAAGATGAAGGGCAGTGATTATCTCTCATCTTATCATTCTACATAGTCAAAATTGATTATTTTTCACCTTCAGTTTTCTCTCTACCAACAGCAGCATAAGAAAAGTTGTTTATTTTTCAACACAATCGAACTCGGAAGACAGGTTGTAAGAGAAACAATAAGGCGTTATTTTCTTCTCCAAATTTTTCTCGAAAGCCAAACATAAAAATTCAAGCGAATTACCGGGTTTGAACTTCGGGTTGTGGGTGGCTGTTGGATGTCGTTTCTGGAGTGGGAAGTATCTTGTCCTCAACTTGATCATTCAAACTCGAAGACACGATAACGCATTTTGATTTAAAGTGAGGTAATCGTACCATTTGATGATGAATTTTAAATTTTTGCAAATGGGTTTTGGAGCTGAGAGGGATTGATGTTGCTCCAAATTTCTTGTTTCTCTGAGACAGTACTAAAGAAAGATCAAGCTTTGACAGTGGAGGTGATGAAAAAGTGGTGCTTGCCATATTGTTTGAACTTTCAAGATTGAAAGCTTCTCTTCAGAGCTGGCGCGGGTAAATGGCAATGGCATCAAGATTCCAGAGTCTGGAATCGAGTGGACCACGTAGCCGTAATGCAGTTCACCAACTGTGCTCTGTTATCTTTCCCCGTGGTCACGCTAAATATGGGTCCCATTTTTATTATTAATGAAACAATCACCCAAAGGGACGATTTAATGGTTGATTGCATTCAATAACAATTAGTATGAAATTGGTGATTTTTTTTTATTAAGTTTCCATTAAACTATCTTTTTTTTTTTATTGCAAGGGAAAAGAATAACGAAACATAAAAATAGTAATTGTTATTCTACGTTGCCAAGCAATGCCAGCCTCAATGATCAATTTCAAAAAATAAAAAAATCTATTGCCTAATTCATGTAACAATCCTGACCATCTAGAACAAGATTTGCTAAATGGATCAACAACTCTATTACCTTCTCGAATGATGTAAATAAGTCTCACTTTTTAATCTCATGAGTAGCAATATACGAATGTCACTAATTAGATACGTGTTAGCATTGAACTTATAAACCTCATTGGTTTAAGTGTGAAATTCATATGTGAATAATTTCTATATAAATGAGTTTATCTGTTAGTTTTAAATAATAGTAGTGAATAAGCTAATTGCTTATTTGTTATTCATATATAGTTCTTATCATATTGAACTTCTCTTATTTTTTATTCACTGGAAAATATTATTCAAATACATCAAAGGTATATACATATGTTGTAATTAAAGAATTTATGAAAGTTTAATTCCTATTCCAATAAATTCAAACTCAATAAATTAAGAAGAAGAAAAAAACCTTCTTGATCACCCTATCACATTAAACTTGTTTATCAGTGTAGTCTTATGAATAATGCCTCACGCAGATAGAATACTTTTTCTACATTTATAACATTGAATACTCAATTTCATTTGTTCTCTTTGGAAGTTTAATCTCTTAACAATAATAGTGTCATTCTTTTATTGTTTTTTATTAGCATGGTTTTTCTAGTTGTATACTTTGATGCACATGATTAACATCTTAATATATATATATATATATAAGAAGTTGGTAAATTAGTTCAAAATTTGAATACTAGTTAGTAACTCACATTTTGCTTATCAATGGGAAAATAAAATCAAGAGAGAACATTAATGATGAGTCATGACCTACAAAATACAGCTAATGATCCATTCAAAGTTGCTTTGCCCAAATTAGGCCTACTCCCCCATCCTCTTTCTCCTCCTCCTTTTTGTTTTATTTTTTCTTGTTTTAAAACCCTAGGCAGCCTTTTCCTATTTCCCCCCAACTCAATCTCAGACTCTCTCGCAAGACTCAAAATTACAAATTACAAATTGCATAATACAGAGAGTGACACAGAGACAGTACAGCCTTCTCGCTCTCTTTCTCCCACGCCTTCACAAGTTGCAGCAATAAGAACCTGCCCGGTCCTAGTGACTAGTGAGTGGCCAAGAGAGAAAGAAGGGCAGACAGACGCAGACACAGTCACAGAGGGGGAGTATAGCCACCATCAAACCCTAACTTGCCGGCCCAATACCCAGCCGCCATGGATCCTCATTCATCTCAGCTCCAGCAAGCTCAACTCGCGGCTATTCTCGGCCCCGATCTCAGCTCTTTCGAAACCTTAATCTCCCACTTAATGTCATCCTCCAACGAGCAACGTTCCCAGGCTGAGCTTCTATTCAATCTCTGCAAGCAAACCGATCCTGACTCTCTCTCCCTCAAACTCGCTCACCTTCTGCAGTTCTCGCAGCACCTCGAGGCTCGTGCCATGTCCGCCATCCTCCTTCGGAAGCAGCTCACTCGTGATGATTCTTATCTGTGGCCTCGTCTTAACCCTGCTACTCAATCCTCCCTTAAATCCATTCTCTTATCCTGTATCCAAAGCGAGCAAGCTAAGTCTATTTCTAAGAAATTATGCGATACAATTTCTGAACTAGCTTCTGGGATTTTGCCTGAAAATGGGTGGCCTGAATTGTTGCCTTTCATATTCCAATGTGTCTCTTCTGACTCACCCAAACTACAAGAATCTGCCTTTTTGATTTTCGCTCAGCTGTCACAGTATATTGGCGATTCCCTTACCCCGCATATCAAGCATCTGCACGCTGTGTTCTTGCAGTGTTTGACATCTTCCACATCAAATTCTGATGTTAGGATTGCCGCTTTGAATGCAGTGATCAATTTTATTCAGTGTTTGACCAACTCGGCCGATCGTGATAGGTTTCAGGATTTATTACCGGCAATGATGCGTACTTTGACTGAAGCTCTGAATAATGGGCAGGAGGCTACGGCACAAGAAGCATTGGAATTGTTGATAGAATTAGCTGATACTGAGCCGAGGTTCTTGAGAAGGCAGTTATCTGATGTGGTGGGAGCTATGTTGCAGATAGCAGAGGCGGAGTCATTGGAAGAAGGGACGAGGCATTTAGCCATTGAGTTCGTGATCACTCTTGCAGAGGCAAGGGAGCGGGCACCAGGGATGATGAGGAAGTTGCCACAGTTTATAAGCAGGTTGTTTGCGATATTGATGAAGATGACTTTGGATCTTGAGGACGATCCCGCATGGCATAGTGCAGAGAATGAGGATGAGGATGCCGGTGAGACCAGTAATTATAGTGTTGGCCAAGAGTGCTTGGATAGGCTCTCGATTTCTTTGGGAGGGAATACCATAGTTCCTGTTGCATCAGAGCAGTTGCCTGCTTATTTAGCTGCGCCAGAGTGGCAAAAGCGCCATGCTGCATTAATTGCTCTCGCTCAAATTGCGGAGGGTTGCTCAAAGGTATTGAAGAAGCTCCTTTGCTATTGTATTGCATTTCAGTTACTGTTGATATCTGTCAAAGTTTTTGGGACGATGCTTGAGCAGTGATGTTACTGCTATTTCCATGGTGGACCTATTATTGCATTACTGTATCTATATTTATTTTTATTGCAAAGTAATGTTTCTTGCCAATAATTTTTGTTTTCTCCTGCGTCCTTTCTCATTGGAAGATATTTGATTAATATTTTTTTTCATTCCCATAGTCTTGGGTTCTCTTAGGATTTGGTTCATAGTGTGCCATTTTTTCTGTAGGAGCCTATGAGAGCCTATTCATGTTTAATTTCATTGTTTCTGTTAGTTAGAAAATTGTTACTTGTCTAGTATTGGTGATTTACAATCTTCCTACTGTTGCAGGTCATGATAAAAAATTTGGAGCAAGTGGTGGCAATGGTATTGAACTCATTCCAAGATCAACATCCCCGAGTGAGGTGGGCAGCTATTAATGCAATTGGGCAGTTGTCTACAGATCTGGGTCCCGATTTACAAGTTCAATACCACCAAACAGTGCTTCCAGCACTAGCTGCTTCCATGGATGATTTTCAGAACCCTCGAGTACAGGTTAGCTAAAGCCATTGATATACTGTGTTCTTCTTGATTTTAATCTGAGTTCAGCTTACCACATTTTAGTTCAGGAGTATATAAAGTGACCTTTGGGCCTAAGTGCACCTTCTTCTTCTTTAAGAAAACAGTGCGACATATGTTATGCAAGGTTCTGGATCCCCCCTGTGTGTTTTTTATGATTATATGAAGCTCCTTTGGCGGTAGTGTTGTAGTGGTTCATGTAGGAGAATGGAAGAGTTTTAAATGGGAGACCAAGAATGAGAGTGTCAATGCAAAACATGTTTTCAAAAGGATTTTATAACACAAAACCCTTGTTTGGATTGAATGATGAAAAAGAATTTATCTGAAGGGTTTGGTTAGTTTTGATATAGGATTAGGATTCATGTAGTTGATCCCAAATTTTTGATTAAGGTTGTTGGCTGGCATTATAGCCCTTTTGGTACTAGTCCTGTAGCTGTTACATGGTTACACCTTGGCGTCCTCAGATTTGTTTGCAGTCTAGGTTGGAAATCTTAACAGTGAGCTGCCATCTGCTTTCTTAGTGTTGTAGTAGTTTGAGAACATGAATACTCTCCTTGTGGCTATTTGCTGGTTGAGATAGTCTGTGATTGTTGTATAATTTGGAAATGCTAATCTCTCCCTTCCTTGTTATCATGCATATTTTAATTTTGTACTGAAAATTAAGCATCTCTTTGGGTCTATTACTCCATTTGTTTCATGGTGAATAGCTTGTATAAAGGCACATCCCATTGTGTAGCTTATAAGTCCAACATGCTTCCTCCGAATCAAAAGAAGAAGATACTTGTCCTCGCCCACGACCTTCAACCATCACTTGCTTTTGGCCATTTTTGCCTCCCAAACACTGAATAATCTGAGGAACTGCATTTCTAGTTCATATCATGTTATTGTCTTTAATTCCTTTTGATGTTCTTGATCTGTCCTATCAAGTTTCCTCCTATGTGCTTATATTTTGCATGCGGCATAGTTTAAACCCTTGCTTACTTCGATGTTCCTAGATGTATAAGTATTTTTTCATTTGGTTAATTTAGATACTTCTCTTGCTAGATGGCTTAGACTTTATACATTTGTGACCACCTTATTTTATTTTGAAATGCATAGTTCTGCCAATGTTTCTAAATTTTTCCTTTATGTACAGGCTCATGCTGCTTCTGCAGTTCTTAATTTCAGTGAGAATTGCACTCCAGATATTCTGACGCCATACTTAGATGGGATAGTGAGCAAATTGCTTGTACTTCTTCAGGTAAACCAAGAATACAATTCTTATCAAGAACAATAACACATGAAACCAAGTGCAGTTTATTATTTTAAACATTCTTTTCCCTTCTACTAAATGTATGTTGCAGAATGGGAAACAAATGGTGCAAGAGGGTGCATTGACTGCTTTAGCATCAGTTGCCGATTCATCTCAGGTATTATGTGTGATATTTTTGTTTTGTTTTTGGTTTTGATTTGTTTCAGGGAACTCATTCAAAACTGTCGGGATCTGTAGGAGCACTTCCAGAAATATTATGATGCAGTTATGCCTTACCTAAAAGCTATATTGGTGAATGCGACTGACAAGTCTAATCGTATGCTACGTGCTAAGTCTATGGAGTGTATAAGTTTGGTTGGAATGGCTGTTGGGAAGGAGAAATTCAGGGATGACGCTAAGCAGGTAGGTAGTAATGACTAACGAGTAACTGAGTATATACTACTCCCTTGAAATTGCGATGCTGCTTCTTTTATTTGTTAACAATGGATTAATTATTCTACATTTGACTTGTAAATGAAGAAATTTTTATAAAAATGAAGTAACTTTTTTTTGTTAATATAAAAGTGAAGTCACTCTCGTCAAGTTCAGTATGTACTCTTGGTGGCATTTACTTATCTGGGGGATAGAAATTGTAACTTTAGCCTTGCAAATATTTGATATGCTGCTTTTTTTTTTTTTGTATCTCTTCTTGCTTGGTATTTGCAATTATTGCATATTATTGTTGATATGGTTGTTACATTTTGGTAAGCATGATTTTGTCATACTTTTGCTAATTCTAGGTTATGGAAGTGCTTATGTCCTTGCAAGGATCTCAACTGGAGACAGATGATCCAACAACAAGTTACATGCTTCAAGTACAACCCCTCCCTCTTCCCAGCCAAAAAAATAGTCATGTACAATATGCAGAAAGTACCACTTATGGTATTTTTCCAGGTGATATTTATTTAATCTTTGTGCAGGCATGGGCCAGACTCTGCAAGTGTTTGGGACAAGATTTCCTTCCTTACTTGAGTGTTGTCATGCCCCCATTGCTTCAGTCTGCTCAACTTAAGCCAGATGTAACCATTACGTCGGCAGATTCAGACAATGACATTGAAGATTCTGATGATGACAGGTTTAGTTCTTTGTTTTTTCTGCTGCTAAACTTGGTTCTGAATGAATAAGAAATGCATAATGTGTGTCTGTTGCTTCATTTGTTAATTTATCAATTTTTTTTTTTACATGTATTCTAATAGTTTTAGGTTTTTCCTTTTAGGAACTTTGCTGATCTTGTGGTAGGATATATTTTCTTTGATATACAGTAACATTCTGCTCTATTGCTCCAATAAAACATATTGCGGTATACTGTATTAGCATGCAAGGGATGTGCCAGTCACTGATAAACTCTCTCTTTGCTTGCACAAACTCTACCCTAAAACACCAGCATGCTCATAAATGCATGCTGACATTACAATAATCTCTCTGGTGATGGTTTGTAACTTGGGACAGTCAGAAATTACGAAGTTGAACCAAATTCATCTCCTAGACAAGAACAAAAGTGTAATTATTCAGCAACTTTATTCTGTTGCTTGCTGGTACATGGTATAAAGAAAATTATTTTCATTGCAGTATGGAGACCATTACTCTTGGGGATAAAAGAATTGGAATCAAGACTAGCGTCCTGGAGGAAAAAGCTACAGCTTGTAACATGCTCTGTTGCTATGCTGATGAGCTGAAGGAAGGTTTCTTTCCATGGATTGATCAGGTTTGTCGTGATGCTCATCATTTGCAACATATCCCTGGTACAGTTATCTACAATATTACTTAACATATAATTTATATGTCATGTAGGTTGCCCCAACTTTAGTTCCACTTCTTAAATTTTATTTCCACGAAGAGGTTCGTAAAGCTGCCGTTTCAGGTATAAGATATTCTTGTTAATGGATTCATTTCTCTTTGTTTTTCTCCCAAGTAAAAATGTTCCTTCAGGTCATTACCTGATTATCCTGATGCTAAATTACTCTGTTTATAGCAATGCCGGAGTTATTGCGTTCTGCAAAATTAGCTATAGAGAAAGGGCTAGCTCAAGGTCGGGATGGATCCTATGTAAAGCAGTTGTCAGACTACATTGTTCCAGCTCTCGTGGAAGCATTACACAAGGTTACAATTGTTGAACCTTATGGTCCATCACGGTGCTAATCTGCATCTTTGTGGTCTGTGAACCTGTTCATGGGCAGGGTTAGGCCAGGCCTTTAAGTGATCATCACTTTTGCCTGATGTTGGCCTGGTTCTTGGTTTCCATAACCTATGATTTTAGTCCTTTAACTAAAAAAAAAAAACCAGTGAGGCACCAAGTTGCATTACAGTCTTTTTATTGTACCTTTTAACTTAAAATGTTTAAGTTTCTATATCAATTCTTATATATTGCACGCACATTCAGACATATATGTGATGAACTGGGCCAGTCTTGTGCATAAGAACATTACCTGGCTCTGAGCTTCAAGCTCAAGTCTAGACAGAATTATTTTGACCTCAAATATGAGGCCTAGACCAACCAGTCAAAGAATTCTTGCTGATTGTCTGGCCATAATTGGGTGTATTGTGGAAATTCTTACTATTCAATTTTCTTTCAGGAACCCGATACAGAGATTTGTGCAAGTATGTTGGATTCACTAAATGAATGTTTACAGGTTAGTTATAATGTAAAATGCAATTTGACAACTTCATTTTTCCCTACATTATGCTCTGTGTTCAATGTACTCTGCATTGATTTTCTATCTTGAATTCAGCAGCTGGTATGGTTACTTTCAATACAGTGAAGCTGACTACTGACTGCAATTAACTTTTGCATTCAGATTGTTGGATCATATCTTAGTAGATGGTTTTAACCATAAAATTTAACTGGGTACTACTTATCCTTACCGCCCCCCTCCTTTGGTGTGCGTGTATTTGTCTCAAATAATAAATAGAAAAGATTAACATATAATTTTCAAGGTGTACTTTTTGTTGATGGTATATAAGTTACCACTTACACTCCGAAAAGTCTTTTATTTGTATTATTCACGTAACTAAATTTGTTGTGAGTTGCCATTTTTAGTTGCCTTACTTTGTCTTCCCCCCTCACCCCTCCCAGGTTTCAATGAAGCATTAACATGAAATTCTTATTGAATATATTGTGAACTTTGTGCAGATCTCTGGGACACTTCTGGATGAAAGCCAGGTGAGATCCATTGTGGATGAGATAAAACAGGTTATCACTGCTAGTTCAAGTAGAAAAACAGAGAGAGCAGAGAGGGCTAAAGCTGAAGATTTTGATGCCGAGGAAGGGGAGCTGATTAAAGAGGAAAATGAACAGGAGGAAGAAGTTTTTGACCAAGTTAGTTTTCAAATATCATCGTAAAACATAACAAAAATGCGTTATAGAGCTATAATATTCTCTATCTGTTGTGTTTTCCAGGTGGGTGAGATTTTGGGAAGCTTGATCAAAATGTTCAAAGCCTCTTTCTTGCCTTTCTTTGATGAGTTGTCATCATATATAACTCCTATGTGGGTATGTTCTGCCAGGAAGTTGCCAGCCCATTGTTTTTTTATTGGACTTTGATCTTTATCTCTACTTCTTTATGCTATGTCGCTATTTTCTTTTTGGTCAACTCTAACCAGAGTAGTCCAGTACTTGTGCTCTGTTGAACTGGTGAATGTACTCAATTTTTGGATGTAACTTTTGCAATGCTTTGTGGTATGATATTGGTTGAGTTCAAATGATATCAGGAAATAGGATGTAATGATAGCCTATTGGCTATGCTATGAAATTCCAAACAGAGATAGAGCTCATTTTATGATCGACTTCAGTAAGGAAAAAGAGGGGGGGGGGGGGGGGGGGGGGAGTCTTGATGTTTGCACTCGCTTTGCTGATTAGTCATTTGTACAAGTTAACATTGTTTGTTAAGACATATCAACGATCGGTAAATACTCCATTTATAGTTTTCATTTTTGGTAAATAACATAATTGTAAAACTTACAATTTCATTGGAATGTCATATATGGTTTTTCCTGTTTTAATTTTAATCTTATTATCTGTTGCGTTGCCTCTAATAACATACATACCTGATACCTCTCAAAGAGCTTGAAAATTAATTTTCAGTTTGTTGGCTTTGTTTTTAGTATTTCTTTCTTTTTCTAAAACATCGTTGTATTTTGAATACAGGGCAGGGATAAGACACCTGAAGAGAGAAGAATTGCCATTTGTATATTTGATGATGTTGCCGAGCAGTGTCGTGAAGCTGCTTTAAAGTGAGCATTTCTATTATGCATTTTACTTAGACATGGTGATAATTGCCAAGAACTACTTGGTCTTATATATACAATGTTGATTGAGTAGGTATTATGATACATTCCTTCCTTTCCTTTTGGAGGCTTGCAATGATGAGAATCCTGATGTTCGGCAGGTAAGCTCTTAACAATTGTCTTTCGAAAGTTTTAAATTTTTAGATTAAACTAATTCTTAACAATTGCAACTTTCTTAGGCCATAAAATCTAACATTTGTACCTACCTTTTTTCTTCTACTAATAAAAGCCGAACCCAAAGCCAAGAAATAGCTAAACCAGATAATGTAATGCTTCTGATGTATATTATCCCATATGAGTTGTCTAATTTATTTAATTTTTTAACTTCCCCTGTTTATATAGGCTGCTGTGTACGGTCTTGGTGTCTGCGCAGAATTTGGTGGATCCATGTTTAAACCTCTTGTTGGAGGTAGGGTTCTGCACACCTTTTTAAATCATGAATAATGATGTCTTTTATACTGAGTACAAGTTTGAATGATTTTTTGCAGAGGCTCTTTCGAGGTTAAATGTTGTGATACAGAATCCTAATGGTCTGCAACCTGACAATATAATGGCATATGATAATGCTGTCTCTGCTCTTGGGAAAATTTGCCAATATCATCGCGACAGTATTGATTCTGCCCAGGTACTTACAAATCTCTGTTCTGTCAGTAACATACTGTTGTGTGATATCTGCACACATACTACTTCTAACACTTCAAACTCATTCCTCCTATATTTTGTTGGTTTACTTCGTGTGTTTGTGTTTCTCCAGTAATTCTATCACTTTCACTAAACCTTAATTTTTGCTGTGAGGACAGAGCTTTCTTCATTTTTTGTTGATTTTTTTTTTTAATAATTCTTTTTCAATATTTAAAAAAAAAAATTTGGTTCTCTTGATTTTCTGCTAACTATATCTGGTTGTTTTGGCAGGTTATTCCTGCATGGTTAAACTGTTTGCCAATAAAAGGTGATTTGATTGAGGCCAAAGTTGTTCATGATCAGCTTTGTTCAATGGTTGAAAGGTAAGGTCAATTGAATTTTCTTTTCCATATCTTCAACTGCATTGCTCATCATCTCTTGTTTTGTTTTATTTTGTTGCAATGTTCTATGCGGCATGATTGATTAACTTCATCCTTACGATGTCTACCTACAGATCTGACAGGGAGCTTCTGGGAGCAAACAATCAATACCTCCCAAAAATTGTTTCTGTATTTGCCGAGGTCAGTATGATTACAAGTTGATCAACTCTTTATTCTCATTCATGACTTTTAAGATCAGAACAGGAAATGAACTGGCCTTGATTATTGCTTCGGATTGATGAGAAATGTTTCGTGTTAGGTTCTATGTGCTGGTAAGGATCTAGCCACGGAACAAACCATCGGGCGGATGATTAATCTTTTAAGGCAGCTTCAACAAACTTTACCACCATCTACTTTGGCTTCTACTTGGTCCTCCTTGCAGCCCCAGCAACAACTTGCACTACAATCTATCCTTTCCTCTTAGCATCTTTGCTGCTGTTTTGGGAGATACTACTGTTGTGTTGAATATAGTTACCATCCATTCTTTCACCATAAGATGGTTTCCATCATTCTTTCTCGCATCATGTTTTATAGCAGCCTGGCATAAGTTTTGAGCATGACAAGTCATAATTGTGATTGGAGGGGACACTTTCTGTATGATGTGTATATTATGTGTTATTTATAGCGGTCGAGTCCAAAAGAAAAAGGTTAGTCAATTGTGATCTGCCAGGGAGGTTTCTTTTATTTATTTTTATTTTTGGTGGTTCTTTTTGCCAGATGTCGCGTGAGAACTGAGGATTGTCCGTGCGATAATTCTTGTAGCAGTTTTGATCTTTGATCCTTGATCCTGAATCCTGATTTGTTTTTTCATGTGATAGTGGGAAATGTGTCATTTGAATTGTAATGGTGCTAATTCATAATGTTCAGTTTTGCTTCCTACTGAGCTGTAAATTTAAATTCTTTCGAGTGCTTGGAAATCCTTCAACAAATCAAAGACCGAAAAGGACAAAAGAGATAATTTTAGATTCATAATTCCTAATATGGCATCGTTGATATTGATTAATAAATTTCATCAATAATCTTCACCCTGCTCTTCATCTTCATCTTCTAGACCCTCAGTTCCAACTTCCTCATAATCTTTCTCAAGCTCTTCGAATATAATTCGTTCACTTTTCTTAATTGCCATGGCTCAGTACTAGTCCAGAAGTCAGCCCTTTGACAATGAAATCGAGCACCGGCCAACATTCAAGCAAGGCATACAATGCCATGACGTAGATAATAAATCACAAGCAGAGTGAAATTCAGAGAGACAAAAAAGACAAAATCAGAAATTTATAGAAATGGGGTCTTCCTCTAGAGTCCAGAGAGGGAGAACAAATACATGTGATAGAATGGGTCTGTGAAAGAAAGTGCGCTTCAGAATTGATGGGTTTAAAAAGTGCAAGAAATGGGTTATTTATTTTCTTTATGGAGCCATACATTTATGCTATTTATCAATATTTAAAAACATTATTGAACTGAAATTTTATTTTTAAAAATTAAGTGAATATTTATTTAAATCCTACATTAGTTTAAATATATATTTTATATTTAATTATTTTATCATTTGAATACTTTAAATTATTAACAACTAGTATTATTTTTGCACAACAATTTAGTATTGCTAACAAGACTTTTTTGTGTTGCCTATTTTAACCATGAGATACCAAACCATCCAATTCTGAGATCGAAACTTTGTGAAATTATTTGATATTAGAACTGGAAGTTTAAATAATTTGACAGCAAACACAAATTGAGTTTAGCTATTACAAATTCTTGTGAACCTCAAATTTGTCGAGAACCATCAAATTCATTTTTTATAGAAAAAAAAAAGGTATTGGCAAGTGGCAGCCACGACTTGGTCAAAGGTTGGTTGCTTTTTTTTATTCTAAAAAGAGAATAAAGCATCCTGCTGCTATAGTTTCTGTACTTTTGACGTAGACAGTGGTAGAAAACCGACGCCGATTTGAAGCAGGCCCACAAAATCAATAAATATCACATCGCAGGCACCCACCTACGTTCATTCAATAGTGTTTTTTTTTTTTTTTTTTTTTTTAAAGAAAAAAAATGAAACTAGCGAATTGGGATTTCATTTCATCAACTTAATTTGGCGCTTACTCCACCCAAATGACATTCATATCTACACTGTCCTATTTTTTTGGTAAATAATATTCATATCTATAATATTTATAATCTATTAATTAACTCTTTACTCATACTGAATTATTTCTATCAAACTATCAATTCATTCTAAAATATTTCTTAAAAAATAATGAAAAAAGAAAAGTATAATTATCCCTCATTATGAGCTGCAATGGTATCACTTCAACAATGATATACTGAACAAAATAAGTAACTATAGTTGCATGAAATTTGATTCAATCGTCCACACAAAAACAAGAAAGGTGATTTGGTATGGTATTTGATGATCAAACAGACAAACAAACAAATCATGATCATGTCATGCATCCATTTGATTATATGACTTGATGGCTTCAATGGACCGAAAGACAAGATCCTCGCGGTATCCTTGGAAATCAGGGGGAGAAGTGGAAAATTAACGCTTGCGTCACTTTTCGGAACAATAGCGTCATCCAAATCAAACCCCTGCAGCCAGTGAGTAAAATTAGACCTTATGATATATCATATATCCATAAGAATTAAGAAAGAAATAAAATATATGTCTATATATTTACTTACATCACTTTCTCTGAGCTGCTTGGTATACTCTTTCCATGCCTCTAGAGGAACTTCCTCGTAGTTCCATAAACTTTGCCATCTTAGACGCTTGTGGGGATGTTGGGGGCAACAGCATCATTTGCAGGTTTAGCTTACTGGATTCTCATTTTTGCCAATACTCACCTTCAATTCATTGTTCTAATCATTAGTATAATCTTTATATACAAAGAAACTTAATATCATGATATTCTCAACAAATCACTGATTTTTTATAATAAAATAAATGTTCAAAATTCTCATGACAATTGTTAAATGCTTACAAACGTTAATCTTAATTTTGATATTTCTGAATTCTGACTGCATTCCTTGAAGATTTTAACCATGTTTAATACATAGACAGATATAAGAGGCCACATTTATTTAGACATTGAAGAGTATGATATGAGAGGCATGACAAGGGATTGAAAATAGAAATCAAATTAAGCAGACACCAAGGAGTGGAAGCCGACCGTAGGCGGCGTAATATGCATCTAATTTAAGCAATTGGAAATTAGTATATACCCAAGTACAGTACTCAACCAGGTCAGTAAAACTAAAACCCAATCTGCCATTTTTGTCTGTGCATCAAGAAAAATGGTTTAATTAGTAGAGTAGTGCATAATGCATGGTATAGTCTGTCATGTCATGTTGGTGATAATTTCTATCCTTTATATTTTATATAGTTCATTTTATTAATCTCATATACATCTAAAGCTGTCGTTTTCTTTGGGCAAAAGCTAGAGCAAAATAGACTAATAATGCCGTGTGGTGTGGGTTCACGAGAATGATAATCCCCCCTTATACCCCCCAAACCATTTATGCCATCCGAAATATGGGTTCTTTCTCTTTCTCTTTCTCTGTCTGAACTAAAACAGATAGTGATTTCTGCCTATAACTCGATCAGATCACTTTGCTTTGCAGTTTGCCCCCTCCTGAGTTTTTGGCAGATAGGGTGAACTTGGCCTTCCAAGATTGTCTCAATCAAAACGTCTGCTTGAAGGTGAGTAAGCATGCAGATTCTTGGCTTGTTTTTCATTGATATGATGGAATTGAGGAATTTAAGGATGGGTCGAAAATGATGGAGCACAAGTTGAAGAATTTGTGACATGAAAAGCCTTTCTTAAGACTTTTGGATGGAATAGGGGTTGTTTTATATGTTGGGATTAGTAAAAGCTTATGCGAATTGGGGTAGGCAGAGAGGGGAGAAAGGAAAAGCGAGATCTTTTTATGTTTATACAAAAGTTGGGAGAGAAAGCAAAGAGAATAAAATAAAAAGGAAAGGTGACACCAAAAGAGCAAAACCCACAAGTAAGGATCAATTCTAAACTTTCTCTTTACAGATTTATAGTGTCACCCTGCTGTTCTGCAATAATCATTCAGTTTATGCCATATTGTCAAAATAAAGTAGCATTTTTTTTTCCCATTCAGTTATTCAAGTACATTTATAGCATAACCAACTGTTCCGCGAAAAAAAGAGTAATTCCTGTTGTTTATGCATTTTCATTATTTCTTGAATTCGCTGAATGTTTAAATCATATGGCATTTACTAATTCGAATTATAATGTGGTGATCTGCAGAATATGTCCACTTTGGTTGAGCCTCCAAATAAATTGAGTGCCAAATGGAAAGCATTGTTACTCAATGGGGCAAACATTGTTTGAGATTGATACAAAATATGTTCCAATCAAACCCATTGGGAGAGGAGCATATGGTGTAGTCTGCTCATCTATCATCAGAGAAACCAGCGAGAAAGTTGCAATCAAGAAGATTGGTAATGCGTTTGACAACTGCATTGATGCACTGAGGGCCTTGAGGGAGTTGAAGTTGCTTAGACATATTCGGCATGAGAATGTGATTGCTGTGAAGGATGTAATGATGCCTATCCACAGGACAAGTTTTAAGGATGTTTACTTGGTTTACGAACTTATGGATACAGATTCTTCATCAAATCATTAAGTACTCGCAGCCACTTTCTGGTGCGCATTGCATGTATTTCATTTTTCAGGTACTAATATGTATCTCTCTCGCAGTATGTTACAGTTGCACGAGTTGCCACTAGCTTATCTTCATATAAGTTGCTACAATTGTTGCCACTCAAAACAGTGCATAATATTATAATATTTCCTTTTGAGAGGGTTCAAAGTTTAGTTTTGCCCTCTTATAATTCCTTGTATTTGCTTTCATTAATGAGCATTTAACATATTATGTTGATCAAAGTGAAAGTAGCATAAATGGATTTTTAGAGAACTCTAATGAAAAGGGAATTCAATCATTACTTTTACCCAAGCATTGGATGGTACTGAATTACTTAAGAACTTTTAATTTGGAACAATCATATTAATATAATTGTTACGTTGTTGGTCATAGGTGTCCCCCATGTTTTGATTTTATACCTGTCTTGGTTTCTGAATGTTGTATCTTCGTTTCATGGTATTGGCATTGGTAGCATAGATGTATTTTTATATCTTTTGCAGAATGATCTGTTTTCTGGAGTTTAATCCCTTTCCTTTGTTTGACCCTCATTATTGATGAATGTGTTGCTTACATTTCCCATGGGTTCTTAACTTCTTATTTGTATATTTTGTTGGTTTGATAATTTGCATGGAACATCTTACTGCAATAACGAGAATCAAGTTAATTAATGCCTACATTTTAAAAGTTCATTCCAGAGAAAGGAGGCTGACGCCATGCATTTCTTTTTAGTAGTAAAAAGAGCAGTCTTCACTAGTTTGGATTTTTTTGAATTCCTACTTTGTTCCATGTTTTATCTTCTAATTTTTGTAGAACCTGACATTTGAAGTAAGCATAAACTGGGATACAAAATCATTCACACAGATGGATATGCAGAATTAATAAGTAAACTAATTATAAACAACCACAGAGACTCTTCAACTATCGTTCATTCTCCTCCCCTGCATTTTAAGTGAGAACTCTGTTATGCAGAGTTTGTTGGCATGTCAAGAATAAGCAACAATAGTATTTACCAAATGATTTTTTTTGGAAAGTTAATATTGTTAATGTTAATATTTTATTCTGCTTGCAACTAATTCTCAATTCTCATTTCAGTTACTTCAAGGTCTCAAATATCTTCACTCTGCAAACATTCTTCACCGTGACTCGAAGCCTGGGAACCTCCATGTCAATGTTAACTGTGACTTGAAGATATATGACTTTGGCATAGCGAGAACCAGCGGGGGTAATCGTCTTTAGGCTTCAAACGTTCCCGTTCTTGTAATACTGATGAGGCATTTGGGTTTTCTTGTGGAACCAGGTGTCATCATTCAGAATAATGCTTATTTTGCTCATCAGTTTCATTGAGAGGTTGCCAACGAGGAATACACTGCGTAACTAGGCTATCCAGTTCCTCAAATATTTCCCATTCTTGTAATGTTGGGATGATGCAAATTTGTTACACCCGGGGAACAACCCAAGAAGAACTGGCTTGAGTGCAGTCCACAACAAGTTGGGCCTTGAACGAGAAGATGCAAAACAGAGACAAGTGGCCCAAGCTCGATAGTCAACACTAATGAAAAGAGTTGATATGAGAGGATCCACCATATATTTTCAGTCAAACATCATTAAAAACCAGAATAACCATACCCTGATTTCTGAAAGATTGTTTATGAATGTGCAGCTCGCCTTTTCTTACTATTATTTCCAAAACGTGGGCTTCTGGTTATTTTATATAATTTCAGCCGCAAGTGGCCACCGATGAATATGAAGTTCTGGTCAGTGAGGCTCTATTTCTCTGTCTTTCTTTTACTTTGTTCTTTCTTTATGATCAATTTGGACAATTTCCTAAAAGAAGCTCTAACATGCATGCATGTGCTTTTGTACGGCAGAGCACTTCTGAAGAAGACAATCCGGTCTTTCACGTTCAAATCATAATATATATATACTGTATCCATGGATTGCAAATGATATAAATTTAGACAAATTTACCCAATAAAAAGAAGAAGAAGTCATTCTTCTAAGTTGTTGCCCACTAGACTCAGTAAATTTAGTATTAAAGGAAACCAATAAACATTAATAAAAGGTTTAAAGTATTCAGTCATTAATTTATTAGTAATATGTTTATTATATAATTATATATAAAACTCATTCACTTACTCTTTATAATAAGAAATTTTTTAATTTACAACTACTACAAAGATAATTATAGTTGACTACTTAATACAATTAAGGCTAAACTTTCTATAATTGTATTTATGATTACTAGATCTTAGTTCTATCATTTACAATAACAATAAATATAATTATTTTAATTTGAAGTGATTGATTGTGTGATTATGATATTACAATTAATTTTTTAATCAATCATAACTAATTCTTTCATACTTAAGATTATAATTAAATCTTAATTATATCAATTACAAGATGATGTGATTATAATATTACAATTAATCATAATCAATTCTTTAATATAAATCACATGTTAATAGAACCACCAATCAAATTTTTTTGTGCTCTCACATTTTACCAATTTATTCAAGTAATGTAATTTGTACAAATTAAGACAAAAACCAGTACTTATCTTATCTCACCTTATAAGTAATAATTAGTAATTGCGAGTATTTTCCAAGAAGCTTCTGTGTATATGTCTGTCTTTATCAAATGAATTACTTAATGTGGTTATTGGCCACCGCCCACCGCCCACCAAACCCCACTGCCTAATTCTCAGGAATAGTTTATTTGATTACAATGGGCAGTTGCTGGTGTATAAATTCCACCATTGAAGCCTATCAAAGCCTCTTTCCTTTCTCATCTTATCTTCCCCTGTAAATTTTGCCTACAACATCTCTATCTCCTTCTGTATTATTATCTTGTGTCTTTCTAATTCTTCCTTCATACAGATCTCAGTCTCTGAAATTTCATTCTAATTGAAGTGTCTGGCTTTCTGTTACTATCACATCATAATCCATTCACACACAAACTTTGATGCTTATTCATATGAAGTCCTTCATGCTTGAGATACATCCATGTCGCCCGTCTTGAGTGAAATTCTCCTCTCTGGTTTTATGATAAACTCCAGTCTTAGGCGCAGGACCCATTTAGTTCAATCATTTTCTGTTGTCTTCCTCTACTGGTTCTACGTTTTCTTATAAACACAATCTGTTTCCTTTGAATCCCATCTTCATAATCAAATTTAGATTTATTTTCAATTCATAATCAGAAAAGAAAATATAAAAAAATTGTTTTTTTTCCCTGAAATAGGTCAGACCTCTGATTTTGCAAATAAAAATGGCTTCTTTTAGTGGAGCTTCTGCTGGGTCGAGCAGACTTCAGAACTCAGGTTCTGAGGAAGATGCGCAGCATGTTATGGATCAGAGGAAGAGAAAGAGAATGTTGTCCAATCGTGAATCGGCACGTCGATCAAGGATCAGGAAACAGAACCACTTAGATGATCTGATTTGCCAATGTGGGTCAGCTCAAGAAGGAGAACAACGAGATCCTTAGCAACATGGGCATCACCTCCCAGCTCTGCCTAAACATTGAGTCAGAGAATTCCATACTCAGCGCTCAGATGGCAGAGTTGAGCAACAGACTGCAGTCCCTCAATGAAATCATAGACTACATAAACTCAAACAATTACCTTGTTGATGAAACTGAGGGTAATGCTGATGGCTTCCTCAACCCGTGGAATAATAATCTTTATGTGAATCAACCAGTTTTTGCCTCTGCTGAGATGTTCATGTGCTAAATGGTCTTTAAGGATTGGATTCTGGGTTTAGATCACTAGATTAGATTGTTGTTGCTTGTTTGTATTGATTAGTAACTGTTATGGTGATTTTAGTTCCTTAGTAAGTGGAAGTACAGTAACTTCAATCAGTCCTCTGCTATTTGTTCTCTGTTGTTTTTCTTGTGATGTTTATTGGGTTTCACTATAAATATATGTGCAAGATAATTATCGCTTGTTTCTCTAATTCTTTTTCTTTTTGATTTCTGGGTTATATTTCATGAATTTATATCCATTAGATGGATATTATCTTACTAACGAATTATAAAATAAGAGGTCAATCATATAAAACTTGTAACATTCTTTTTTTCCCCCTAATTTGGATGTTTCTTTCAACAAATAACCTATTCTCAAATGGGATATAGAATTTATTGTTAAATTTGTAGTTTTTGAGGGACTTGACAGTGTACAGAATTGGAAATGTAAGGGGAAACAGAGTTTTGAAGAATAAAATAGCTACATTATTAATGCCTTCATTCTTGGATTTACATGGTTGGACAAACTTAGCTAGTTCTAAACAATGGAGTATGATATAGCTAGGCCTGTCTAAGTAGGCATTGGTGGTTGCTGGTGTGGTGGTGTCATGAAAGGGAAAGGCAAAGATTATTGAAAGTGTGAAGTTTAGTACAAATTTGATGACGTTTATAAACACATAGTTTGCAATAAGTTCATTTACATCTATCTCAAGCAAACCAGAAGGATATATGGCATGCATATATATTATATTATCTTAGCCAGCTATAAACTTTGACAAAAATAAGGTGCCGTTGGTGCTCTAAGTTTCTCTTCTCTTCCAAGAATACGAATATATTAGCTGCTAGCTATATAATACTAGTCGTAGTTAAAATTTCAAAAAGAATATGCTTTCAATTCTTTAGTTGTCAGATTAGAAGTGAATATACAAAGGAAAAAAGGAAGGAAGAAAATTAGGAGTTGAATCAGACTTACCAAACTTACATGGAACTATTTAAATAATAAGTGAATTATAGGTTTTAAATCAATTAAATAATCAACCCATACTCTGAATATAATGTGTATAGTTTATAGCTATTTTTTAAAATGGCCAGCCATATATAAAAGAAGACCAATATGGCGTAAGCTAAGCATTTAAAAAATAAAGTGCCTGATAATGATCTCTTAATTATTTTGGTGTAGATCTTAATAGATGTTTAAATGTTTTGCTGCACATAACAGTACAATATTGGCAGTGAAGATGTAGTAACAGGTTAAACTAATGTTAACATCTGATGAAAGGGAGAAGTCAAACAACCTTTTTATTGCATGAGAAGTAATTTAAAATGCAAAATGTAAAATAAAAAATCCCATTTTCAATTGAATCAGAGCCATATATGCTGCCATCCAGATCCTATTTCAGGCGCGTGGCATACATGATAAATCAGTGACAAAATATCATACCAATTGTAGATTCAGCATAAAGCTGCACCAGTGAGAACCTGGGATGCAAACCTCTTGTGGCAGCTGTTCTTCCATATGTCTTTGTTATGCAGGCTATCCTCGTGTTTGTTTTTGTGCAGCTCAAACTTCTATTTTTCTTCCGATGAGCATAAACTTCAGCAATAGGTCAAAATGCCATGAAACAGTCTTAATCAAAGTCATTGGAAACATATTCTAGATCTATGTTATACAAGAGTAACCAAGAAGAACGATCCATCAGGCAAGAAGCTCCAAGGCCCACGCCAAAAATAAATAAATAAATAAATAAATCAGCTGGACAGATTACTCTTTAAAACCCACAGGACTGCCACAATCATGGTTATAGATGAAGATAACTTCAATCGTTAACCTGGCTTTTATCATTGCCTACCTGGACTTTTAGGTTTCCATTGGATTAAGTAAGCTACACTTTCTCTGATGGCCTTTTAGGACCATTGTTCATTGTCTATGCAGAATCATCAAAATGTCACTGCCTGCTTACTGCTCACTTCCTATCATGATATTTGTGTTGCTGATAATGAATGGAAGACCTCAGTGCTATCTGCCCTTGATTTTCATCCTTCAATCTGTATCCATTCCTATACTCTTCAAATAAATGTAAAAAAAAAGGTTCACTTATTAATGGTAAAAAATGGTAGATGCAGACTTTCATAGAACCTCCTTCGATGGTGGGTTCTAGGTCATTATCATAACAAAAATGTCTGTAATTGAAGGATGTTAAACTTCCACTATTCGGTCCATCTATCTCAGTCTCAGTCACCAAAAATTACCACAAGAGCATTCCCCATTAAGGAAGTGGTGGAATCTCGTGTTGTCCCTGACTACAATTTTCCTTCCCATAATTTTTGACGCGCCACACATTACAACATGGCAATCCTCGCAAATCCTAAGGTTTTTCATAATCTTTATGGTGGAATCAGCATCTGTGCTGAGAAACCCATATGCCAAAGCTAGCTTCTCACTATGAGTCATCAGCACATGTTTCTTTTCTTCATCACTAACATTGTACGGCACACAACTCAGCTTTGGCTGGTAACCATCTGCCTTTAGCCGGTCTATAAGATCCTGCAATGCCTGCCTAATCTCACTGGATTTCGGATGAGTCATATCACCAGCAAAGAACTCATGAGTGACCCCTTTCTTTCCTTCAACCCAGCTACATCCAGGATTCTTTTTTAATTTCTTTTTTCTCATCAACTTCCTCACCCTTGAAACATCATCCCACCTTCCTGCTGATGCATATATGTTGGAAAGCAAAATGTAATTTCCAATACTATTGGGTTCAAGCTCAAAAAGATGGTTAGCAGCAATCTCAGCTATGTCAGGGTTCCCATGGATGTGTGATGCTCCGAGCAATGCTCCCCACACACCTCCAGTGGGATCCATTGGCATTGTTTTAACAAGTTCAAGTGCTTCTTCCAATTGTCCAGCTCGACCAAGAAGATCTGCCATGCAAACATAGTGATCTGATGTTGGAGCAACACTGTAACATTTTTCCATGGTCGCAAATATCTGCTGACCTTGTTCTACCATACCAGCATGACTGCAAGCTGTAAGTACCCCTACAAACGTAACTCGGTTTGGCTTTATGTCTGTCTTTAGCATCTCATAAAACAATTCAATGGCTGCACGAGCCTGACCATGCATTGCAAAACCCACAATCATAGAACTATAAGAAAATACATTTCTTTCCTTCATTCCTTCAAAAACCTTATATGCCTCCTCAGCATTACCACATTTTGAGTACATATCTACAAATGCAGATCCCACAACAACATTTTCCTCAGGACCAAATCCGGACTTCTCAGCAATATCCCTGATCCAGTTAGCATATTTGGATGCACCTAATTGAGCACATGCAGAGATTACACCAACCAAGGTAACTTCATCCGTGTTTATACCTGCAGCTTGCATTTTCTCAAAAAACTCAATTGCCTCCCTTGGGCTAGCGTTCTGAGCATAACCAGTAACTATTGCTGTCCATACCACCATATCTTTAACAGGCATCTCGTCAAACAAATCCTGTGCCGATTCCATTTTACCATCTTTGGAATAGGCTACAATCAACTCTGTCCAAGAGACGACATCCCTATGACTCATTTCATCGAACACTTGACGTGCAGAATCCAGAAATCCACATTTGATGTACATGTTTATCATAGTGTTCCCAACAAACAAATCGGACGCAAACCCACCCATCAAGATCGTCTGGGCGTGTACCTGTCTGCCCAAAATCACATCAAGAACAACACCACAAGCCTTAAACATAGCCGAAAATGTAAACGACACAGGATGGATACCTTCTCTCCTCATACAATTATACAAACGAACAGACTCGAAAAAGGGTCCCTGAACAGCATACCCACGAATGAGAGCGGTCCAAAGAAATGGGTTTGGATACTTGACTTGTTTGAAAACAAGGAGAGAGTAAGGTTCCATTGGGGCTTCCAGTTTAGTAAGCATACGAATAAGCTTAGTGACAACATAGCAGCATTGGTCCAGTCCTTGGAGGATGAGATGGGCGTGGACTTGTTTGATCTGGTAAAGATTGTTGCAGTCATGTAGAACAGAGATAAGCTGGGATTCCAAAATCTTTCTCTGTTGAATCTGAGAGTAGGGGATAAAAACCTGAGTTGGTTCTGGTTGCTGCAGCTGCAAAGCCCGAAGCTTTGAAGAAGAAATTGTGAAGATTCTGCGATAGAGAGTGAGGGAAACTGTTTCTTTTGACACTCGCTGCATTTTCCATTTCCCCTGCCGACACACTCCCTGTTTATTTCAAGTACTAAGCTTGAGGCCTACACAACCCGAATAGTAAATCATTTTTCGTATAAAATTTGTATATTTTTTATTTATGAAAATTTACTTGTATACTTTGACTTTTAATTAATTGATAAATATATTGAAAATTTTTATTAAAGAAAGAATTATAAGCTTAATCGTATAATTTTATTAATTAATTTTACATAAAGGGATCAATATATTGATAGAAATTGCACGAAATGGATAATTAAAAAAATTGTTAGCAATTAAACCCAAAAACAATATATAATCATATATAAGATTTGTTATAGTGTCCATATACTTATATATTGTATTATGAATTATTATATGTGGATTTTTGTACTGATGAGACATTCTAGTATACGTATAGAGCTGATATGGGGCATAGTATAATTAAGAATAACATAATAATATAAAATTATTCATTTAGTACTTATATAATGTTAGGCAACAAAATATAAATTTATATTGTTAGACTCCCTCTTATACAATACATAAAGTTATATGGTGGGGACGTGATGGATATAAAACAGGTATAGAGTGGGGAGAGGAAGTAGTAGTATAACAATAGAATAATTATACAATTTAATACATTATATAATTTTATACGATGCGTCAAACGAGCCTATAATATATAGTGATATACAACATTATCGATATGAATTTGATTTTATTAGTAGAATCGCAAACTTAATACCCGTATTTGAATAGAAAAACGATACCCTAACAACTTAATTAATGCAGAAGATTTAATGAATCTGATGTGTAAAATTAAGTCAATGTAAATCCTGAGAATGAAGTTAATATCTATACCAATTAAATTCAATAAATGACATGAGAAATGATAAGCAAAATCTGGCAACATACGTTTATGACTAATGGAATGGATGCAGTGCATGCGACCATGCAAGGTAATATAACTTTTTACCATAAATGGAAATGAACTTATTAGTAGCATTTGCAATAAATGTATACCCGGCCCCGGGAGAGTTGAGAAATTGAAATTCAAAATGGAAAAGCAGAAAGGGAATCCAGATTAGCACCTTTACTATACATTTCTGAAATAATTACTATCTGTAATTATTATTAATAAATGACATCTCTTTAATCCTTCCCTAAAATTTCCCTAGTTAATTAGAATACCTCTGCTCCTCTACCTTATATATAATTAACATCTCCCTCAAACACTCTCTATCCTTTCATATAGTCTCCGATCAGATACAATTCATGGAAAATGATCAAAACCCAGCTCCAGGTTCCAACAGCCCTAGGTGGCCAGGGCCAGCAGCCTTGGTTCCTCCTCCTTCTTCTAATTCCGAGGGTAGCTCCGGAACTATAAGTGATCTGGATCTTTTTCATGATGATGATGATGATGACAGCAGCAGCAGTAGTTTCCAAGAAGTAATCACCACAGATGATAGCTGCAGTGACTTGGACGAAGAAGATGGAGGATCAGGAGGAGGTGGTACTGGAACTATGACAATGGCGTCAATAACCCTACCAAATCCAATCCCTGCCGCGGGGGGACATGGTGACCACAGATCAGGAACCGGAACCAGCTTGCACCCTTCATTGAAAAGGGGTCTTGAAATTGATTCAAGCAGTGAGAGGCCGCCCAAGAAGTTGAAGACCAGTTTTACGCCACCGGAAGAAGAAGAAAATGATGGTGATGGTGGTGGTCAAAAGCAGCAACCCCATTTTGAGAGCGAGGGCACACAACCAGCTACTGGAGAACCTAAAGGTAAAATTAATTAGGAGTTAGGTCTTAGGACACCACCGTGTGACCTTCAGAGTTATATATACATATATATATATATGTATGCGATTGCCCTAGGCCCAAGCTAGCTACCCAATGTTTAAGAATCTATATATATATATAATCTTGATGATTAGTTTTAACAGAAGCCATTTAATTTCTTTAAAATCTTTTTTATTTTCAAAGAAAATCCTTGATTTAATTTAAACAAGCAAATTCTAGAAATATTGTTTTATATATAGATATTTGAATCCATTTTTAGGGCATCATTTATACCACCTTGATTTTTTTGTTGAATATATATATATATATATATATATATTGTTTTTTGAGATGAAACAAAGGCTTGTTTGAACAGATAATGGGCAAGAGGTTGCACTCCAAATTGAAGTCCCTCAAGAGGGTCATCCTCAAGGTAAGAAACCCATGGATGCTAATTGTGCGTGTCTATGTATTACGAATTTGAATATCTCTTTTTGTGCTTCAAGTTATTTCCTTATAATTAATTTGCACAATTTATTCAATAATTTATTTTGTTTTCTTCAATTATATATCAACAACTAATTTCAGGTTCACAAATGATTTCAATCGTATGTATGTAAAAACCTTTTATTCTCTAATTTGGAGATTGAAAAATATATATTCCAAGACAAATTTAACAAAAAAATTGTAGAAGTATTATCTAGATATTAAGATCCAATTCCTGAATTTTCCCACCCATTTCGACTTGAGTTTAATTTTGTGGTTGAACTGTTGTTTGAATACATGATATATATTTGTGCCCCTTTGAACAGCTAATCCACACACACTTGAAAAGTCTTTTGCATTAATTTTTTGAATAGTTTTTGTTTTATATATATATATATTCAAAACTAAAGAACTAAAAAAGATGGGTTGAATTGTTGGCATGATGATCAGATGGTGAAGGGCAGGAGGTCTCTCCTGCAAGAAGCCGGGTTAGGGATGAGAGGCCAGTAGTAGTGTTAGGCTTACCTGCTGTGTATCAAGCAAATGAAGATGATAATAATCTCAGTGGACTTGACTTGAACCTGCCTCCTCTTTCTGATAATGAGGATCAAGACGACGTGGACTCTGACTGAAAAGCTTTGTGTTTTATTTTATGATGATGAATTGAAGGGGTTGTTAATTATTTTTGTCTGCAGACTTGATCATCCAAAATGAAGTTCCTATAATTTTGGATTTATTTATACAGTAACATATATATATATATAGATATAATCTTGTTTGTGTCCCTTCTCTCTCTCTAGCTCTATTAGATATTGATTAATATTGCCGGTCATACATACATATACAATGAACTAGCTAGCTTGCCTAAAAGTTTTTAGGGAAAATCTTTGGAGTTTTATATAAAGCTTTTTACTTTTCTTTTAGTCCAAACCATGTTTTTGACATAGCTAGTCATTTAGGTAATATGTATTGGAAAGAAGTTCAGTGGTTAAAAGATGTGATATTAAGAAGTCATTCAAATTAACATTCCCAGGAATCACTAACTAACAGTGTTCTTCAAGCAGAAATAGATGAAGTGCGCAGCTATATATATATAGCCTTGTCAAAGAAATAAATAAGTACAATTGCAACGTTGGTTCATTATAAATCTTTCATCTCAAGCAGAATAATTTGATCCTAAAGGCCAACAAGTACATTGAGCTACATATAAATTAACATACACACATACATGCATTCAAATATGCAGCCTATACAATGATATTTCTTACAATTTGTTTTAAAATCCCTCCTCATGATGAATTTGGGCAAAAACTATAGTTTGTCTTAGACATTCTCCTTCAAATTACGTTTCTTTA
This sequence comes from Quillaja saponaria, assembly GCA_029379385.1. Classification (NCBI taxonomy): domain Eukaryota; kingdom Viridiplantae; phylum Streptophyta; class Magnoliopsida; order Fabales; family Quillajaceae; genus Quillaja; species Quillaja saponaria. Next base: position 20,743,505 of record CM055606.1, read on the forward strand.
ATTTGACCACTGCATTTCTCAATTGACCATGCCTCTATATAGCTAGACCATCTATATAAATATTTCAGTCTGCAGATAGAAAAGAAAGTTCTTCGCTACTGATGATCATGACCAGTACATAGTATTCTTTCCCCTGCATCCAATCACTTTAATGTCCAGCTTCACGTTACTAGACTCAACAAAAATGAGAGGATCCTTTATAATAAAAAATAAAAAATAAACATATTTTTGAACGAGTTCCCTTCGGTTAATTATTAAGGTAATAAATAGAGATTTTTTTTATATCATATATTATTTAATGATATTCATTTAATAAATTATTATTCTTTAAAATTATATTTATTACATTTTAACAAATATTTTCAAGACACGTTTAGTACTACAAAAAAATTATAAAAATTTTTAAGTTATAGTTGACGAGAAATATAATGATCGAAATAATTAAGTTCCTAAAATGCTTGGCAAAGAGACTCTATCCTTGTAGGGTTCAGCTATTCTTTGGAGTTCCAAAAAATGTTAGTATGCTACCGTGTAGGTTTAGTGTGCTTAATTAAGATCAGTCCCAAGTCCCAAACAACAAGTTAAGAAACCGCCGAGTGCAGGTATGTGTGATAATTAGGACAATGCAATTAATGAATTATTTAACAATTTCCAAACTTGCAACTGGATAAAAACTTATATGCTCCTATGATTCTAATTCCTATCTGAATCTAAATTAAACCATACAGGTACACTGAATGTATTACCTATGGTCGCCCATTGTTTCGCCCTCAAATGAATTCTAAAACCATTGATATGATCATCTTCTTCTATATATATATAAATGCGCAAGCTTGAGGTCACCAGCAATTAAACCACAACATTAAAACCATTCCCAATCTCTCATCTCACCCCAAACTGCTTGCGTGATCTTGTAACCATGGCATCCCAAGTAGATGAAGAAGATGGCGATGAAGAAGATGATGGTAATGGAGAAGAAAACTTTGTTGATTAACATCCATCAAATCAATGATACATCAAAGGTATTATTATACTTTCTCATAGCAATTCATTCCATTTTCTAAAGCAAGCATGATTATATATGAAATAAAGTGAGATGGTTGTGTGTGTCAAGAAACAATGGAAGAGGAGATTTATGTAGGTTTTCCAGAAGAGGAACCTTTGAGCCGTCCTGCGAGTCATCAGATGAGAGATGCCACAGCAACATGGGAGTGACAGCAGATCAGAATGGAAGGCTGAAAGGTTTGTAAGTTCTAATTAATTTGTGTAAATGGTACTCAATCGGTCCATCATCTCGGTCCTAATTTCTTTGAAGACAATTCATTCATATATATATAATTATATGTTGTTATTGCTAGGTTCGAATATTCAGAATCATTCTTATATATGTTTAAATGTTTTCATGCATGGAATCCTCTCGATCTACTGTAAAAATAGAATCATAAATGCACGCACTTCATCATATATAATCATAGTGACTACTTATTTGTTTTCAATTTGCTTCTGGGATGAACAGATGTTTATTATATTCATGTGGAGACATCGCGGGGTGATCAAAAATCTAATCAATGTCCAGAAATTATTTGATCACGGACGATGACATAACATTTGGTTATTTCATTTCAGATTGCCATATATTGGTTTCCATGTAATTATATTGGACCATGTCTAGCAATGGATCTAACCAAATGTAATTTTACTAAATTGTAAATTCTTTCTATATTGTACAAAAAAGAAGAAGAAGGAAGAAATGTAATTTTATAAATTCTATAATTAATATCTTGTACAAAAAAGAAACACATAAATGTTATATATATATATATATATATATTTTTTTTTTTTTTTTTTTGAATGGCAAAGCACTTTATTAAACCTGAATCATCTATTGAGTAACACAGATGATTGAATTGTGTAAGAAAAACACCTATTATTACACCATCTAATATTCTGATACACCAATTTGACTTATTAATGTGAGTCTCATATTTATGGATTTTTTTAAGGAGTATTTTAGAATGCTTGTTAAGGTGAAATAGATATATTTATTCAAAATTAAGACTTTTTAAAAATAATAATTTACTAATTAAATAGTACTATAATTATAATCAACCACTGCATAATAAATATTACTAAAGGTACATATAAAATATCATAACAAATGACCTAAAGTCACAAGTTAAAAAACAAAATTATATTTATTTCATTACTGTGATATGCAATTAATGATTTATTATTGTTGAAATATTTTTAATTCTAAAAATTCTACTTATTGCATCTTAATAAATACACTTAATTATAACAATCGCTTAAAAATTATTTCAAGACCGATTGAAAGCACTTTATGATCAATTTAATCATCTAAGCGCATTTGTCGTATTAATTTTAATTACAATGACAATTATATGTCATTTATGAAAACTAGAGATTTAAAAGAAAGTAGAGACAATGAAAATTACCAAGTCCCCGGAATAGGAAAAGAAAGTAACATGATAAATAAATTTAACGGAAACACAAATCCAGACTTGTGAAAAATTGATTGGCATTAGCATAAAGTGCAGGTTCTTTCAATTAAATAATTAATAAGTAGATAAATTGACAAATGAATTCAGAGAGAAGTACACAAATCTGGTAAATATACGAGACATTCAAGTCATTCCTGCATTTTTTTGTGATCTTAGTTGTCTTGCTAGTACCCCGCTTGTTGAATGATTCATCATCACTTGCAAAATAGTTTTCTGTAAGAAAACTGGATACACAGATTTCTTTCAAAAAGAATTTACAAAAGATGATTTTACTAATTTGTTGAACATAATGGTTTGATTTGATTTGATTTGTTTGAGATTGTAATACAATTTTAGAATATAAGTATAGAATCGCAAATATATAAAGGGGTTATCTGTTTTGAGTAATTTTAAAATGTAAAAGCATCTCCACCTTCTCAAACAACCCCGACTCAACCAGGGCAAGCAGTCCCTTTGCCCCACCCAATCTGAACAATCATGTGTTTTTTACTTCACCAATTACTCAAACTATAAAACTTGCTAATTCTCAGGACAGACATATAGTTGGAGATTCAAGGAAGAATTAATAAAAGATTTCCAACATTTATCCGAAGCTTGGTATCTACGAAATTTGCTAAAGATTAGTAATCTCTCAAGGCCGTAATACTATGGCTCAGTACATCAATACACGAGCTATATCCCTACACGGAGGGAACATGATTTGAACCATTTTCTTATATGACAAACCTCATACAAAATTTTTCTATTCATATAAATTGATCCTTCAACGAACTAACATCCACAGCCAAATAAAATGAAAAAACAAAACAAAACATTTAGATTATTGGTTCCCTCAAATTTACAACACTATTTACATGGTTTATAAACTAATTATAATTTCCCCATAATGTACTTTAAATGTGAACAAAGTCTGTAATTTTGGTATAACTTAACCAATAACCAGGCGGGAGATCTGGGTAAAAAGTCATGGGTGAGAGTGGATTTGATTGACAGAGATCTGGGTACGAATCGCAGGTGCAGCGTGGACTCGTTTGTGTATCGTTAGCGACCAGCTGCCATAAGAAATGAAGCATCCAATCCGAACAAGGTACATATAGGAAAACCCCACTACTAATGTTACTTCCGATGCCTCCGCTTTTGATCAGCTCTCTGTCTCTTTTCATCATCCCATTCTCGGTCATACATCCTGAACATAGTTAATTAAGGTTTTACCAGTGCAACAATATCAAGATAGATAGATATTTAACATTAGGATTCATGTTAAGAAAAAGCCCCACATGGACGTAATGCACCAACTACCATGCATAATGTCAGTAAACAGAGGTCCTAATTCACCAAGTACCTCCCATGGAGTCAGCCCCCTTCATAAATGCAAATGAAGTACACAACACAAGATGTAGCTACAACTAGATGTAAATTCCTAAACACTAGATAAATATATGGTTTTGCAATTAATTATGTATGCATATGACTATGGGGATTAAGCTTTTGAGATTTTGAGGATACGGGTCTGTGTCACGACGATTCATCTTGCTGGCTGCTTCTTTGCCATGATTCCTGAGACCAGGTTCATCTAAGTAACCTGCGCGCTGAATCATGGGTCCCTTCCTGTCTCCCCTGTCCCTTCCATCATATTGTGCCATACTACCAGGGAGAGGGGGTGTTGGTGCCACTGGAGAGTACTCGCCAGCTTCCCCAGTAGGTAGATGCTCCCTCTTAAGTTTCCGTCGCTTGGACGCTGCATTTAACTCCATTTCCTCCTTCAAAATGCTAGCTTTCTCCCTTTCCCTGTCTTCCACCTACATAGAGAAATCCAAGATATAAGTAACATCAAAAAAGCTGAGACATCCTATCCAAGTTTAAATTTACTAAATGGTAGATAATTATAATCTACAGTAAGAAAGCAACAAAGCTGTGGATAAACCAGTTACATTGAGAAGGAAATATTGAAAACTGACAAAATATTGAGAACAAAGCAAACATTCTGTAAAGTCTGTGAAAGAAATGTGTTTCTGGCAAAATGTATTATTCAATTTTGTAGGAGAACTGAGTATGATACCTAAAGCATACAGTTTTCATTCTATATTGTGCAGACAATTTAGTCTAACCACATGCCAAAAACACCCTCACATTTTTAAATTTCACACGCTGTCAGATACACTAATATAGCACGTCCAAAGAAAATCATACCTCTTATTTTCAGACATATTTAAAAAATTTAGTGCAACAACTGTGATATAAGCAATCTTGATGTTTCACAATTTTCTCTCAAAGATTGTTTGAAAAAAGGGGAAAAGTTCTAAAAATGAATTGGCTCAACGACTTCTGGTGATGACATGATGGACAGACTAAAACCTCTGGTGTATAAATCATAGGACTTCACAATTCATAAAACTCATCTTGACAAAACTTAATGTCATAAAACTCAAGGTGAATCAACCAAGAAGGCAAATTGAAAGATTGACATAAATATTCAATATATTAATCAAGCCTGGGTTAAATGGGTTGTACACTGAAGTTGCAAAAAATGGCAGAAAATCTTAGACTTCCTCACTAACGACAAAGTCACTTAACCAATAGATGACATTCCACTCAGAGAACCCGTAATCAACAAAGTAACATGTTATAAATTATAATCATTGCAATGCATGCTTACATCCTTTTATGATGACATCTTGAGTTTTCCATTAATTCAAGGATGTTAACATATATTCAGCACTGTAATAAACACCCTATTTAAACCTATTGTAAGGCCAATTAAATATACTTGAGCAAGTTTTCAACTATAGCGTTATCTTAATCATCTGTATAATAGTTCAAAGGCATCCATAAAGTTATGCCACAAGCAAATTCCTTCAATTCTTGTTTACCAACAAATTTTGAACTTTTAACGTTAGTCTCAAACATAAAAAGAAAAATTATACTCATCTTCTGATTTGTACCTTCAGAGACAGCATGTCTCTTTCTTCCCTCTTTCTATCTCGAAAATCATCTTCTCTTCTACGCTTCGAATCATCCTGTGAGACTAACAAGTTCTCTTCAGACCGTCTCCGTTCTTTCTCATCATGTCTTGGAGATAGTCTCTGAGAATGCCTTGTAGTTCCAAACCTCCTATCAGCTTCATCATCTCGCCTACCACTAAGGAATTGAGGTACCATATTTGGGGGTAGAGGTGGCGGAGGAGGCAAGTTCTGTCCATGGAAACGATCATCAGAATGAGATTTTTCCATAGATGCATCATTGTGCCGTAATTTACTTTTATCGTCTTTGGTCCTTTCATCCTTGGCTTTCTCTGGGAGTCTATCAAGACTCCTTTCATTACCTCTCTCTTGCATTCTCTCAACAGACCGTTCTCTTCCATATCTTTCCATTGACCTGTCCCTGGACTTCTCAGTTAAGCTGTCATCTCCACGTGACTTATCCAGATGATCCAATCTTTCCCTATGGTCTCTTTCATATCTTTCGCTACCTTTATCTTTCACCCTATCCAGAGGCTTATCACTGGCCCTATACAAGCTTTGTTCTTCTGTTCCTGATCTGTCATCAGCTAGACGATGATCCACAGACCTCTCTCTCTCTGAGAATCGAACTTCACCTTCATCTCTTACCTCAGCATCCCCTTTGCGGCGCTTACCTTGTCTATCAGGTTCTTCAGCAGAACTTGTTCTCTTTTGCATCTTCTCACTAGACTTTGAAGCAGCGACTGTATTATCATGCCTAGGAGAATGAGCTGCACGAGAAGATTGTGGCCTTGGGATATCAGAATGGTCATTTCCATCATTCTTTGGCAAAGACGCCCTAACATCAGAGGACTTGACAGCTCCACCCTCTGCCCTCGGATCACTAGAAGAGATATCTAATGGTGTTCTTCCTGATTGAGCTGAACCTTTAGCCAAAGCAGAAACTGCATTACCATTAATGTTATTAGCGTGCCTGCCCTCTGATGCATGTGTTAGAAGATCTTTGTCACTGCTAGAAGAACCAGAAGTCCGCCCAACAACTTTTCCTGATCTACTGTCATCTTTGGCAGCATCTTGTTTTGGTTGCTTCACGAGTGATCCACCAGCCACCAATCGTTTGGCTGAAGTTCTTGACTGTGAAAAGGAGAAAAAAATTCACATAAAATGAAAATACAATACTAATAGCCAAACATTCCTAGAGAACACCCAGCATGCTATTATTTACTTGAAGCACTAAACTGTTATTCATGAGTTGTGGCTCAAGTTAAATCACAAAGTTGAGAACACATAGTAGTTACAGCAACAGCTTTTTAATCAATAAAAAATCACGTCAGAAATTGCATTCTTAAGGAGTCGAGAAACCAGGGTAAATCATCTTTAAAACATCACGCATTCTGTTCCTTCCAGAAGAAAAGAGCATGAGAGAAGATGCAGTCACAGATCAGTCATATAAGTGTCTGTACACTTTCTACCTCAAGATCTTTAAAACTTCAAGCAATGCAAATCTTGCAATACATGGTAAGGAAAACTTACTCTGAGCTTTCCATGGGAAGATACACTTAAACTTGTTAAAAGAGAAAAGTAAAATTGTAAACTTAAATATATAAATATTTTTTTCTCCCATTTCCTTATCACTCAAATGAAAGAAATCAACTTCCTTTTAAGTTTCTTTCCCTCCAATTTTTCCCAGTAAAAATCGGGGAGGGGGAAAAAAAAAATTCCCCACAAATACTTTCTCTCTTCTTTTTTCTTTCTTCCCTTAACATTCAAGTAAATAACACAGCACATCAATGCAGCATAGAACTAACATGTTAAAACTGTACAACTTAAACATGACATATTAGATGCTACCTCAGATTCTGCAGAGTTCTTAATAGCAGCTCTGGCCACATTTTCATCCATTGTTCTATTTATGGATTCATCCACTTGCTTCTGGTTCTCCACAGATCTCGATGTTCCAGATTGCACAGCAGATGAGGGTACCAACGATTGAACATCTGAACCGTTGACCAACAAGCCACTCCTAAGTTTAAGATGACCTTGATCAGATTTCGCAACTGAAATACTCTCAGTCCGCCCCTCCACAGGTTTTGTTCTCAATATCTGGTCTTTGACTGACGTTCCAGACTCTGAATGCTGGGCTCCAATGGCAACAGGTTTTCCCCCGCCCAGTTCATTTTGAGGAACATTAAGGGAACTACCACTCTGTACGGCCACCAAATTGCCAACTGAAGATTTTGAGGTAAGAGATACAGCAGGCTTTAGCTCGAGGTGGCCCATACCAAATTCTTCATCTGTAACCCATGAAGGCTGCAGGTTGCAAAACTATTAGATGTCAAGAAAGAATAGCTTTTAAGATTGAACTGAAAGTAATAATTTACCTTCCTAGCAGCCAAAGCTGCAGCAACACCCGTTGCTAACACTTTAAGATCCTCTCTGTCATCACTTTTGATCTTAGACACCTACATTGAGAAAACAATGAGTAAAAATACATTAGCTTGAAAATAAATACCATTGTAGTACTATTGCAAATAAGTAAAGAAAGATGAGAAAAACATAAATCACTAACGTGATATACTATAACTCCATGTAGAGATATTTCTTACCCGTTTTTCGAGATTAATTCCACTCTTTCGAGTAACAGGGAAAGCACTAGAAATTTTAGTCAACATTATGAGAGCGTTCCGGATTTCCATGTACTCCGAAGATTCCAAACACTGAATCAATAACCTTGTGATTCTTTGACTCCATTTCCAGTGTACCTATCAGCCAAACAAAAGAACAGATCAGGGACCAAGCTCTAACCAAGAGGGCAGCATTAAGTGTTGCACCTCCATTCAAGATAAGATAGCATGTGAAGTAATAAAGTTTGAACATCGGGGAAAATATGCAGTACGTTGGAGAAAACTTCAGATGAAGCTACGGTCTAAACCCAAGAAAAATAACTCATTTCTTTTTTATAAAACGGTGAAAACAATAGAGAAACTTCAATTTTTTACAACTTGCCTTAATGAACTGTCCATATGTAACTCGCTGGCTGTTTGGATATCTGTAATATACAGCAAATCCTGGCATGTTTCCACACTCACGTTCATAAATTGATTCATCACTCTGGGGAAAGAGAGATATAGCACTGGTCAAAATCAGCAACCAGAAAGATTGTAATAGTAAAATGAGAAACCACTGAAATGGCATCTACAGAATGTCATCCCATACATCAACTTCTAAATGGAAAACGAAAATGTACATACAACAACTAAAAAAGTTAAGTTGCCACTTACCTTCCAATAGTAAGCCATCTTTAGTGTCTCATACAGAAACCTGCCAAGCCTACCTACTTCATATTCAGTGCAGCAGCATATCATTGGTTGCAGGGTCTTACAAATCAGGACATCAATGTGGTTGACTGTGTTAAAAAATGGTGTCCCAAGGGAATGAAGAGTGTGCACAAACATTGCACAGTAAACCGCATCTGGCATACTGAAAGTACAGCGTGGGAAAATACAACGCTGAAGAAACTCCATGTTGATCTTCAATGTATCAGGGCAGGAACTTAACCACTTATCCTTTTCACGAGAAAGCCGTATACGGACAGAGGCAACATTTTCTTCATGCTTGAGGAGTTCACTAGTCAAATGATCAAGAGATTCTTGGATTCTTTCCTTTTCTTTCTTCCTCTTCGTGATTGCTGAACTAGAATTGTCAGAAAGCTCCTCTAGAGCTTTAAGAGAAGCATGCTGCTTCGCAATTTCCGACTCATAACGATTTTTAGGTACATAAAGATCATATAGTGTGAGCCCCCAAAATGTTGTGTAGAGATCAGGGGATAGGCTATTCCAAGATTTTGGAGGCAACATAGTCTTAACGGTATCAAGAAGATCCGACCAACTGTATACAATGAAAGAAGGAAGACTGGTTGGAAGTAAAATAACAGAAACAACATAATAACAAAGCCTTCTAATGCCTATGTACAACAGGAAACTGATCGTGTCAACATACAATTAGAGGAATTTATGCACCCAATGCAAGAAAACAAAGACCAATAATTGATCACATAAAAAAATGCACTGCATAAATTTTTATAGTTCAGGAAGAAACAAATTATATCATACATCAACCAGCACCTTGGGAATTTAAACAAAGGGTACTGTTTACACACAAGCACATGGAAGAACAAGAAAATTATTAGAATGTTATAATTACCTCATAGGTCTCCGAGCAGATCCAAGATCCAGAACCATATTACCAGAATGTTCGCCAGTTTCAGACTCTGAGTTTGCAGATGCGTTATTGGCAACATTAGTATCATCCAGAGGCCAGAAAACATGAGGACTCCCCTGGCACATGAAAAGCCTCATAACAGGCCGATATATTAGGAATGCAACCTGTGTCAAGGAAATACAAACAGTATTAAATGAAAGTTCAACTACAAAGTACCATTCCGTGAAACATACCGAATAAAGGAAGCAAAAAGCACGCCACAGAAAATCATCAACGAAATTGCACAGAAATTGAGATGAAATTACTCAAGTAACTAAAATCAGACGGAGCACAAAAGACAAGACTTCAGAACCAAGTGCCACAGACATACACAAGGGAGGGACAGAGAGAGAACAGAGAATGAGAGAAACCTCAGGATCAAGGTGGTACAGGTGGACTAGATCATCGAGTGAGGGAATCAGTAGAGCATAAGTTGATGCTGGTGAAACCGCACTACAAAGAAATTCAACGTATTGAAGGAGAGTTCCATGGGATCTATCGAATTGTTCACTAACCATCTTAATATATGGTGCATCTGCATTTACAACAACTCTGCAAATAGAAAACCATTAAAAGAAGAATCTTGACAACTAGCTCAGGCAATTATTAAGTTTTATAGCTTACAGTGAACGATGTTGAGCAATAAGTAATAGAAGGGGAATAGCCAACTTCGGCTCATCTTTTGGAAGCAGAGCATCTCTTAGTCTGTTAGTAGACTTGACCAACGCCTGCATTGACAGAGATATTTAAACAGCAAGTTTTATGTCAAGCTTTGAGCAGAATACCTTATAATAAAAGAAACATATAATTCAATGAATGTTAGGTTTACAGTTACAATAAAGAATGAACTTTTACTGCATTTTAAGCTTGATAATCTATGTTTTAAAAACCGGACTGTGATTAACTCAGAAAATGGTTTTAAAAAATGGTTCAGTCCAATTAACCTGGTATCGATTTTGACTAGTCCGATCACCAAAACGATTCTTTAGTTTAACCCAGTCTGATTTGTCACCTAGGCAACGGTCTAACTGGCCGATCCGGTATGATTTTAAAACATTGTTAATAATACCCACAAAACATTTAATTCTCAGAGCTACAAAGAATTTTAACTTTCCTGTTATCGAATTTTCAAGATTTTACCTTCACAGTGATTCATTTTCACAAATATAATAGGAAAAAAAACAAAACAACATTCCACAAAGCCCATTTTCATTTATTTATGCTTCAATTGAAGCTAATGACTCAAAACCAAAGTTATTTTTACTAATGCCAAAAGGCATCACTATCCATGGTAATCACAAAAAAAATGAAGAGGAAACAACAGGTATTTACACTTCCATTGCTTGTACAAGTATCATGCAAAATTTCCCATAACTTCTTTTACTAGAACTAAAATGAACTTGGAAAGTATCGAATCGCTTCTATTTTCCTTTCAACATACTCAAGCTATGACACACTAAAACAATATTGTCGTTCATTGACCCGAGGCTTCCACCTTTTCACATCACATAATTGAAAGTGCCTCAATATTTCTTTACACAAATCCCCAATATGCTTGAGAATGTGGTTCACACCCAAAACTTCACCATGGAATGGAAGAAAACAACTTACAATCTGATAGCTGACAGATGAAGAAAAATTAGGAGACCTCTCTCAAACAGTTAAAAGCATTTTCTGATGTGTATTATAAGTCTAATTTTATCTCGTACGAAATTTCTATTGCTTCTCAATTAGTTTTAAATGTCTTCCAGAAATTGAAACACTAACACTTCACATACCTTGTTATTTCTAGTTATTCCAAAAGAAGTTGCGTGATATCGGAGAGTCTCACTTCCTGCCATTGCATCCAGCTGCTCTTCAGTCAGGTTTTCTGTGTATTGGACATTTGCCATTTGTTGAATAAGCTCCTGATATAACCACAAAAGTTAATTATTTAATGGTAGTGATGAGCAGAACATGAATCATAGATTTCAAAACTATGAAAATTACCTGGAGGAGAACAAGCTCAATTCCTACACCCTTTTTCAACTGATTCACAAGATACTGAAAAAGACCCCTCAATTCCATTGAGGGGTATTTCTTACATCTGTAACAAAGAGAAGTATATTAGTAGAATTTCTAAACATTGGTCAAGGAATGTTCAGAACAAAATCTAATTATACTATGAAATAGACAACTATGCCATAACCACCATACAATTCAACAAGCAATAAACTAGAGTTACTAACATAACAATCAATTAAAAACTAGGCTTGATGCCTTTCTTTATAGCACTACTACTCAAAAGCGTGCTGTAAAAACAGGAAAAGAAATCCAAACTTTCATTCTATCATGGAGGATGACTGAAACAATTACATGAGACGGTTAAAAAATATCAAGTTAAAAAGGGTCTAATTACTACCATAGCTAACAGTGCTGTCGAGAATGTTTCGTGGGAACAAATAGATGCTCATATAACATAAATGCATCAAAGTTCAATTGACGAAAAGATGAATGCCGGAGTTGGGAAAAAGTAATTTGTATTTCCTAGACAATCAAATAAATAACAATCCATGCATCAATTGTTCTACCAACTTATTCCTCATAACTATTACTGTAACCTCTGAGAAAGCAAGTATTATTGAAATCCAGCCCAATATGCACAAAATGAAATAAAGATTAGGGGGAGGGGGGCTACCAGAGAAAGGAAAGGCAGAAGAGACACAGAGGCAGGAAAAGCAAACCAAACAATTCAGGTCTTCTGCATACTTCTTCTCCAAGAAAAGAATAAAAAATCTTCTCCAAGAAAAGGATAAAAAATCACTTTTACATCCCAAAAGTTTTCAGAGTTAAATACATTACACTCGGTATAAACAATGCCACCCACACAGATATATGTCCTTCACCCTTCAGCAGCACTTTTAAGACATCGCATAGATCAAAGATGTATTGCAGATATCCACATCAGAAGGCAGCACCATATCAGCTATGAGCCTATGAGACAACCAGAATCAAGAAAATATGCCAGTCCAGCAGAATAATCATCAAAACAGGCCAATGATCCCAGTTTTGACTGAATTCCTCATAAGTGAAGAAAGCATTTACCATCCAAGAACTATCCCCTTCTTCAGAATCCATCAGTATGAATATATGGTTATACAACTTCAACTCAGAAATATAGACCTGCCTGGACCATTCCAACAGCATTATGACAGGAAAAAGACAAAAGCTAACTGTGAGGATCACTTCGGAGGCTCAGTGTACCGAAGTAAACCTACATAGTATTAGCCCCCAAAAAATTAAATTCTTGCTCTTCATGCAGGGAAAACAAGAAAAACCGCTCTTCCTACTAATTTGAAATTCAGATGAATAGCAATAGCAACCATCCATGTTAGGCACTTCAAGACCACCCATTTAATTCTCTAAATGGAGACAACAGGTCAAAAACCCCCTTCCTAATCATATCAAAGCCAGTATGGAATACGCTCAATACAGCAAACATCTATGATATGTAGTTAATACTCCACCAAACTCCTGGACATTAGTATTCTGCAATATCACCTATTTGACGCTAAATGCATGATGCATCGGACAACATTCTTCACTATGACCAAGAACTCCGATCACTTCAAACAGAATTTCTTGCAGCGTTTACTGGCCCACACCATAATCTCCATCATTACAAATCTCAGACTGACCTTTCCAAGCTAGGCAAGAAAGAACAATACCCAGACTTCCATAAGCACCTCAATTTTAGAACAATGATTCTTCAGTTAAACAATGTACTGCTCCTCAATATAATAAAAAACATAGGTGAACATCTCAATCTCTCTTACACCAAGTTGAAAAAACAAAAAGGAACAGAAGAAGTTTCAAAAGGTAACTCCCGAAAGCTTTCTCCCTTTGACCATCATCACTTTTTCATTTTTTTTAAATCTGCCACCAAATAGCAGTAACTGAGTATCATAGAGCTTCGTATCCATGACCACCCAATAGAAAGCCAAGTTGTTTGAACTGATATGACACCAATCAAGGATAACAAAATCTGCAATTTCCAGTAATCCAGCTTTTGCTAAGGTTGATCTGCAACCTGGAAATTGATAAGGCATCCCAGCATATATCTAAATTCTATAGGATGGGAGTAATTGCATATTTCACTATAGAAGCATGTCACTGATACTCAAAATCACTCAGACAAAAAATAACCAAGAGAAGAGTGAGAGAGGGGGACACAAGCATCAAGCACGGCTTGGAAGAGCTAGCATGATTACCAGACAGTCAATGATCACCTAATAGTAATTGCTTGACCTATTGCATTTGCATAATGTTATTAAAAGAAAAAAAATGCAATCTTCTAACATACTTCTGAATTATATATCCACAAGGTAAACACAAAGTAATATTATTTACTTTCTCTAATTAATCCAGAGGCATACTATGTGTAATAAAGAGGAAATCTTGCCTTTCATCCACCAACGCCCCACCACCCAAAGAAAAAACAGATAGAACAAGGAAAGAAATAAAACATTACATACAGGTGACCCCAAAATGAAGCCAAAGATTGGAGCCAGTCTGACAAATTGAGGCCATCGTCTTTCAGTTTATCACGCCCACCTTGTGCCAAGCGCTCAATAACCACATATTCCAAAATATCATACTCAAGCTGTTCAAGAACATGTGACTGTGAGTACAGTAAGTTCCAAATACAACAATGCTAAAATAAAACAAGAAGCTAGAAAATGTAAATGCAAGTGTGTGAGACAGAGATATAAACAGGAAATACTGTAAGCATAAGAATACTTGAAAAATTAACCAGGAAGACATTAAAAAATTCACATTTAACAAGTATGAAAATATTCAATACATCACAAGACTAGAACATTCCAAGGTTTCACTGCATCAAACCTAAGACTTGGAACTCTGTCGGTGGGCAAAGGAAAAAAAAAGAGAGAGAGAGAGAGAAGAACTTTGTAAGAAAGTCACACAATAATAGTTACTTGAGAACAGCACCCTACAACAGTCACAACAACTACTCAAACACTTTTTCCCTCTTCACTTTGGGGGAGGGGGGATTGAAATTTTTTGATGGACGGTGCAAACTTCCAGAAAGGTCATGAATCCAAAATCTCCCAACATACACAAGATTTGTAATTAAAAAAATTTCACAAAGGGGGAAAAGGAAAATAATGGGGGAGAAAAGCATTGCTCAAATGATTATGAAGAACACACTCCTGTTAATTCTCAACCTTTTTAGCGGCTGAAATGACCCAAAAAATAAAAAGAATGAAGAAAGTTATAGTCAACAAACATGACTGCTTGAGATATAGCTAATAATAGCTTCCAAAAGAATCATAAAAATATCAAGCAACTTCAGAGAGAAGGAACAGATTAAGAGGGGTGGATAAGGAACCTTCCTAAGTAAATGTATTGCAGTTTTTAGTGCTTCTTAGGAACGCTGCTGACATATCCAGACTGGTAACAGAGCTTCTAAAGAAATTTCATAAAACATGAACAAAGGAGAACTTTTCTGTCCCTTGATCTAACTCATTCACTTCAAATATTCATGACACTCACCAAATGATCATGTGATTGAGAACTAGTTAACACAAATACACATAAGGTTGGACAACACAGTTCATCTTTTTAAACACTAATTATCAGATCAGCAAATGAAAACTGAGAACACCTAAAATTTCTATAGATTATATACAAGACTAATGAAGAATACAAAAAGGACAGTTTCTTAATGAAAATTTAAACCTGAGTTAAATACTTGAAAGCGTCCACTACAGGAGTAATCATATCTCTGTAAGCCTCAATCTACGCATCATCGAAAGAAAATGTAAAAGAGGTAAGCTGGTGTCTGTACAAAAGAGCTCCCAATTGAAATACAAGCTAACAGATCACTACCTGATGTACAATTGTTCGAAGAACAGTCATAGGATTAGCATGAGCTAACTTTGCAACCATCCGACCTAGCTGCTTCAAATTTTCCTTCGCAAGTCGTTTCAAAATCCTTCTGGTGTCTAACTGCAAAGTGAAAGCAAAGAGATTAATGCTTCAATCATACCAAGCTTTCAGCTTTCAAGAAGAGAAGACCTAATTTGATACACAATGTCTTACCTTGGCTGTTTGTCTTGCAGCCAAAACCATAGGCATGCGCTCATCATCTTTTTCCCATTCACCATATAAACGATACCGTGCCTAAACATACAAGATCCACCAAGCAAAATAATGATCATGCATAGTAAATTAAAATATGAAATAAACTACAGATGTAAAGGACAACCTCATAGGGAAGGAGACTCATTAGTTCCCAAATCTCATGCCCTACTGCAGGATTTGCAGGTATCAACTGTAAAGAAGGTAGTAGGCAAATTCCTAATGATTCCTCTATCCTTAACCTTGCTTCCTTTAGATGCAGACGAGGATTCCCACCAATAACAGATTCAGGATTCAAAACTCTTTCACCGCCATCTACAAGCTTAAGGGCAGAGTTATAGAAACCTCTCAATACTCTACACACCTACACAGTGGAGAGGAATAACAATGAGACATGGCATATATAAGAGCAAGCAAATTTATCATCATAGTGGAAAAACATAAGGCACCTTCTGCAGCAACATAGTATCACGGTAGAGATAAGGTCCAGTACAAGCAAACATCTGAAAAAGTTCCTTCGGAAGATCTAGGAAAGAGCTACGAGCTGAATTGTCTGCATCCATACGGTCAACACTGACTCGTGAGGAAGAACCAAAACTTTGCATATGTGCATGGCGAACAACCTCATATGCTGAAGAAATTGACTTCTCAATAAGCCTGGATGAATATATAACAAGATTACTAGAAAGCAATTACAGAGACACTTCCAGTACAAACTACAGTTTGATAAGTAAAATGTTAAAAAAATGCTACTGAATTCCCATCAACTGGACATAATTGTTGAGTATGCTTAAAAGATACTCATACCACCATCCGTGTTTTATGTGTTTGTAGATACATGAGTATTAAATCAGATACACATACATTAATAGGAAAGAAGTACTCTTACAATGTAAATCAACACAAACATGTCTGAGAGAGAATGAGGAAGCATGAGAGCAAGACATATTATATAAACACTATACCTAAACAAGCTGTTGCAAATTTGATTATGTTCTACTGGATTGAGGGGTGAGAGACGATCAAATAGTATATGTGCATGATACCTGTAAAATAAAAGTTATTTAATGAACAAGATCCTAAAAATACTCATCCACAGATAATAAAACAGAAATTTAGTAAAACAAAGGAAGAAACCATGACATAAAAAGAAAAATGTTTCAACAGTGATCAGATTTAAGTTTTCTCATATAGACTACAATGCCCTAAAAATTACAGAAGATCTTTCGAATCAAATAAGAGAATGATTACGTCAACATGCATTAGAATCCCTTATAGGATATATAAAAATATTTCACAAGTAACCACATTACAACCCTTTAGGATATATGGAAGTATTGAGACCATCTAATGACTTACAACTCTTTTATGTCTTAACCCATTGCAAGCAACTAGTCATCTAAGTGATGAAATATTGCAAAACATGTTAAATTTAAGAAATTGCATCACCTAGATTCAAATGCAATACAATATCACACTGCTATTGAAACAACATTCAATTCAATGATTTCAACATCAATTGCATAACAAATAGTAATTAAGATAACAAACTAACAAAGCTTGAACATTAACTTAGCAGTGATTTAATCAAATGAATTAGCAACAAAACACATATTGGACAAAGGTCTGCAGTCTCCCTCCAAACAGCATGGAGGACAATTAAACACGGGCAACAACAAAGGAAGGATACCCTGTTGTGTAGTCCAACCATTGAAATTGAAACCCCCCCCCCCCCCCCCCCCCCCCCTAAAAACAAAAACAAAAAAAAACTAAAAATAGAGGGAGGGAAAAAATGCAGCTTGAGGAAATACATAAAAATTAAAATAATATCCTTCAACTGGAAATCCAGATGAACTCAAGTATACCAGTCATCCACAGCAAGAAAACCAGTAAGCAATCCTAAACATTGATTATTTTGAAGCTCTGAAGCTCGTTCTGTAGCTGCCTCATTCTCCATGTCTAAAGCAAAAAATAAATCAACATTGACATCCCCCTGTTTCTCTTCATCCATTAAATCTTTTCCAGTAGCAGCAAGATTTATTTTTCCAATTTTGTTAGCCTGCAAAAATTAAGCAAAATAGATGCACAAATAAAGCTGCAAATTCAATTCAGATAAGCAAATAAAAATGACAATCCATCTAACAAATTCGTAACGCCTAAGCTAAAGAGTGTAACATTAGTGCATATAATCATGCTCAAAAATAATCTGGTCAATGCCAAAGCAAACAGCTTATTCAGTAGACTATCACAACATACAAACCTCATCAAGCCGCTTGGAAGAAAAAGCATTATAATGCTCAAATGCCTCATCATCCTTGGGAAGTAGATGTGCATATCTGTAACAACGGAAGGATTAAACATACACTCACAATACAATGAGTCAACAGAAGTGGAAACAAGATCAGATAAATAATAGAAAACATATAGCATGTAACTTCATCATCGACAACAACAACACTCCTAATCCCAAATCACTGAGATTGGCTACATGGATCCTAACACAACTAGTTGGTATCCGCCACATGAATTCTTTCTTGTCCATGGCTAAGTTCTCTTCTAAACCTTTTATACTAGATTTAGGTTAACAAGACTTCAAGTAAGTCTCAGCTACCATACTGAATTAGCAAACAGCTTTAGTTAGGAACCATGCCCTACTGGGTACATCAAGATTAACACACTAACATATATAAATGAAGAGTGCAATCAACAGATCAGAAGGGAGCACAGACTCACATGCTTTCAAGATCAATAAAATCTTGCATAACCAGCCAAGCAGTAAGTCTATACAGCCCAAACGGTACAGGACTATTTACTTCCATACGCTGATAATACTGAAACTTAAAGCCAAGAATCTGTGAAGCATGTGACTGCAAAAGAATAAATAAATAATAATCAGTGAAATGAGGGTTTTTGGGTTCAGTATCATTTGTCAAATAAAAATAAAACTTAAGCTCTCTTGTTCACCTTGGGAAAAATTGGAATTAGTTCCAAAAAGACATTGTTATATGGCTGAAGTTCAAAGCACTCCATAACCTGATCAAACAGATGTAGAAGCCAGATGACCATTTCAATCAAGCTTATTGAAAATAAAAAGAAATTAATGAAAATTGAATTGAGAAACTGTCTGTCACATCTTTGGCAAAGAAATCTAATTAAACAGGCATGACTTACAATATCAAAAACACGATTTGGATCCAGATCAAAATGGCCAATCAATGACTGCAAGGATTATCACAATAAGATATTGGATTAAAAAGATAAATAATAAATAATTGGAGAGATTGCAGGAAATAATTTAAACCTTAATAATTCCTATTGTTGCTGCAGATACATTTTGACTTGCAACTTCAGAGTCTTGGCAAAGAAGTGTAACCTACAGATTTAAGGAGAATGACTACACAGGAAAACATAAAAATAAAAATAAAAAGATCTGCCAGAATTATTACAGTCCAGCCACAATAACATAAAACATAAGAATTAGAAAGTTGACTCTATGTCTTCCTAATGACGTAATATACAGACAACATACTACAGCAGAACCAACAGTGTGTAAGGTAAAGTAGATCAATGCTGCATCTGAAAATGCTTGGAATACTATTATGCGTTGGTGGTATAAATTATCGCAGATCATTATAATGCACCAACATCTAGCACCATAGAGAATCATCACAACACAAAATTATGTCTTTTTCAATAAATATTAATGCAATAGATCATTGTTAAGACCAACTTGCAGTTCAGTATTAACTAAATCTAAATTACAACCCCTAAATCCATATAATTGATTTGAAAGAGAAATAGAGATATTTCCTTGTGCTCCAATGACGCAGGTGCTTACCAAGGACAAAACCTGGTATCATTCACAAGAACTTGGTTACAGTCATCATAATCCCTAAACCAGATACAATGTGCTAGATAACAAACGAATGCATTCAGTATAAATAGTTTGCTAGGAGCATATAAAGGTAAAGAACTGCGAGGGTTTACTACATAAGCAGATTTTGCTTAGCACACATGACAATCATATTGTATTGCAAAAAAAATAAAAACATAAAAGACAGTGCATAAAAACACATTGCAACAGATGAGAAGTAATTCACTGTAAGATAAAAAACATCAAAGACAATTAATATTGTACCAGCTTGGCATAGCCCTCACTCTCTTCTCTGAGAAGATTAAATTTGGTTTGCTGATAGAGAAGACGTGTATTAACCCTGACCTGAAATCGACAGCACAAGTAAATTGGTCAAATAAGAATTAGTTTCTGCCCAGCTTAATGGAAGTTTCTGTAGATAGTTGCATCAAGTTATTCAGGATCAAATTACAAACTCGTAGCATCAGCTATACAAGAGATCTCTTTTATTTTTCTCTTGTTTTAACACAGGAAGCGAGCCATTTTACCATCAACACATGCATATTGAAACAGTCTCTATTTTTACATTTTCTATAACGAATAGAGTTTCATTTGTTGATCCTGCAAGTTACACGTATTCTGCATATACTAGAACGAGAAGAGGACAATTATTGAAAGATAACTTAAATTGGTTAGTATAAAAAGTGGTTCAAAACTATGAATCTATGGCCTCAAAGAGACAAAGAGTTAGTATAACAAGTGGATGAAAAAGATAGGAAAAAAGCTAGCAGTATAAGCTCTTGTTAAAAAGTAAGGGTTGAGAATGATGGTCAGCATTCAATTAATCTTATTGTGCCAGGCTTATTAGACTTCTCATACTGGTAGAAATTGTAATAATTTTGTCCTCCCTCTATTGTTTCTATTAAAAAATTTCTGCAATCCTTATGGATGGTCAGTTCCTCACCCCTGAGGTGTCTGACATTATGAACTCTTATATCCAACTTGTGATCATGCACATTATCCCCCATCTTTGCAATAATATTTTTTATAATATTACTTCTCCAAAAATAAATTCTGCACAGATTCATATCATACTGTTGCCAGCTCCAACAGCAAGCCAAAAGAATAATAACACAACTAACAGGCAACAAAAAAGGCCTCAAAATAACCAGTATGCATTCTATTTTTAACCTTGTCACATAACATAACCATCATATATAGCTGCTTACCTCCTTACTCTTCAACTCCTGAGCCTTTATTTTAATCATTTCAGCCTCGCCTAAAAATTCTTCCTGCAATGCACGATGCTCAGGTTCATGAAATTAGTCAATCTCACTCCCACAAAGGCTAAAGCATTGACAGATGTCATCAACAAAAAAGAGCCACAAAATATACAAACTGCAAGTCAATTGAAAGAACAAGTCACCTCACAACGCTCCTGAAGTAGCCTCAGAGGGACAAGTCCAGATTCCACAAGCCATTTTGCCTAGAATTATGGCAAATTATAAACAATAAATATACCGCATTGAATATAATTCATATACAATACTTAATATTTTGTATGTTTGTACCCAACTTGTGTACAAAGATATTTCCCATTTGCCCTCCTTTTCTTTTAATAAAACAAATATTATTTGCAAAAAATAAATACCTTACATTCAAAAACAATCTTAAACCAGATGACATAGGTGTAACTTACAGACAAAAGGTACAAAAACAGCCAACAAAGGCTACCTCTAAGGGAACATCTTATATTGAATATAGGGCATGTAAATTTGAAACTGCTACATTAATCAAACCACCCACCAGCTTTAACAGACGAGAGCGGTAGTCCCCAGGTAATGTAAACTGCAATCAGTCAAATGTACATGAGTAACTGTAAGTGGATTATAAGCTTGACTACTGACAACTATGGACATGATAAACATTGTCATAATTTATAATTGAACATTGAACATCAATTCATAATGAAATATCCTGCATGTAGTAATGAGATAACATGAATGAGCAGTATAAGATAAGAATACAGCACTACAATGATATTACTCAGTACAAGGAAGTAAAGCACATGTTAATATCTTGGATTAGTTCAAAGGTAAATGCAAAATGAACAAATGAGTTCTTCAAGGTAGTTGTTTCATGCCAAAGTAATAATTAAATTTAAGTTTATATGAATTGAATTAATTTTAATAAGTAGGTACGTAATTGGGTCTCTTATCTTTGGTATAGTTCGTCAAATATGATATGACTGGAATTCCCTAGTAGTCTTTATACAAATAAATGCCATGTATTGGAGATCTAATAGAAGTATTTCCCTTAAATCTCTCTCTGTTTTTATCCTCCCTCTCTCGCTCTCCCTCTCCGTGTCATCTTACCCTCTCTTATCAAACTTCCCTCAAGTGAGAAGCAGCAATTAGCTAAGAATATAAGAATTTATAATGAGGTAAGAGAAAAAAACCTAAACAAATACATTTGTAAGTGCAATATTGCAAATCCTAGAAATGATCAATTGCCTTATTATTTGGGTCTTACTGAACTTCACCCTATTCGCACCAATCACCATTCCCACTAAAAGTTTCACAAAATCTCCATTGTACCAGCAACAAAAGCTGAAACCAAACTAAGCCCATTTCTGATCTTTTTGATAACTTACCAAAGAAATAAAATTCACAAAATCTACATTGTACCAGCAACAAAAGCTGAGACCAAACTAAGCACATTTCTGATCTTTTTGATAACTTACCAAAGAAAATAAAAAATAAAAAAACAACTAGAGATCTCGAAGTTCTAAATGTCTCACGGAAGTGAGATGGCTGACCACAATTAACTGAAATGTCATCAAAAATCACTCCACTAGGCTTGACTCGACCAATAAAAGAGTACACTCAAAATTTAAGCTGCTAACTCCAAACATAAGCATGCAATGGATTTACAAACTAAAAATAAAGACAGGATAATGGAAGGGGAAGAATAAAAAGAATAAATTGAAAACAACAACCATAACAGAAACTCACATCTTGAGCCATTTGGGTTACAACATCGGCAAAAGTTGAACCCAATTCTTTGCTGGATACTTTATCGACGAAGACAACAGAATCTAGTGCTAATTTGCACTTCTGATATGGCAATTCACCCCGAACCTACAGCAATTCAGATAAAAAATAACCCATGGAATATAGTATTATATCTTCATACGTACATACACGTATAACAACCGAAAGAAAGGACGAACCATGGTCCAGCAGAGCTCATAGAGGAAGCGAAGCAGTGAGACTGGTTCGGAGACCTTGAAGCTAGGGTTTCCACTCTTCCATTCACGAACACAATCCTGTGTTACATATACACGCTCTACGAGTGGAAGAGACATTTTCTAACAAAAATTTACCAACCCAAGACACAAACTAGATTTGAGGTGTGCAGATTAATCAAAAGACCGTTGAGAGAGTGGCAACCTCGTGACTGTGTGGGTTCCCATTGCAAGAGTAAGATAGCTTTGTGAATTAGGGTTTTCAGATGAACTCGAGGTGTAGAGGGTTTGAGGATTTAGGAAGATGGAGATGGCCAGAGATATTTTATTTCTTTAATAATGAAATATTATATTTTGTTGAGAAAAATGTATGGGTTACTTTTTCTTTCTTGCTTAATTACCGGTAATTGTCGTGTTGGTTAGTACACTAAATTAGTTTGACCTATTCGTTTGTAAATATATATTTCAAAATAAAATAATTTGTATGATATGAAATATTTTAATGTAAATCACCTTCTTCATTTCTATTTATCTACAAATTGATGTTTCAAAATAAATTGTCTTAACTTGTGATGATTTACAACCTAGCAAGAAAAAGTATTTTGTTTGGGAATTAATACATTATGAAATGATTTAGGATAAATTATCTAATTTTTTTATGAATTATTTATTATGATTTATGAGTTATCGAAATAATAAATCGTTAAAATTCTTATATTTGGATAATATTTTGATTTCTATATGAATAAAAATTTTACAAGCAATTGTTGATATGTCTTAAGACTATAATCATATTCAATCCAAACATTTTATGTTAGTAAGTTATAATAGTCAACTTTATAATATACTCATTGAGATGATATGAATTTTTTATAATACAACTTGTGATTTTGTTGCCAATCAGTGTTTGCTTTTATATATTTTTATGTGTGAAGTTTTGTGTCATGTGTATTGTCATATCATGCTAGCACATAGATTGAAATTACATTTGTTTTATGAATGATGGAAAAAAATAATTAAAATCTCAAATCCAACATTTTCACAACAAAATATATACTTTCCTAATTAACATAGAGTGAAATGTAAGAGAATATACATAGCAAAAAGATTTAAGTGTCTCACTACTTACAGGCTTTTACATTTATACTTTTATAGTTTTGATTTTCTCTAGCTTTGTCATTTAAAGGATGGATGATATACATTTTATAATTAAATATTAATATTTAAGTCTAGCATATAGATGAGTTAGAGATGAATGAGAAATAGGGATAGTAAGATTGGATAATTAATTTATAATAAAAATTAGTATTTATTTAAGAATAAAATTGTGTTTAGTTTATTTTTTGTAAAATTAAATTTTATTTTAAAACAGGTCAAAAGTTCTTATAATATAAAAAAGTTGAATAACTAAATATATTAGTATTATATAATATTTTTAATTAAAAAATTTATCTAAAACTTAAAAACCAAGTGTTTAGTATAGTATATATAAAATATAGAATATTAATAATAATATAGATATGGAAGGATAGATAGATAATGGTTTAGTACGGGCCACGAGACTGCTGGGACAAATTGGGCTTGAACCTGGTCGAGTCCGAAGTCAATGATCTAGACTCTAAAGATGTCCGGGCCGAAACAAAATGAGACCTAGATGATGTAACACCAGAACAAGTTCCCGCAACATCAACCAGACAACCACAAGTCCACAACAATTGTTTCAGGCTGGTTGACCTGGACCTGCTTTCTTAGTTTCATGTTTGGTTCTATATTATTAGTAATCTAATTAATTATTATTATTTTGGGTAATATATTTTTGTTATTTATTGTGAGCGTCGTATATGTATATGTTAATATGTAATAATGCAAATGCAAGCATAAGACAATCCTACGAGCTTGTCGTAACGGAACTGAAAGCCTCTATTCTTTAGAACTAGACACGCTTCTCTAAAATGCTACAAATTCTTGTGTTTTGGATTCAGCTGAAAGATTATAGTAGTGAAAGGGAGTCAATAAGTCTTAATATAATAGTTTTTTTTTTTTTTTTTAATCCAAAATTGCATTTGTGGCAGTGTAAAAGTAAATAGTAGTAATTGCTAGTTGGGTAGGCAACTTGAAAAAATTGAAATTTGTGTTTATAATTTTTTTTAACCGGTGTCATAAATACATTTGTTCAGTTTTTATAAATAAAAAATTTATAATATTTATTATAATAATTGATTATAAATTTAAATATTATTTAATACATAAATTATTATTTTTATAAAATTTTAATTTTCAAAAATCATATTTGTTGTATTTTAACAAGTGCCTTATCACTCGACTAAAATTTTGTTTATTTATACAAATCTAGCTCGTGATCAATAATTTCAGTTTGGTTACTATGTTTCAAAAAGTTAACATATTTTCAAAAATTATGTAATGTGATTCATGTTATAAAATTTTGTCATATTTAATCGATAATAAATAAAAGTAATATATGAAACAAATATCATAACATGTTAATAAATTAAGTAAGACATTGTTTGTCTTGGCACTCCAATTAAATATGATGGAAGGTGACATCATCAACCATATCATTTAATTTTTGAAACTATGACATTTTATCTTTTTATAGTATATGTATAAAATTGAATTTAAAATTAAATTGTAAGTAAATTTATAATATAATATATAATAATGAAAACTCTTGCTAGCATAGGTTTCCTGTATCATCCTCCAAACGGCCTAAGTGTAACTTATTTAACGGAAAGTTAGCACGCTTGCATGCACAGCTCGGTAGCTTTATAGTTATTGGTTTCCTTTGAAGAGATCAGAGTAACAAATTCGGTTATTGAAATGACAGCTTTGTCCTCACAAGCCTCTACTCTCCGAAGTAAATTCCTTGTTAAGCAAGGAAATAAAAGATACAAAAAGGAATATGTGCAAGTGGACCCATGAAAACAACTTATATTATTGGTTAAAAAGTCTTTAACTACTCGACACTTGTTGCCTGATGGTATTGTAGAGGCATTGGTATCTATCTTTTTTGGTTTAATAGAATAAACTTGAAAGTTGAAAAGGACTTCAAATCAAATATTTGCAAATAATTGGCTTCGAGGTTCGAGTTAGGCATTCTTTTTTTATAGCCAATTATATAAGGGTAATATAGTCAATCAATTTTATCAAAGAAGAAGAAGAGGGCTTACTTTACTAGCATTGTAAAATATGGTAAATTGGGGTCAGCCAAGTAATTTGGGCAAAGAAGAGAGTTAGATTAGATAGAAGAGAAGAAGAGGGTTTGTGTCTTGTGCGCTTTATATTTGCCTTCGCTACTGTTATCGTTCTGCTTGTACCCTCTTCAAAGTCTAGGAAACCTATTTTGTTCTTTTGTTTCTTCTCTCTTCCTCTTCTCGTTGTTAATTAGAACTTCGAGTCACAGAAATGGGAGAGGAGAAGAAGGCCCCAATCGGTGTATGGCCCACCGTAAAGCCCTTCGTTAACGGCGGAGCTTCTGGAATGCTTGCCACTTGTGTCATCCAACCTATCGACATGGTCAAGGTAATTGGGTCGGTTTTCTTGTTATCTCTGTATGTTCTGTCCCAACCAAGTTCTTGTTTTATATTTCTTCGTGGGAAAAAAACTGGAGCTGGACTCGACTGGACTGTAATGGGTTTCTTTCATCAGATTCAGATCTGTAATTTTATGGGTTTTTGTGGATATATGAGTACCCTTATGTACGATATGGGTTTTACTTATGTTTTATGATTATTTGGTTGCTTGTCTGTAGGTGAGGATTCAATTGGGCCAAGGATCTGCAGCTCAAGTGACGAAAAATATGCTTAAGGAGGAGGGGCTTGGTGCATTCTACAAGGTTTGCTTCTACAAATCTTGACAAAGTTTGAGGCTTTGTATATGTATATGGATCTTGATTAGAGATATGACTTATACATTGCAATTTCTTTCCGTTGTTTAAGGATTTGTTTTCTTATATTGGTTCACTAGGCTGAATTCGGGATCTTACTTTTATCAATTCGAGTTGTTAGGATGAAGTTCAGTTTTGATTATTGATTCCTATTTAATTTGTCTAACAAAATCATTTTGAGCAGGGTCTATCAGCTGGACTACTCAGACAGGCTACATATACCACTGCTCGACTTGGATCATTCAGGTGAGTGTTTAGAACAGCAATAGATATTTTTCTTCTTCTCATAATTATGTTAAACAAAGTCAGCACACTTGAAAGGAGGGATATTTTGTAACTGGTTATTTATACTTGTACCATTGGCATTTACATATATTTCTTTGTACTCAGCTTATACCAATAATAGCTTTTTTTTAATCCTTTCAAATGCATCTTATGTAATCACTTATGGAGTATTTCCTTTGAGGTTTCTATTATTTATTAGTTGTTTAACTTATTGGTTCTTATGCATTCTTAGAATCTTGACGAACAAGGCAATTGAAGCAAATGATGGGAAGCCCCTACCTCTATATCAGAAAGCTCTATGTGGGCTGACTGCTGGTGCTATTGGAGCAACTGTTGGCAGTCCAGCAGATTTAGCACTTATCCGAATGCAAGCTGATGCCACTTTGCCTGCTGCTCAGCGCCGGAATTACACCAATGCCTTCCATGCGCTCTATCGTATTGTCACAGATGAGGGGGTTTTGGCACTCTGGAAGGGTGCTGGCCCAACTGTAGTAAGAGCAATGGCATTGAACATGGGGATGCTTGCCTCTTATGATCAAAGTGTGGAATTTTTCAAGGATAACCTTGGTTTTGGTGAAGCTGCTACAGTGATAGGTACATTATCATTTATAGAGACATAATTTTAAGTTACAGTAGGATAGGTAAAAGTGCATTTTTTTTTTATTAGTATCATTTAACTCTTCTGCCGTAAATGTTACATTTGGTTCCACTAATGTTGGAGAGAATCAGAGAATGTTGGTTAGCCTTAGGATAGGCTCTGACATCTCTGTTTCTCATTATGAGAGTTCTCTCTCTCTCTATATCTCAATTAAGCACATTTTTCATAGGATTTTTTCTTTATGCCATTATGTGAAAATCCAAATCATTCTGACCATGAGTGTCAGATTGTAATTTCTCCTGTTTACATTGCACTTGAAGGGATTATCATTCACCACCTTCTCTCTTTTTATCTAAATCTTTGTCAAAAGCACTTGCTTGCTCATGTCTCCTCATATGCAGCACCTTCTATTTGCTAATTTGTTTATTATGTTTCTTCTGGTTAATGTAGATTATATACTACCTAACTTGTTACCATTCTGTTTTATTTTATCTGTGTCTTTAAAAGAAGTCATTTCCTCACATAGGGTACCCGAGTGAGGGAAAATGGAAGCAGCATAGTTATGGAATGTTATAACAAACCCTAATAAATGTCTAAGTACTCCAAAGAAGCAATATTTCGAACTTCTTAAATTATGAAAATATAGTGCAAACAAAACCTAAACCCTTCATATCCATACTATCTTGGTATCTGTATACAAAAGAAATCAAACAATATGAAGTAGGATAATCAACATTTTTTAAGATGGTTGGGTATATAAAAAATCTAAAAATTTGCTAAGGTTCTTTCTATTAGAAGTGCTAGTTGACAGCCATAGAGAAATATCTTGTAAAGTTGTGCCAGGCATTCTCTTGCCCTTATTGTTTCATTTCTTCAAATATTATGTAATGAAATTGGTTAAATTACACTTTTAATCCCTATAATATGACCGAAAATTCACTTTCGTCTCCATACTTCAAAAAGTTAAAATGTCATCCTATAGTTTCAGAAACCACGCAATGTGGTCTTTATTGTGACCTCCTGTCTATTTTAACTTAACGGGAGGTGACGGAAGATGATTTGTTAAACGGTGTCTATGTGGCTTACTTAGATATCATTGTTGACAAATAAAACATTGCCACGTGGTTAATGTCATAAAACTAAATAAAAATTTATAATAAATTATTATTAAAATTTTGTTTTATCAAAAACCTCCTTGCCCCACCTACCGCCACTCCTCTTCCATAACCACTACCCAGCTTTGTCCCTCCCATAGCCACCCATACTCTATAGCCACCGGTCCACCCCTTAACCTTTGCTTCCATTCTGAATTTTTCAATTTGTCATTCCCAAAGAAGCAGTAGTTGGTGAATATGGGCATCAAGAGTTTCAACTTAAACATGTTTACCAATATCAAACCTTAACTCCCAAATTATGAGTTCCTTCCACCACTGAAGCTTTTCATATGTCATCAATTTCAGCCAATATTCACCTCATACCTCATCTGGATGTATTAACGCCTCCACCAACGATTTTTTTCTCCACCATTTATTCCAATCGGACAAGTCAGTGGGTGAATATCATATGCAGGTTACATATGCATTGATTTTTCCATTGTTCTCTTGATTGTTTGTGGGGTTTTGGCTTTCAAGATTCAAAGAGTTGGTAGTGGTGGGCATTGGAGGTCCTGGAGCAGCGGTTATGGAGGATTTTCTGTTTTCTCTTAATTTTTAATATAATATTTTCATTTCTTAAAAAATAAGTAATTTGATTTTTTTCTATAAAAAAAAAAAAAAAAAATTTAATCCACGTGTAATTTTCTATTGGCTTGCCATGCCATGTGGGTTGTACACGTCAGAGACTGTTAGATACATCATCCTCCATCCAAGTTAATTTAGAAGGAAGCATGGACCAAATTGCATTGCAAAAGTGAACTTTTAGTCATACTACAGGGACTAAAAGTGTAATTTAGCCAATAAAATTTTGCGTAATATAGGCCTCAAGTATTGATTTCTGTTCATTCTGCATGACTAACATATTCTGTCAAATATTTTGTAGGGGCAAGTTCTGTTTCTGGATTTTTTGCTGCAGCTTGCAGTTTACCTTTTGACTATGTCAAGACCCAAATTCAGAAAATGCAACCTGATGCTGAGGGGAAGTATCCGTACACTGGTTCTCTTGACTGTGCAGCGAAAACCTTGAAATCTGGAGGACCATTCAAGTTATATACCGGATTCCCTGTATATTGTGTCAGGATTGCTCCTCATGTCATGGTACTCCCTTTCTCTTCGCATGTATTTGTCGTTGTAACCATGCTTTCAGTGATTTTTTTTTTTCTTTAGGGTGAGGGGTGAGGGGTGAGGGGTGAGGGGTGAGGTTCACATCTTTCTCACATTTATTTTCTTATATCCGTCTGGTTCGTATGCAGATGACCTGGATTTTCCTCAATCAGATTCAAAAGCTGGAGAAATCATATGGATTGTAGTTCTGCTTTGTGGACTTTCTGTTGGATTCATCCTCTAGGTTTAAATAATATTTTGGATGTGTTCTAGTTTTTTTTGGCATTTCACACCCTTTATAGTGGAGAATTTTTATTCCCCTTAAGATTTCCTCATCAATTGAAGCAGCAATTGATAGATTTAAACTCGTACTCCATTTATGTTAAGTGACTGAAGCAGGATAGAGCAGTTTTCCCATTTTGTATGAGTCGTTAGCTAATAAACTTCGGCAAGGAATGTTAAATAAGCTTCTTATTCAGCAAACAGTACATTTTAATTTTGTACTCTGCTTCAATTGTAATGGAGGAATGCTAGTTGTAGTCGAGGAACTGCATTGGTTTGATATTCTACGTTGTACCTTGTACTTGGCTGCCTGCATTTCCTTATCCTGTTAATTCGATTGCCCCATGATTACACCACTTTATGACTCGAGTATGAAGCAATCGGCAGTGACTAGATGAAATCTCAAGTAACTCAATTCCTGAATAGCATATTACATCGTGGAAGCAAATTACAGGGTACAAAATGAAGTTGTGTTCGTTGAAACGTTTGTTGTCAAAGATTAAATTATGACATCTCTACTCTAACCCGGTTGACTAGAGCTCAATTACAGTAATTAGTATGTGAGGTTGTCTTTATAAACAATAAACATGAAGTAAAAAATGAAGTGATGTATTGGTATTGATCAAAGAGCACTTGTTAAGTAATTACTTAAATACCGAAGCATGTTGGGATGCACACTTGGTACCGTCATAACCGTGATGTTGCTAGCTAGCAAGGCTTTTACAAGGGTTTACATGGAGCAAGCCACCTACTGTAACATTTCTGAGGCTGAGGATAGACATGCCTCCAGCCGATTCACTCTTAATGGCTAACGAATTGCAAAGCCACGATTGCCAGATTATGTTTACCCGGTAATTGATTAAGAGAACACTAGTTAGAAATTTTCACCTTACACCCGAATAAATTTGAAATGCCTGAACTCCAATTAAAATCCTACCTTCCCGCCTCCCCTCCAAGAAACAAAAAACAGACGACTCGTTCCTCGAACACTTACTTGGATAAGATTAAAGATGCAGTACACTTTGGATAAGATTAAAGATGCAGAACACTATGTCGATTAAACTGACACAACAAATAGAAAGGGAAAACATAATTAAAATGGAATGCTTTTAACTTTTCATCCTCGGATGGCTAATGTTGCCAAAGCATTATACACAGATCAACAACAGAACTAGCATAATATGGACTGTGTTTTCACTTTACTCCTAGTGAAATGTTTCAGAAAGATCTGAAGTATGGTATTCCTGCAAGCTACCATGATCCTTCAGCACCCACAGTTGGATTCTCGAAAGCAGAGAAACCCCAGAAAGTCTTCAACGAGTATGGCTTAAAAGTGGCTGCACCTTCTTCGGTGATTTTTGCAATCTGCAAAAATTTAAAACAAATGCTTTAAAATCAAACTACCGAAACTATAGTGGACCATATTTCTTTCCGAACAAATTTAAGAGATAGCAGCAACAGTTACTGTAGCAAACTGACTCGTTCAGAATTCAGACCAAGGTCTCATATATAAATATTATGTAACACGCTAAGTTCACTGATAAATTTGAGGGAGAAAAGATAAGCTCCGTAACATCCCATTGTTGTCTAAGACAAGTGAGGCATATATTATATATAAATAACAATAATTCGCTTACATAAAGTATGGTCCATCAGGTGACACCCCAATCATTGAATATTAGAACTCCACTTGGAGGTTCCAGTGGAGCTCTCATGTTCATTGGAATGGGGGTTTGTTGAAATTAGAATACAGTACACCTATTGTGTGGTCCAAATGCAGAATGCCTCATACGAACCTAAAGTAAAAAAATGGGGATTCTTTGCTTAATGTAAGATCATATTAACTTCACCAATCCATGCTTTAACTTTTCCAATTTGCCCCCTTGTGTTACAACCTAATAACTTGATCCTCCTTGCTAGAATTTTCTATTAAGTATTGACATAAACTTGGTAAATTCCATTGGTTTTTAATGGACAAGCACTTAGTTATACCAATAATTATGACGGTTTCAAAATTTAAAATTGGAGGAAAATCATAAATAGAAAGATAGAGAGGAAGAACCATGCCTGGATTTTGTTGATAGCAGACCTATCACGATATAGAAGTACACGCATGCATTTCTCCAGTAACTTAACTCCATCTTCAAATGTTAAGTTCTCATGCCACTCATCGCGAAGAATTGGCCTTGCAAGGTGATTTCCAAACCCAGTTGCTACATGGTCGTCCTCAAAATTTACGCCTATCATGCTAACCTGTGCAGGTTTCACAATGACAACAACTAAGAGAAAGTAGAGATCCCGCTAATAAGTAGCAAACAGAAGGACGTAGTAATATCTACCATGCCAAGGAACTTCTGCCCATTTTTCACGCCACCAAGTACAAGTGAGTTCCACAGCGGATTGAACTTGTTACGCCTATTATACATCACACGAGTTAAATAGCTGTGGACCTCTTTAGGCCCAAGAGAATTGCCGTCATCCCACATGTTGTCATTCAGGCTGCCAAAAGATAAAATTCCAAACCAGCAACCAGTTAGCAAATTAAAAAGAAATCTATTAATGCATATCTCTCTCCCACGCCAACCCCCCCTCCTCCCCCCCCCCCAAAAAAAAAAGTAAAAACCATACTGCCCTTCTCTCCAAAGTCCTATAAAGTAAAATAAACAAAATTGAGGAGAATACAGGAAGAAAACAAATGCAAATTAGCTACATCTCTTTTTTTGGATGAATATAGCTACATAAGTTCCTCAAGACAGCGCTTCCAGAACAACAGAGCTTACATTAGTTCATCAAGATACCGCAAAATCTCCTGGAAATCACTAATCTCTCCACTTGCACCAAGAAGAGAATGTTTTCCAATAGGCTTCAAACGCTCCACACTCTTGTATCGCAGAGTGGATCCATAGGAACCTACCAAAAAATTAATCATCACATGACAAGTACATAAAAGCATTCTTAAGGAAATATGAATGTGGATACTAAAATATACATCCTGACATCCATCCACAAATTCCTGACTGAAAAACTAGTAGCAGACATTTTCAATAAGGAAGAAAAGAGAAGAAAATCATTATCAACACCATTAGGTCAGATGAAATGGATTAATTATAACATCATAATTCCACATACAGTGGAGAAGGGAGGCTCTTTTCCACTTACGAGGAAAAACGGACGGGATTTGATTACCATTGTAAATGTAGCTATAGGAACCAACGAAAGAGAACAAGACAATTGGTGCAAAACCAAAAGCACCACAGGGGAATTTTTTAAGTTGTTTGACTTCTTTTGAAACTATTACACTACAGAGACTCTTATGGATTGGGGTGTCATTAGATCCATCACTACTGTTATTCAAAGCTTGTCGCAGTTGTCAAACATAATAATTCAAGGACTTTCATTTCCATACTTATGGTTACAGTGAGGAAATATAACTTAGCTCAGGCTCCAGAGGAGACTACTAATTGCAAACCCAAAATCAACCCATAGAATTGGCCCAAAAGTAGGCCACACAATCAGAATTGGAAGATATATAAGACCTAATATGGTTCATTTTAGCTTTCATCATGCAGAAATAAATTGCAAATACTAACAATACCAATATGCAACACCTAAAAATCTTGAATGTATATTACCCAGGGAGATTAAAGTAACACGATGCAGGTTGATTGTGATTAATTCCCAAATTTTAAACAATCTAAATTGAAACATACATAGATATGTTATGAGTAGGGTTTAGCGCCAAACCTCCCATATCAGCGGCCATAAGAATTCCATCTTTGTATTTGATGGCAACTACAGAAGTACCAGTTACATATGGGTACCTACAAAAAAGAAACCAACAACACCCTCATCGAATTCAAACTGTAAGTCATTAGCTTAAAAAAATAAAAAACTCAAACTTGAGCTCCAGATTGTATTTATCAACCCTGATTCCGATTAACTCCCAGAACTAAACCATATAATCTTTAAGTAGAGAAAAAAAGAGAGACATACAGAGTTCTTTCAGATGCAGCTTCAGAGCTCTGACGGTTGCTGTAGTTTGAATCAATCAACTGCGTTCGAAGGGCAATGTTTTCAATTACAGTGTAGACACTAAAATCGCGATATTCAATTTTTTTAAAAGAAGCAAAGGAAGATAAGAAATTGCTTTAAATCTTACATTCATGTCTGAATTGGAGGAAGATGAAATTTCGCGGTGATCGGAATAGTTTGTGAGAGAGAGAGAGAGTCAGAGCATCAACTTGTTATTTCTCTCTCAGCAAAGTCTGACGCTTTATCAAATATAAACCTCAATTTTCCCTTTGCTCAAGAAGAGCTTCGTAAGCAGATGCCTCCCTACTTCATGACCCGAAACTAGTAAACCCGGTCCGATTGTATTCGGATCTGGTTTGATTACTGATTTGTCATTTGCATACCATGCATGATGCATGTGCCAATCAATCAAGATGGTTATATAACACATTCAAAGAAGTATTGATGAGCTAAATAATTGGAATGCATATGCAGAAATGATCGCTAGAAGCTGGTGGAAGCAAACTACATACTAGCTGGACTACTATCTGTCTGTCCCCTACTCCCCTTAACTTGTTCCACAAACTTGAGATTTTAATTTTGCAATATCATTTAACCATGGAATTGATTCTTGGGCATGCAAATATGCATTGGCTCAGCCTTGTTGGAGCTCTTATAGATCCCACTCGACCTCATCAGAGATCATCCTGCGCCTGTCATTTGCTGATTCATCAAGCCGAGAAATATTACTAGAGCTAGCAAGCAGCTCATACAAATAAAACATAAGTTTAGAGTTGTTGGTCTGGGTAAGAAAGAGTTATGGGAAGAGTATAGCCTAAGTCATCTAAGGCTTTTAGAGCATTTTCTGAAATATATGTACAGCAAATATAAGTGATCAAGTAAAAGCATTGTCTGAAATATACCTAAAATATAAAGAGCTAATTGCATCATTTTTGAGTATAAAACGAAACTGAAATTAAAAATAACTATAGGGACTAAAGCACTCAAATCTCCACAAATTCCATGTTGGTTTCATCATGTATGCAACAACATAGAGCTAATAGCTCAGCGCAGATAACAAGCCCATGTTTTTGTTGGGCTTAGTCCATGATTCACTTTTGATGCACACCGGCTGCTTTAAATAGTTTAATGTTTAGGAAGAAAAACTAGTCCACGATTCAAGACAAGACTCGAGCAGGCCAGTCAGTGATTCATTTATACTGCTTTGGTGACGTGGGCATAACCAATTTGTACCCAGCCTGCCTTTCTAGGTGCATCAGCAGACAGCAGTATAATTTAGACTGTACAGACTTTGAGGTGGACATAGTCTCATATGACCCAATTAACACAAATTATAATGCCACAGCCCAGTTGGATTCATTTGAGTTGACTTCAATGCTCCACATTGTTTCCAACACAATAAATATGAGAAATAATAAAAATTCATTTCCGATGTATCCAAATAAAAATAGAAAATCAAATTAGTATTGCAGTGTAGGGAGAACCAAGGAAAACCAAACCCCAGAGAAAAAGTAGAAACTCAAAATAACTTGGACGGCCGAAGTCCTAACAAAGAATAGATAACAACACAACTAGAGCCCTGGTTTCTGACTTCCTCAGCTCTCTTCTCTAAAAAGTAGAAACAAACAATCAACAAGCACCCAGAAATCTCAGACGCCCGATCTTTGTTTTCTTAGGAAATTCCTACAGTACTGTTTCTTCTCAGAAGCAAACAACTCTTCTCATTTCCCAAGTTCTTTCTGCTGATGAAAAATGTTCATTACTAGTACGCTGTTTTCACAATATTGTAAGTTACTATCTTATCTTTTTCCATATTTTCTTTCTGCATTCGTGCTTGGTTTGATTGACGAGAGATATATTATAGAAAACTAATTCTGAAATCTGAATGTTTCAATATGAATGATGCATGCTTGTGGTGGAAAGTGGCAGTTCTGATTGGATTTCTTATTCTTTTTTCTATCTTATCTGGTATTGGTTGTGGATTTCGTTAATGGGTGGTTCTTCATATTTCAAATGCAGGCTAATTTCAGATCTTACGGTCAGTGGAGACTTCTTTCCAATTTCCTATTTTTCTTTTATTCCCTGTGATTTGAAGGATTCCAAAGATAAAACACAGATGGATTATTTTCTCATGGTTATGCTGTTTTAAGCAGAATAATGGAGAAGGAAGGAAAGAGTCAAAGAGGGAGTACAAGTATAGAACCAGATGTTCTGTTGCAATGGGGTAACAAAAAGAGGCCTCGGTGTGTGAAGGTTAAAGACCAAAACTTTAGCAACAAGTCCTACTGTTTTGGAAAGAAGAACATAACTTCTTGCGTAGATGGCCGTGTTCTCAGTGCGGATAAAGTGTCTTCTTCTCCACAACCATATCCCACCAGCAAGTAAGAAAATCACTGTCCCAGATTAAATGAAGATGTATAATCATAACTTTTTTCCAAGAAGATGTGAAAAAAATTTGTTCGGAACTTCCAATTTTTGGCCTAAATTGGCTATTCAATCAGAAACCCTGGGTTTGGGTTGCTTATTGAAGCTTTCTTTGTCTAGAAATAAATTGGTTGCTTGGATTGAGTTTTGAATAACTTTAAGTAAGCATAAGGGCAAGAATAATAGTGATAAGCATAATCTTATCTTTATCGTGTTTGATTGTTATAACAAAAGGTCAGGAAAAGACTCAAAAATATTAGTTATCATATCAGTCTGTTGCTGCTGTGGCTGGGGATTATTAGATTGAATCTATTTTATCTCTTATCTTACAGTCTTCTCACATCTCACAGACAAAAAGAAGGATTTGGAAGGAAAGCTTCTCATTTTTTTCTGGTTTTCGTTTGTTTCTTAGGAATATGGATTCACCAGTAAATAATAGGAAGCCAACAATAGCATCCCCATATAAAGACGATCGGTATTACACAACTAGGGGTTCAGTATTGGATGAAAGTGGAAAGTTGTTGATGGATCATGTGAAGGACGATAAGGTCCTCGTTTGGCCAAGGCTTTTCATTACGTTGTCTAGCAAAGAAAAGGAGGAGGATTTTATGGCTATGAAGGGGAGTAAGCTTCCTCAGCGGCCCAAGAAGAGAGCCAAGTTAATCCAAAGAAGCTTACTTGTAAGTCTTATATCAATACTCCTGATGTTAAAGATTGCAAAATCTTCAATTCAATATGAATAACTAAGGAGACATCTGCAAGTCTATTTGCTTTTATGCCCGTGTCTTCTATTCCTTGTACAGTTGGTGAGTCCAGGTGCATGGTTATCAGACCTATGCCAAGAAAGGTATGAAGTTAGGGAGAAGAAGGCTTCAAAGAAGGTACTTATCTCTCAATCTCTCTGCGTTGTGTAATATTTTCCTCATTTCTGTGCTTGGTTGCTGAGAAAGATGCTGCAAATGAAAACTATTATGATCTCATGAAACTTGTTTTATGAAGACTTGGATTTTATTACTTGTTTTCTGTTTTAAACAAAGCCTATTTGTTTTCTCAGCAACCAAGTATAGGAAGGTGTAAGGCAGATTTAATTCAAAATAGGTACTGATATGGTATTTCATATGGGATGCTATGTGTGCTTATTTGATGCAGAGACCACGAGGGTTGAAGGCCATGGGAAGTGTGGACAGCGAATCAGAGTGAAAGGGGGAATACAGAGGCGAAGGAAGAGGGGATTACGGTGGAAAAGCATTGGGTCTCATGTTTGATTTTGTTGTAAATTGCTCTGCGAACATCTAGAAAATGGAAAAAGTTATTCCTCCCTTCTTTTTTTCTCAATATCCATTTAGACTTGCTCTCATTCTTCATGTTTCTTTTTCTTTTCCTTGATTCTTTGGGTCTCCTTTTGACGTTTACACTGCTTTTTCTATTATTTTATCTTATGGCTTCCACCATGGCTGAAATATTAGGTGCATTCGATGAGTAAATTTTACTTTCTACTCGTCCCATGGCTTTTGAATATTTTCTTTTAGAGCATTCGTTAAAAAAAATACCATCCATATTATTCTGATCCACGTTGGGAAAAAAGTTTGATTTGCAAGATAACTTCAAATTGCAATTATGAATAATCAGAATGGGCTTGCAAGACACTACACGTATTTATCCAGAAGGATTGTAGAGAAATGAATAGATGAGAAAGAATTTATTATGTTATTGTTGATATATTCACCTACTACGCTCCTGGCTACAATTGTTTTTTCACACCAGTCTACGCTAAATAATAGTCCACTCTTGGCCCATAATGTTAGTATGCTATCATTCTTATCCTATTGTTTTTCAATTAGTTTACCCTAATACAAATGCACACATTTGTAAACTAGAAATTATAATTAAAAATAAATGATGACTAACAGACAAGAAAATAGGCCAAAACTATTCTTAATATTAATATTATCAAGGAGAATTCTTTCAAAAACATGTTTAGAATATTCAAAAGTTAAAAAACTCCAAAATATCAAACTCAACATCGACCATGTCCACTGGATAATAACCAGTGACTGAAGCATAATACAAAACATTATGATAATCAACGGTAGCGGCGAAGGGAAAGGGTGTTTGTCCTCTTCCAGTTTGCCCTGCGAGAAGGACGTGCCTTGTGGTGCAGATGTCCCCTACCACGTAATCCTCTGTACTTCTTCCCCGCAGAAGTGAGCCCGCGGAGTTCCCTGTGCTTGTGAACAGGATTGCAGAGCCAATTAATCCTTGGGTCATTTCGAATGGCACCATGGTTAACATCCACCAAAATGACCTCGTAGTACTTATAAGTAGAATCCTGCATCACAATATAGCAGCAGTAATATCAGAAGTGAAAAGCACAGTCCAAAAAAAGAAATAAGCAATAGGATTGCAAATTGAGCAATCGTAAGGTTATGGACCTCATTAATCCAGTAAGAATTGAGAACCCTAAGACCACCCAACTTCCGACCAGCACGTTCCTCTGCAACTGACCGCTTGCTGCGCTGAAATTTCAGTTGGGTGACACCTTGATTTGTCGGCTTGCCATACACAATACCCTTAGGAACTGGCCTCTTCCGGCCACCTCGCCTAACACGAACACGGTAAACAACAAAACCCTGCCAATAATATTACAAACGTCACTTCAACATACCACATACCAAATGATAAGAAGTTGCATGCACACAATAAGGAAATGCTCAAGTAATTAATAACCCAACAAGGAACAAGTATCTCTAAATTCTACATGATTAATTTTAAAATAGTGTAATACTATATTTTTCCCCTTGTATGCAACATATATCAGATTGAAAAAAAATTGTTTCGCCTTTGCATTACCATAAGCAAAATCAGTAGCCATGAATTAACTACAAACAAACCTAATCTACAAACGATTGGATCTGTATAGCCGAAATGTGTGAAAAAATTGTACAGGATCAAGACAAAAGCTAGATTCAGTAAGAGATAGCTCTCTCGATCAGATGATCCATGTACAGTATAAAGTAGCTGGTCTCAGGATGCATCAACTCATTGTACATGAACTATTTACAAAGAGGAAAAAAAAAAAAGAAAAAGAAAAAAAAAGCACAGGCAGCATGATGCAGGCAGCACCCCAGTAAGGAACAACAAACCAGGTAGCAAGCTCATTCACACATTACTTGTAACATGTATCAGCACAAGTGAAAAGGGGAAAAAGAAATTAGATCAACATTACTGTTTATGGTTCCACTTATTTAACAGTGGGAGGATATGAAAAACATTGAAACCAAAAATCATAATACAAATACCAGACAGTCAGACACTATAATACTGTATGTCATGAATTGTCATATTGTTCGGTCAACAGGTATACATTAAGAAATACCACAACATTAAACTACAATGGAGATAACTGTAGTAGACTACTAGTAACGTCATGGAATAATAAAAATAAATAAACAACATTACATATTGATGTTAATTAAACAGAGGATGTTTTACTTGCCTGCTTGGCCTTGTAACCCAAGCGACGAGCCTTCTCAGGGTTAGTAGGCCTGGTAACACGGACAATAGCGGGGTGCTGACGGTACTCCCAGCACCTCACCCTCTGCAAGAATCTCATCACATCAGATTGCTTCTTACGCCAAAGCTCCTGTACGTACTTGTAGGCCCCTATTGTAAGAAAGAGAAACCAGTTTAAGGAAAAGTTAAAAGACACTAGTTCACGAAATCTAAGATCTTGAAAATGAACCTCAGCATGTATTTCAAAAACCATTAAATAATATCTAGTTTCTAACAGCAACTACTTCAACAAATCCTTGGTGCCAAAATTTAACTTTCATTAGCGTATTTCTAATAAATAAATTAAAAAAAAGCCTACTACATGGACTCGCTGCCAAATCATCATTGCATCATAACAATGAGGATGATATAACAAATTTCATTGCAAAAAGTTGTTTTCTGGGAGAAAACAACTCTTCCCAAAACCGATAAATGGTTCAATGACTGGAAAAAAAGAAAAAAGAAAAAAAAAGAATGTTAAATTGGAAACCACATAGAATTCATATCTAGATACCAGGTAGGCCGAATAGAAAAAAACAGGCATTTAACATCCAACTTAATACCTAATCAACAAAGCACCAAATCTACAAGGAGTAAACTTTCACTGGCAAAAAAAATACAAGAAACAGTAATGCTCGGACACTACTGGTAACAAATAATAAAACGTTTGCGGCCTTGATAAGCACAGAAAACAGTTAGAGGTTCGTCAGAAAGCTTAAAGCTTTTGCATTTCGGCAACGAATCAATAACAGAAAATTCATTGACTAAACTAACAACAAATAAGACTTAAAGATTAAGATTGGAGAGGGGGAGAGTACCCATCGTATCAGGAATGAAATGTGCTGCGCAGTCGCCAGAGAGGGTTCTCGCTTCGCTTACAGAGAAAAGACTGGATGCTAGGGTTTTGAAGTTTTGTAGGATGGGTGGGTTTACCGTTTGGGCTCCATGTACTTGGATTTACTGATTGGGCCGAATGCACAGAGCCTCTGCCACCCACCTCGAACCCTAAAAGCGCATAATTCGTGCTAAAAGCCTAAACAACATAAAACACATATCTTGTTTTGTTTTTAAGTACACATGTGACTTCGCCCATACTTACTACCTTTTTTGAGATATAAGGGGAAATAAATATCTCTTAAATTAATGGTTTTACTAAACAAGTGTATTTTTATTCTTCTTTGTCCTCGTTGGCCTTATAGTAAAGATGATATTGAATTCTTCAAGAAATATGAAGATAAAAACAAAAAATAACAAACAGAAATGCTGACAATGTCAGCTGAAGGATAGGTAAAATTAGTTGATGTCTAAAAGAGAAAGTAATATGAATTGATTGGGATTTATATTGCAGAAAGAAATGTTTGTACAATTTGTCTTAATTATAAAGAACATCAAAACTGCAACTGAATTGATAACTGCTTCCAGCTGCAATGCCCTTTTCTATTCTCCTTGAAAGCGGTGTTAGTAGTTTCCTATCCATATCCAGCTACTTCTACCCCCTTTTGTTTACATGATTACAAGTATACTCACAATCCCATTTATGTACAAATAAACACCTCAAGAACACTCTTTGGAACTGGCAGAAGCAAAACCCAAGAGGCTGACAGTCCCCCCAAATCATGACCAAGCAAGCATTTATATGCATCCCTTCCTCTTGTCTCTTGATAAAAACTGCAGTCTTAGCAATCAGGAATAATATCTGCCAACTGTGATCCTGTACACTCAGATTAGGGTCATACCACCTCAATGGAATCCAATTCAGAGGGTACTCCTGCTAAAAATCGAACCATGTACGACCTGCAAATACTTTTTATCAACCTCCACTCAGGTATAGGTTACTCTATGAAAGGAAATAACAGAAAAGAATCTTACTTAGTGGTCCTGTGCTGAGTTACAGTTACGGAAGTACATGACCCGTCGAAAATCCAAGCAACTGCAACTTCGTGCAGATTTCTCGTTCACCCACTATGACAGACTGATCAACCGAAGAGTGACCCAGTGTACTATAAAGCTTCCAGAGTTATCGGTGCTTTGGTAAAAACAGAAAGGACGAAAGGCGCTTCTTCCCCTGGGTGTATGGTAGTAGGAACTATTGTGTATCCCTTGGGATCAGGGTCCAGAACCATTTCACATGATATTTCTCGAGAATTGACATAGTCTGTCCCACCAACAGATTCATGTAGGTAAATATTATAAGCAGCACGACGACCGCGAGTTTTGAGTATCCTCATTCCAATATAGAACATTGTTGAATCATGACTGGATTGATAATTTCTGAAACCAGCCGCTCTCTTTGAAAACCCAACACCCTATGATAATAACAGGAAAATGTTCAAGAAGTTGAGCAAAAAAGAGAGACAGCTTTTGTTGGTCCATACATGGCTTAAGGTCCACCACATAAATACCTGAGTTAAGGTAATGAATACGTGAATTGGGAATGACGCATCTGGCCCAGTTGCTCTAAGTCTAAATTGTGGATTTTGATGCCATGTATCATAATCCTGGCAGCCACCAGCACTGTATCCACGCCACTGGCCATGAACAGAGTAGCGCATCTCTGGAGGGTAGATACGACAAACATATATTGATCGGAAATGGATCTGAAAGTCTTGCCAAGACATCCAGAATATACCATCTTTTGACTGTTAAAAAAAAAGACTCAGTAGTCAGTTGCTTGTGATATCTAGTGAATATGACCATCTTTTTGACTGTGAGTAAAAATGTTGCAAATAATGATCAACTTTAAGGACAAAGTCCAAGTCTCCTCTACAACACCAAAAGCAGAATCCATTACCTGTGGAACATGCTTCAGCTTGTGCTTCATCCTATCAGTCCATTCAGGTGATGTGTCAGACCAAGGGCCATTCCATTCAACTTCATTGGCCCATGGATTTCGGATCTGAACAAGTTTATGACCATCCACCTCTCTTATCTGAAATTATATGATAGGAATAATCATAATTTATTATTATTTTAAAAAATATATATAATTAATATATGGAGTTCCATCTTTACCTGCAATAAAGAGTAAGCATGCCCTTGCACAATGCCACTTGTAGAGATGTGCACATCTGACCCTGAAGGACTTCCAGCACCAAGTAGAAAACCCTCTTGTTTGAAGCGCAACAATTGAGACCATAATCTACCACTTGCAAGGTCAATCTGGGCCTCAGCACTCCTCATGTCAATTTCCTCCCCAGCACCCCCAGTAAGGTCAACAAGAGCATCCTGAACAAGCCCACCTTCTAATGCCTCATAAGAGCCATGCAACTTGGCATATGCCTTCTCCAGTATAGACACCCAAAGTTCATTACCCTTCTTACTGGTAGCAAATGCTGGTTTACCCGGGGACTCACATGGAATCCAATCATCAACAACAACAGGGACCCAATCACCCTGAAGAGATCACAAACCAAAGCATGCATTTACAGAGATGCTAGCAAATTATCAAAGTAACAGGAACCAAATATGAAGATAGGCAGGTATGTCTCTCGCGACAAGATGTCACATAATAGAGATCCAACATCAAGTTGCAGGACTCGAGGAAGAAGTAAAATAAACTCCGCCAACAGTCTGATGCATGAAGTAGTGCAAAAACGAAACCAACACAATAACAAACTCTAAACCTTATCTATCGTTAACAAATTGGCCAGCCAATTGAAAAACACTAGCACCACCCTAGGTACAGCAGTCTAAGTGGATATAAAAGAAATAATTGATGCAAGTCTCATTCTGGTATTATGTTCATTTTACCTGAACACAAAAGCAAACAGTGTAGATTCCCTCCTCATTGTATTCTGGAGTAATAATTACTTCTGATATACGTGAAACCTCTGTTATAACAGCAACAGCACTCAAGAACCAACAGTCACCCAATCGGCCCTATCAATATATAGATCAACCTATGTTAGAGACTACAAAGGCCAAAATCTAATATGAAAACAGCTATAATGAGAAAAGCAACACCAAAATTTTAAATGCTCTTCAAGAAAGAACAAACCTGGCAAACATCCGAGGGATTTGCAGCCCCAGAAAACAAGCATGGATGGAAGTCAAGACGGCTCCTTTTCACAATTTCACGTGGTCTCATCCACTCAGAAACAACCTATGTGAGAAAAAGAAAGTTACAAGACTCTAGCAGTGAGAAAAAGAGTATCTAAAAGGAAACAAATTAGTCAAGAAACCTACTTGTAACTTTGGAGGGGGATTTTCAGCATCTACAAACAATGATTGGTCATTTGGGGGAAACTCCTGATCAGTAAAATACAATTCTCCTCTGCTGGAGAGAGCTTCTTTGACAGCCAATTCCACTGAAAGCATCCGTTGATTGATTTCTTCTTGTGTCTCCATTCTAGGTTTCCTAAATTTCCTGGTAAAAGAATCCACATCAACCACTACTCCATCACGTTCTGACCTTCTCTTCCTCCCACTAGAATACTGCCCATCCCAATCAAAGTTGTCCCTATCATGTAGATCTACATCAGCAGGATCACTGTCCCAA
The DNA here is from genome assembly GCA_029379385.1 of Quillaja saponaria. NCBI lineage: Eukaryota > Viridiplantae > Streptophyta > Magnoliopsida > Fabales > Quillajaceae > Quillaja > Quillaja saponaria. The sequence goes on from CM055606.1 coordinate 20,788,321, forward strand.
TCATCAACCTATATGAAATGGCAGGCAGCAATTAGTGAACAGGCTAGACAAAATATTATGAATGATATTCCATTTTTTCAAAGCCTAGGACAATATACTTCAATTACTGACGTCAGCAAAGCAAAATAAGCACATACTCTAGAGGGCGAGTCAGCCCATTGCCAATTATCTTCAGGAAAATCAGTGGCACTTAAGTCAAACGAGCCTACTGCAGTGTAATGAGCAGAAATCTCATCTTCAGTTAAGCACCTTCCCCAGAGGAAAACATCCATAATGTGCATCTTAGATTCAACTCCTTCACTGTCAGACCTCCCAAACGCATCAATATCTGTAGGTGGTCTAACACCAACCCAAACTTCAGTTCCTTGTTCCCAAATACTGTTACCCACAGACAATGGCAATCCAGTCTGGTAGCCATCAAATCCACCATCTAAATAGCATGTAGCCTCACCTAAATCAGTATCAATCGTCATTGTTATAATATGCCACCTGAATGGAGTTCATTCAACAACAGAAACGTCAATAAGTAATCATATGATTTACTAATGACTTCATTTACAATGAAGAAATGATCTCTTCCAAGTAAACTCCTATTTAAAAGACACATGTAAACATGCATAAACAGACAATCAATTCAGTATAGATAGTTCCTTCGTCCCCAACCATGTCATGTCTTAGAATCTTCAAAGTTTAGTTAGACTCAGTTATTGCATCAGAAATCTTCTACATGGTTGCTGACTTACAAAGCTACCCTGATGGTAAAACGGTAATATATAGAATTTAACTTGGGAGTCATTGCCAACTGGTTCATGCAGATAGATTCAAATTTAGTGCATTTTGGAGGTAAGTGTAGGAAAGGAAAAGACTTAACCCTTTCACCATTTACAGATTTGACACATAATATGGACAAAGTTTTTTTTTTTTTAACAGGAAAGAGAAAATAAGAGAAATCAAAACAATAAAATTGTAAATGTCTCAGTACCACCCTCCCCCCAAATGCAGAGAACCCAATAAGCATTAAAAGTTCAAATAATAATGGGAAAGCTCAAAAGTACACGGAATAAATCGTAAAGAAACCACCCAGTAGGTACAAATAAATGAAATAAAATTGGCATGCCTTCCATCTGCAATACTGGTTGCACTGACACTCCATTCCTTTGCAACAGTTGTCTGCCTATCGCCTTTAGTAATCAATCTAAGCCCAACTTGTCCAGCCTCAATACCTTGTTCAGAACCAGCCACCAATATTTCCCAACATACTTTTTTCTGGAACTCGGTGCCCAAAAGACAAACAGGTCCAGACTCGGGTTGAATCATCAATGAAACGGAAAAACTAATCTTTTGACTTTGACATAGAATGGGATCAACTGATCCACAATGCCGGCCGCTTGGTGTGGGTTCGTCGTCAAGAATACAAATCGCCCCTGTAACTCTCGTCTGTCAATGACATCAACGTCAATAGTTTCAGAACAGATGATGGATAATACCCAGAAGAATATGGGGCAGGACCAAGAAAAGGTTAGGAAAGAGTAATAACAAGCAACAATTCCACCGTATCATTATTGTTTTCGACTGGGTGCTGGGTGTTTATGTTGTTTAGCTTTTTCTCCTTATTTTATTTTTTATGCCAATCCAGATTGCACTAAATCATGGGTGATAGTTAAGTGTTATTGGTTTTACATATTTAACTTATAATTAAAGGCTTATGAATGTATTGGGCTGGAGTTAATGTTTTGATCTATTGAAAGCAGAAAAGCTCCTTGATATTTTACCATGAAGGAGGTTTATCTGTTTTTTATATTAAAATAGCTTTGATGGGCAATTGAATTATGCTTCCATATTCTCATTGCACTCTCAATTGAATCATACTATCCCATTGATTTTCAGTTAGCACCAGCAAAACGAATAGATTCATACTGATCCAAAATGTTTATAGATCAGACTCAGATACCCAAGATCAGTTTATTGCTTAGAACCCCTATATCAAGCAAAATGAAAGTAAAATAGATGACTAGGCAACTGAGTAGATGGTACAGCTAGTGCCACCTATAAAAAGAAGTGCACAACAAAGGGGTGGGTCCATTTTGTACAAGAGTGGAAGTATATCAGACGTTCAGACACTCATGAAATAGATTCTCTCTCAGGTGGCATTTTGACAAGAACAGCAGTGGAAAGAACGATTCTACCTTCACACTAACTACTAGATCTTCTTTTCACCCAGAAATTAATTATCGCTCTTACAAATTTTCTTCTCTGTTCCTTTTTAGCTGAAATACTTCATGATATTTTTAAGTCCTAGAAAAAGTAATAACCAAGACAGAAACTATAAACCTGAAGAGCACGCTGGGCCAACTGAGCATTGCGTATCCTGCGTGCAATGCTTGAAACCCTCTCGCGAGCAAAAGAGTCATCAAGGACGGAATCACCACCTACTGCACGTATAGCAGCTGCCATGGCTGCCGCCTCTCTGCTGCCAGCATTAGGAATGGAGGAAATGAGAGAAGCTTCTATCTCCTTCCATTTACGTTCTTCTTTCTGCAGGAGGGCCTTCCTTCTTTCTTTACCTCTCCCTTCTTCTTCACGCCTCTGCATTAAAATTTCCTCTTCCATCTCCTTCTCTCTAATGTAACTGAAAGATTCAAACAAGTAAAATTCAGAATGTCGCTACATAGAATTTTTTAAGACATTGTGTGGAGATGGGGATGTGGCGGGGGGGTGGGGTTAAAAGGCTGGAGTAAGGAAAGACAAAAGGTATAATAGGATACCATCTTATGGCATTACTACCTCTCCTGAATGATCTCAAACTGCCTACGGTCCTCTGGCATCCACTTTTTTATTTTCTTGGCACTCAGGTCAGAAAACCCTATGCTATCAAGAAAGAGTCTCAATCGAACCTCATCCTACCACAGCCAACACAGTGATATGAGCATGACGCTGAAGATCATATATCAAACATTGAAAGCAGTTAGGAATGTCTTTCACCTGTACTTTTTCTGCCTTAGCAGTCAAACCAAGCAGAAGAAGTAAATAACCACCGAATTTATCCCACATGTAAACCCACTCGGTATCAATGGCCTCATCCAGGGCCAAAATTCGTGCATGAGCACACATTTCTCTTCTATGATCTACATCACTAATGGATTCACGGCAAAATGGCCTCCCGCACATCAATTTACTAAAGAATGATCCTGCAACTAGTTCTTCGTTTCTCAATCTGTCTCGCAATTTCATGACATCAGCTCTAGGAAGCACAAAATTTCCTGCCCTGTCCCGCATAATGGTAGGGTCCCCGATCAGAAGTGCTGCAGAACTAGCTGATCTTTGTGGAGCTGAATAAGTACCAGATAAAGCATTTCTGGTCTGCAGGTAAATAAATTACAGTGAAGTTTAATGTTGAAAAATGAAAAGAAGGTTTTCCTACCCAGAATCATAATAGTTTAGTAAACCATGATATAAAGAATGTATTTTTAGACATAAATGGAATTTTAAGACCTGGACTTATAGTCCAATATATCAGAAAAAGTTCTTGCCAAATAAATTTCAGAGAAGACAGCAAGTAGATGTATAAGCACAAAAGGACCCACAAGGAAGCCCAAGAAAGAAAGGGAAAAAAAAAAGATAGCAGAACCAATATATAAGCTCTCTGTTCTTCCTTCTTTTGTGATTCTAAGACATAGTCATTATCTTACCTCCACGAAATCCTAAAAGTTATTAACTTTCCATACCCATTAAACATTGAAAAGCATCCCTAAGTTTTTATCCCTTGGTGTCGGAAATTCTTGCATTTCCTTCTACTCAAGGATTCTCAGGAAAAAGAAAAAGAAAAAAGAAATGGAGAAGGAGAAGGAGACGAAGAAAAAGGAAGGAAGGAGAAATTTTGCTTTAAATTGAAACCCCAACTTTGAATTAAAATCAACAAATCCTGATCATATCTTTCTTCAATCATAAAGCCTATAACCACAACACTGGGGCCTGATATCATCCCCCCTTCTCCCACAGAGAAATTGTACATATATCTCCAAATCCGCCATTCATTAATACAACTTACAAACAATCTTATCATCATCTCAGGACACACCTTCGTAGCAGATCGAGCAATTGCTTGAACAACGGTTTCCTTACTGAGAAAATGGACGGAGTCTTCAACCATCTGTATATTAAACAACATCAACTTAGAAATACAAGGTTGTTTAACAAACTTCTTCAACCATCTGTATATTAAACAACATCAACTTATAAATACAAGGTTGTTTAACAAACTTCATATAAGATTTACTGTGAAGACAGAAATCAGCAGCACATGAGGATTCATTTTCTATAATAATTTCAGATCCCCTAACACTTCAAACATAAAATTTCAGGAAATAAATGCAAATAGAAGCAATTTAGAAAGACAAGGTTGTTTGGCAATCAGTTCACAAACCTTAAGAGTAAGACATGGACGGGAGACAGCAAAACCAAATGCAACAACTAGAGTAATTGCTGATACAGCTGCACCAGCAAATGGTGGATAAATGTTTAAACTGGCGACAACACCCCAGCCCTCAGTTGCCAATGCAATCCCATAAAGCAAAAGAAATGCAGCACTGCAAACAGCAAGAAGTAGATAAATAAAGTCATACAACAGATAAATGTTAAGACAAACCATAGCAGCATAAGTAACAAGAATTTTGAAAAACAGAACCAAATGAAATAATTAGTTTCTTAAAAGAAAAAGAAATCTGAACCAACCTAACATTCTTCCCACAATCTGCATGAGCATCATATACATACACGGGCAGCACCCTTGGAGAATATACTACAATCGGAGGTGAGAGAAGAACCTACATAATAAAAAAGAAATAACAGTGTGATGCAAGAGAAAAAGGCAGGATAGTATATGGGGCAGTTATCAAAGGCTCTAGGCACACCTAGGCCGTAGGGGTCTTGGAGCCTAGGCGCTGCTGATATCAGGATTTTGGTTAAAGGCCAGCGGCTGATTTTGTTTTTTTTTTTTTTTTAATGTTTTGGAGTATTTCATGTTTCTATTAGAACTCTTTGCAATGTTTGACATTTCCTATTTCTGAGGAAGCTAAAAAACTTCTTTTAAAAAGAAAAAAAATAAAAAAAAATTGAAATCTTAGTTGTGCTGGTTGCCTTTTGTGCCCCTCATGGTGCCTCAGAACATGGCAGATGCACAAGCCTAGGGCGCGGTAGCACCTTAGTGCAGCCCCCGTCTTTAGAGGTGCAGAGGCGAGGGGGTAATCGCTTGCGCCTCAGGTGCACCTTTAATAACATTGATTTCGGAGACAATCAAGAAACCAAAATTCATTTCATTTCCACCGAAATGGAACGGCAAATCGTTTCTCTCATTTTTATAGGAAATGTGTAGTTTTTCGTTTGAAAGGGAATGATTTCGGGAAAATTTTATGGAAATAACATAAATTATATATATATATATATATAAAATACTTTTTATATATGATATCAGCTTCTCACCGCTCCTAATGTTAGGGTTGGATGTGATTATAATGTTAGGGTATGTCTATGTTTATGATTTTACTTTGACATGTATTTATGAGCATTTTATGTACTAAATTAATCATGTTGAATACTTACAATTACTATAATATGTATTTTATTATATACTTTCACATGTTTCCAAATAATTTACCACTTCCATGCCGTTTCACGAATCGTTTTCATTTTCAGACTTATCGACCTCAAAACAAATTTTAGTAACTTAGATACAATATCACAAAGCAAAGCTACATACAAGAAGATTAAGTAATTTGACAAGTTGATATAACTTACAGTCAATGCTCTTCCAGCAAGGAGAAAAAGAAATGAAAAATAACCAACTGATGCTCCAATGAATGGTTTATCTGCAAAGCAAAAGTAAGCACTGCAATGTCATGAGCAGCAAATTGATGTTCTGTGTAGCAGGCTAATAATGCTTGTGCAGCACATGGGAACTGGAAAAAATATAGACAAGAAATGGAATGTGTTTCAACCTTCAAACCAACCAACAAGAAATGCTGCCAAAGCCAAAAGAAAGGCAAGAAAACAAACAAAGAGAGTTTGTGTTCTAGTCAAATAAAAATTGTTTGACGCCCAGCGGTGGATAGAACCAATTGCAAGTACCATCAAGAGCAGAACCAAGAGAAATGATACTCCTATCTGTTCCAATGGAATAAAAAAGAAGTGGTAGAAGAGAAGAGAAGGGAATAAATTAGTCAGATCAAGGATACAGCTCAAAGGTAGGTTAGGATGAACTCAAAATAAGAAATAATAATGTGAGCACGCTTACAGCCCAAGGTTTAACTACAACTATCACAGCTGAGATTGCACCAAGCAGTAGAAGAAGACCTATGCTCACAAATATATATACACCTCGAGAAAGTTTCCAATCATCATCTTTCCTGCAAATAGTATACATGACAAATTAAAAGGTGAAAATGCCTATGACAATGAAGGATCAATTGTCTTTGATACTGTCAATGATTAATCATAAGCTAACTTGCCAACCATTTAAGCAATCCAAAGCAGAGTGAGAGCACTGCAGGAATGCACACCAGAGGAAGTAAAGCAGCAAGAAAATCACCCTTGGAAGGAATCTCGCCGTCCCTAGATCTAATAATTTCCAAGTAGGATGCACCACAAAATGCCACAAGAACAACTAAAGCCAGATAAAAGAAAAACATTTTTAAAAGTTATAGTAGAAATCAATAAAAAATACATTGAATTTCAGAAGGCAAAATTAGAAATGCTTTTGCAGGACATAAGGTACCTCCAAATATCCCTAAAGAGATAGCAGAAGAAAGAGAGAACCGATATGTAGCAAACCATGAAATTATTGGCAGCACACCAGTGACAACTAGAGCAACTGCAGATGCCATTGCCCAGCCCAGGTAGACAGATGAGGCATAAGGAGAGGTAAAGCTTTTTGGTTCACCATTCCACCCCTTGTATCTTAAATCATCTAAAGGCTTCACAGATACTATGGCACCCAGAGCTAGCACAGACCCAGCAAATACTGACATACAAATAATAAGAACGATACCCTGAAAAAGGCAATAAGATGTAATTGTTAAATAAAATAGAATGAGAAAAAGGATTGTGGGATTGATTGGTTAATCAAAGTCTATACCTATAACCTTTATGGAGCATATAATGGTCAATCTTAAAGCCCAATTATCAATCTCAACACTCCCCCTCACTTATAACAACTTAAGAACAATAGGTCAAGCTTCTAAACCCACGAAAAAGAAAAAAGACAAAAAAAATTGGTATCAGAGCAGGTTGGGCTTTGCAGCAGGCCATCTTTTCAAGCCTAGTTATTCTCACTTTTCTCTAACACTAGTTATCTATTGCGTTTAAAGGATACCGTGTTAAATAAAATTGAATGAGAAAATGATCGTAGGCTTGATTGGTAAATCAAAGCCTAACATATAACCTTTATTTATAGTAAACAATAAGACATAGGCTTCCACATCTAAGGAATGTGGGGACTTAACATTATATTCCTAACAGTACTTATATATTAGCAAAGCATTTAAATTGACAAAACAAAGCCAAGTTGAATAACAACAGCAGTATGATTATTTATACAGTTGTAGCTACAATAAAAAAACTAACAAGAATTTGGCACAAAACCAATTCAATTTTAAAAATCTTCATCTGTACAACATAGAAGATTATAGCAATAAATAAAAGTAAGTTGTAAAGCAGAGAATTGGAGAAAATGGAGATATGCCCACAATAATATGAAATTTTCAAGAAGAGAAACCTATATCCCACACAAAAAACCAAGAGAAACACAGACAAGGAATAAAAGCTAGACAAATCAAATATGGCAGAGGAAATAATTGAATGTGACGTTAACCAAAAAAGGAAGCATATTATGAGCCAAAGACGAGCCCTAAAGTCAAACTTTTTTGGAAGACAACAGTCAGGAAGTTTATAGGCTGTCAGTACCATTTGGGCTCGAAGGTACAATTGTAAGTCAAAATCTAGTTTACATAGATACAGAGAAAAAAGCATATCAATGATCAATCCAACTAGGCCACATGTGAGTATGTGCTACCATAATTGAAAAGTAAAAGGAAGTATATCTAACAAAAAAGAGGGAGGGAGGGAGGACAGGCCACCAAAGTGAAAAGAAACACACAATCAAACAACAAACAATGGATATGCCTATGCATCATGCTTACAAGGTACATGTGAGTTGTAGAAAACAAATTCAAATTCAAAGAGCATCTGGAACTCCACAAATTAACATGCTCTTGTTGTACAGAGGAATAGGAGCAAGGAACACACCTCTTTTGTGCCAGGTGTTCGCAAATTTCCCATACTCCCTGTGCAATTTAAGCGAGGGACCCAAAACCGGTAACCATTATGGATCCATATAGGAATAGCAACAGAAAGGCAGGCCACCATAAGTGGTACAGTCAAGGACAATCCAAGAAGAACAGATGATTTGCTGCAGAGAAGATAGACACATTAATACATAAAATTGTACCCGAGGGCTGGGACTTGTGATTAGACAGGGAATAAGCAATCAAATACTCCATGTGAATCAAATGAACAACCATAATTACCACCAGTGACCTACGCACCAAAAACTCAGTCCAGTGTGACTCAAGCACCAAAACATTTACAATAATGCATGCAATGTGAAAAGTTACATCAACTTCCTTGTGAATGCAAATATTGAACTTCAAATTGAATTGAGTAACACTAGTGAATATGCTGAAAGAATTTAAAAGCAAATCATGCTCTAAAATCCATACACAAAACTATATGAGGATGTGTAAGGGATCATGCACTACATAGTTCATCATTCAGCTGAACCTAAACAAGTCTAACATATCGACACAAAGATTCTCTTTTACATCACAGTACATGGGAGTATGCACCAGAAAACAGCATCAGCACAATGACAGAAATAGAAACTTTTTTTAAAATAACTTGATAGAACATAAGATCATACCTTAAGAAGGAGAGCAAAAGTCCAACACAAGTGCTCAGCAGCCAAGCAATAAAACCATACTGAAAGACATGGCAAATTTGGAACAGAGAGAGAAATTAATGTTTCTGTTAAGTGTCCCACAGATTTAAGAGTACAAATACACGTGAAACAAAGTAGTCATTCAAACACCATTACTTGAAGCTGCCTATATCAGTAATAAAAACAACCGGAAAAAAATGCAAGGTACTTGTATTGGGTTTTGTTAAATACATGCAGTCTGATGAAGCTAACATAATTAAGTAGTTAACTACTAAACTTCAAAGCCTGCCACAAAGAAGAAAATCAAACTCATATTGTTACAAAAGAAACATATGTATATCTCAGAACACAAGCATATGCAATAAGACAGAGGAATCATCAGGGTTTTTTCCCAAAGATAGTGGAACCATCAGTCAGTTCAACCACAAACCAGATAAAATATTCAAATTATATAAGTTCAAAAGATAAATTAACCGTATTTAAAACATTATTCAAGCTTGTACCTTTAAAGGTTTTGATGTTGACGACATTTCTTCTGACTGAAGTGATTGAAGGAAAGCCATGATTGAGCACACGACAGGAGACAACAGCAGAACTGCAAAGCCGAATTCAAACTACAAGCATAATGGTTTGACAAATTTCAGTAAGGGTATATGCAAGGCAACAAACATACTGCAATGAATTGTTGATAATTTCAGTTTCTATAATCTAAATCTGTACAAGAACCGATTAATGCCAGAAGATATATTGTAAGTTAGTCTGGGAAAAGAGCCTGTAGTCACCTGTTGGTGTGTCGCGTTTATAATTTTTATAGTCTTTGGACGGAAAACAGCCACAATAATTGTTTCAATGATGAAAAGAAAACTAAAAAGAACCCATGCTCGCTCTGGGTTACCAGCTATGTGGTGCAATACAAGTCTGGACAATTTAAGCCACTTTTCAAGTCCATGGAGTCTCAGCTCTTCTGATAACGATATCTGATTGGGCATAGCATGGTCAACACTGTTAGAGTCAACAATCGTGATATCAGTATTGTCACGATGATCTCCATCGGCATCCAGACTACTCCTCTGCAACAATGCCAGGATAGTTGGATCCAGCCCCTTCTCCTTCAACATCATAGCAAAATTGGGGTCCAATCCTTTATCCTGCAATAAACTACTCAGTTCTTGATCACCTTGTTTTGCACTTCTTTTCAACATAGATGAGATCCTAGGGTCATTCAACCTTTCTTGCAAAGCAAGAGCTAAATTCAAATCTAATGTTTGTTGATTTGAAGAGGATGCAGTAGACTCACAGCCTTGACTCTCAAGACCACTACTTGAACAAACTACCAAGGAGTTGTTATGATCAAAGTTTCTATCAGCAGATGATGTTCCAACTTCAGGCTCTTGAACAACCGACCGGTAAGAACTACTACGTAATGCTAAACTTGGCCTTCCACTATCTATGCTTTTATCACTGTTGATCCCCTCCTGCAAACTTTCAGTTCGACATAGCATATTATTCCAATTGCTCCCATCAACTGCTGTCATGCTCCTGCTAGCTTCAATAACATTACCAAGATTACCTGCTTCAACACTACTACTCCGTTTCATGCTTGAGCCACAGCCTTCTGAAGAGCTAGATGAACTGTTATGTTCTTTCCTACGAAAACCCTCTCTCAGACGAATCACTGTGCTCTGCAAGGCATCTCTTCTTGCAGCCGATGGGTTTGTAACTGATAAATGACGAGAAACGGCAGCACCTAGTAGCACCGAAGCCACAACAGCATAACTGACACAATGGCCTAGATACCTGAAGAGAACAAAAGATGACACATCTGAAAATGACAGTAACAAAAGCAGTTGCAGGGAGATTAGTATTATTCAATCTCAAAGGGAACAAACCAGTAGTCCACTCCAAAACAAATGAGAAAAACCCGAGAAGCTCCAGCAACCAATAATGCTGTAACACGACTATTAAGAAGTTGAAAACCATAAAGGCATGCCCCCATATTCCAGTCTACATGGAAATAAATACACATAAATATAGCACCATAAGAATTATTTCTATAATTGTCACTGACAATTAATGAACCAGGCAATCGAAAAGAGGTTAATGACATACCAAGAATGATAACAGCCACTGATGTGACTACCCCTAACCAGTGTGCCTCCTTTGCTGTCAGACCATATAAGATGGAGTACACGGAAAGAACAACCAGTGAGCCAAGATACAGAAGTCCAAGATGCGAAGCCCTATCAGCACAAAGAAAATCATGAAAACATGGACAAGATTGTGATAAAATTACATGTTTATATAAGTTGTTGAGTGAAGTATCCTAGGTCCATCATAAAGCAGATGTCAAGAGGAAAATGTATAAAAAAGCCAACCCTGGTAATATCTAATACTCAATAATCTTTCAGAAAAACCAGCAATTTTCTTCTTCTTTTTTTTGTTCTTTCTGAACATCAAGATCAAAAATAGTACAGAGATTACAACATTTGATTATTAAAGACTAAATGAACTTGCCTACTTGATTGCCGTGGATACAACTCGTTGGGATCGGGTGGTTCAGGTAAACAAGCCACAGGACCCACTTCAATACAATCAGAATAAGCAAATCTGTATGCCCCCCTCACATACTCATCCACATCCAAGCCCTTCCCTGCAGTATCAATGATAATAAGAATTCTAAAGAGAAGAAAACAAACCACAATAGGAATACACTTGTAGCTCTCAGCGCAACAGAACATACACTCTATCTGGGGCAAGCAAAACAACTCTATAATCCAGAAACAACTCAGAATTTATGAGGATACTTTTTGTAAATAAAAATATGTTTTGAAAAGCCTACCGTTAAAGACCATTCTGCAAATAAATAGCATGTTGATTGCTAAGGCGACTGCTGATACACCAAAAAAGAAACCAGAAGGTGAATATCGTTCTGATGCACGCGATCCAGCTGTAACATATACAGCACAAACTTCATATGCACAGAGAAGGGCAACAGCCAGAAGTAGCAGAATAGCAACAGCTCCTGCTAAAGCAATATTACGTAAATCAATCGTGACAACAATAGAACGATAGATTAATATATCAAACAAACCCGTGTATAAGATTAGAAAATACCACTGTAAAGGCTCTAAATATACTACATGTAAAAGCCTATTCTCCACTCACACTCTTTCCCCCAACTTTTATTTTTCCAAGCAACAGAACAACAGTAGAGCGCCGCAATCCCAATTAATGTAAAATCTCCCATCATCAACACAAAGTAACCACTTTCCGTATAACAGTAATGCATGCATCAGCATAAGAGCAAGTTCAAGAAAAAGGAAAATTTGTTGCATAATATATACACTGTACAAGTTCCAGATTTGGAACATCAATTTGGATCAGTTAAGATTGGTAGAATGGTTTGCATACTAAACAAAAGATAAAAGTCTAGTTTGGTGTAATAATAAATAGGCCAATAATACCATACTTGAGCTTTGCCACTGCGATCTCCACCAAAGCATGATTGAATAGAATGCCAATAGAAGAGCAGTGCCAGCCATTAGTACAGCCAAACCAATTATGTCTCGATCCAATATTATAATCAGCCAGGAGCCCCAAATGATAAGCAACAGAACTGGAGAAACAACTATGATCCATGCAGAAAGATTCAGGAAACCACAAAGTAAGCGGAGTTGAGGACCTTGCAAGATATTTGGCCATTTTCTGGCAAAGATCCAACTGGAAGGAGAATTTTTTTTTTTTAAAAAAAAGCCAAAATAAAGTCAGAAAACTTTAAGCCATAGTTACCAATAAGAAAGAAAAGAGTTGCTGCATTTTAAGCATAGTCAAACCAGAAGGAAACAAATACATGTATTTCCTACAAGTAATATAATATTTGGTAGAAAATCCAAATGGGGTAGAATTTACAAAGGTATACTAATAAGAAGTCATGGACTTTGACAGTTAAAACAGGTAATTTACAAAACACTCTTTGTAGTTTTGTACCCCCTACCCAGAAAAGAAACATATCCAAAGGGTTGACAAGATAAATTGAATCATACAATACAAGTATTTTGTTAATGATAACAGTATCACTCTGCAATAGGGTTTCTTCGCTGCTCGTTTAATTTCAAGAACACCACATTCTGATGCCATAACACTCTTCACTTCTTATCAGTTGGTTCTTTTTCTATGGCATGAGGAAGGAAAATAATCTGATATTTTTCAAACCTCCATATCTTCTTGCAAACATTTCTAACCACCTCTGGAACTGTAATTATGTAATTTCTGGAACGCACTCAGGATCATGGTCAAGATGCAAGAACAACAAGGTATTGGACAACTGAAGGATCAATGTTTGTAAGTTTGGACCGACAGGATTCCCGTATTGTCTACCTTGGTCTCGCCAGCTTCAGAAGACCCAAGATATCCAAAAAGGGAAAAAGAAAGCTACAAAAGACTACTATGTATGAGTTCCTTCAAAAATATCCCCTACACAATTGCATACACGGCATTCCTTATTATTCATCATTAATTTCATCATCAATACCTTCCAGTAACAATATAGGGATCATCAAACTCATGATTCAGAAGTGGAAAGTAGTTTCGCCAAATATAGAATCATGACAAGAAGATTTACAGACTAGTCAATTTCTGCTCATTCTAAATAGATAGTTTTCACATTGTTCAGAAAACATGAGACTCATTCTGGACATATTTCTTAAATTGCCTCTGAAAATAGGATCCCAAATGGCAAAAAAAGTACTTTTAGCTTTTTAGAAAATAAAAAGATCATGGTTATGTCCCAATGTACAAACAAAAAAATCCAATTTGCCAACCAAATGAAGCACAAGTTTGCACAAGTTTCCACTATTAAGCATTTAAACCACATGACAGGCAATGCCAGCAAATTCTTCATAAAACTGTATCCAACTTTGTATCACAATCTAATATGACAAACAGACTCAATTAAGTATAACTCAATAGCATAAAGTGAAAATTAAATTTATTTACTTTGATTGTGCAGGAAACAAGGCAAGTGATAAAAGCTTACTAATTCTTATTTTTTGACAAAGTACCTGTAAATCCGCCATGGCCGCCAGTTGACAACCCAAAGTATAGAGAATGAAGCCAATCCCAAAATTGAGAACAGGGTCCCAGAAATCACGCAAGCCAATAAAAGCCCACGCTCCTCCCCTTCCATGGCTTTCCACTCTCAACTACAACACATGCACCAAACTAAATACCCAGAAAGCAAATTCACAAAGTTTTAAGAGAAAATCAGATGTAAAACTTGAAGCCCTAAAAATGCGGGAGTGAATTGAAATGAGCTTCACCTACTTGACTGCAGTGACCTGAAATGGAGAAACCATGATTGTGAATTTAGCACAAATGGGTCATTTCCTCAAGGGTTTTGAGGTCTGGACTAGGGTTTGAAGCAGGGTTTTGATTAGAACATGGAATACAAGTTACAAAGCTGCAGAGTGAAGCTAGGGTTATGAAGCAAGATAGGAAGAAGAGAATTGAATAATTAAGGGTTGTCTGCTTTGATTTTGGTTCTATCTTCTTTGGGTTCCAAGATAGTTTCAGAGTTCAGACACAAACAGAAGGTAGAAATTTAAAAAAATAAATAAAATTGGCTGTAAAAAACATATATCTCTGTATAATAAAATGGGTTAAGCACACTTACAGCATATGCGCGTGCACAAACTGCGCAGTGGAAAGTTATAAGATAACTCAGACTGTACTCGGTGAATAACTATTGGAAGTTGTTTCCACACACTTTATGATGGGAGTGAACTGGAATTTCTATTTGTGGCTGTGAGTGAATAATTCAGCAGTTCTCAGACAAATGACGTTGAAAATTACGATTATACAATTATCTTATCAATACTTTTTGATACTTTAGTGGATGCAAAGGGATTTATTTCTTACATTAGTAGGTGAAGAATCACGTCTCTGTCTTTAACCTTGCAATTGTTTAATCAGAGAAAGAATTGGGAAGTTGTCAGATTAATTTCTTTTTAAGAACTTATTTTATTTGTAACAGAGACGTTGGTAATGGAGGAAAAGGGCCACACAGAAACCCAAAATGCTCAAGAGGATTCGTTTTCCGTGGAAAAGGAGGTTTGGACATGCTTCAAAATTATAAACCTACACATTCTAGTAGAGCCCATTTGAACCCCAATTCTATTCTATTGGAACGTTATGGGCTTCATAATTTATTTGCAGAACTAATCTTCCGTATCAAATTTCTTTTTCTTTTTTAATAAATATTACAATTAGTTTAAGTTCACTATAAAAATTTTATTTTCTCACTAGCATCAATTCAAGATCTCTTGAACAATCATATCATTTTCACTTATTTTTTCTTATAATTATTGGTCTCTCCTTTCTGTCTAACCCATTCACATGCACAAGTCACACTTTCTCCCACAACCCACTAAAATCTAAAAGATATATAAAAAGTAATTGTTTTTTTTTCCTTTTCTCCTCCCTACAAAAAAATTGATGATCATTGTTCATCCCTTTTGGCCTTTCCCTAAAAGATTTGTTATACCCAGAAATCAAATTCATGGTAGATAAGAAAAATGAGATACAAATTGTTGCCATAATGCCATCCACCACATAGCATTAACCTAGCTAGGGTCTGTGGTCCTCATGAACTAATGGAGTCACTTTGTATTGTTTTACTCCAGTAGTTAAGGTTTTGTCTTCTATTTGCAATTCTTCCCTTTTTAATTGATGAGATGAGCGTTTTAACCGCTTGGTCACAGGTTTGTTTAGTATATAGTATAATGATACAAGGATGGATTGCTTGTTATTTTAGGCAAACTCACAAAAGTGATTGTAATGTGTAGTAATGGAACAGAAAGTGGGGCACTTTACAAAAAGTAGATGCATGAGAGATAAAAGCAATGTCAGCCACTCACATGCAACCTCATCCAAGCATCTTCTCAAGCACATATTCTTCAAGCAACCCACCAAATTTTGAGAGCTACAATCTCTTCTTCTAGCCCAATTGGGAGGGGGAGAGAGAGGGAGAGCTATCATCAAAACCAAACTTGGGAAGATTTCTCGAGTGATCAGTGATACAAGAATAATAACGATTCATCGGTGATTTAAGTGTTAAATTGGTTGCAAGAAGAGTAACTCAGTCATTCATTCATTCATCAAACCACAAAAGGGAGGAGTAAACAAACCACTATTTTACAAAGTAAGTTGGGGCTGTTTCTTTTAGGCTTTTGAGAAACTTGGCCATCTTCCCCACACACTTACATGGAGAATCTTCAGTAAAGAACTAAGTCAAAAATTTCCACAACAGAAACATGACATGCTTCTAGTTTTAGCCTAGCCTAGGAGTAAGTAAAAATGGTATACAGAGAGAGGCGTTACAACATTAACGATACATAGAAAAGAAGATAAGAGGCATTGTTTTTCCTTTTCTCTTTTCCTTCTCACGTGCAATTTGGGTTTTTACCAGGGCCTCCATAGTAAAAGTAATGCCCCCAATCGCCGTTATTGCCAGTTTGGACATCATAGCAGTTTGATTGCTCCGTGAAGGTGCCAATCCCTTTGGGGGCCTTGAGATTGTTAGAGGAATCAACAACTTGAATGTTCCTGAAGTAACTTGCCTTGCCAAAGCCCTCTTCAGGAAAACGACCACTGCCCATTTGGGTTGAGGTGTGCTGACCATCAGGCTGTGAGTTTACAACTTCACCTCCCCACTCAATCATGGAAGCACTCTCGGCCAAGTAGGAGAACAGGAAAGAAGGCCAATAACCCAAAACATAGTCATTCCCAAATTGCATCCACCAGTGCCCCTCTTTTGGATCCTACAAGTTACCATAATTTAATTTAAAGAAACTCAATAGCATTAACTCCAAATAGAAAAACTTGGTAATCCAGATACTTACTGTTTCTCAAAGGAGACAGCCTATCCTAAGCAAGGGGCAGTAGTAAGAAAAAAATTACAGTGCTTGATCTATTTATTTGCTGTAATTATAGGTATGGTAAGTTTGTAAATTTTCAATCATTGCTCAAAATTACTGCATCCGCTCATCAGTCACACAGTAAATCTTCCATATCAGTGATACACAGGCAATGCAAAAAATTCAACATCTGAGCTACAATGATGTTTCTGACTCTCTCCCCTCAATTATGCATGCAGCTATCAAGTTGGCAGTTGACATTGCAAAGGACTAATTTGACTGTATTATGAGAATCTCTTATGACAAAGACAAATAAAATTTCTTGATCCCAACACTGGGGTAACATTCGCAGGCCCCAAAAATGGAGCGGTGATTAGGACATTGAGGCTCATGCAACATTGGTTATTTTATCCCAAGCTGGTTAGTGTAACCGTGATTTAGTGCTTTGGGTTTTACCTTCCAGACAAGTAGACTGACATCATATTGCGAATTCCGATAGGCAGAAACAGGAGTGATGCTTGCACCCATTGCTATTTGACTGTTAACTTGAATGAAACCTGAGCAAAGAAGGTTGTAGCAACCCGTGGCTTGATATGCATCACTCTGTAGTATGTCTTAGAGAATGTGAGCTAAACTCATTTAAGATACCCATCAAGATTAGAGCAGGAAATGTAAACAAGAACGGTGGGTAAAAATGTGAAGGCTTACTGTCCAGTAGGTGAAGAGTCTTGTATTATTATCCCCATATAGATCTGGGCTGACCTGTTTTCATCCAAATGCAATTATTACAATCAACAACATGCCTTGAAAGATTGAAGCAGAGTTATCTGTATTTATGCTCAGAAAATGATTATAATAATACCTGCCAACCAGCCTCAATGCTGTTTAGATCTTCACCAAATGAACCTCCTAAAATCCAGAGCTGAGACAAGCTGAACTCATTATTAGGCTGCTGTATCTTGGGCTCCCATACATTTATGGTAGCTTTTGCTCCGTAATACTTATCTCCTTCAACATAAGCTATTGCATGCTGCTCATTACAACAAAAGGAGCTTAATTAGACCATTAGAAAGTTAAAATCAGAAAGGGAACAAATGTGCAATATTTCCTAAAAAAAAATACTGAGCTCTATTACAATTGTTACCTGGTGACCGCTTTCGTTAATGAGACCAGGATCTGCAGACCTCGGCTTAGGGATTGTTCTTTGCTTCTTCCTCCCATATCTTTTGACTGAGCTCGCTCTCAAAACATCATCCTTTTTTGTTCTCCTTATTGGTATTGTGTCTTCAGGACATTTACCATTTATGTGCCACAGCTGAGTAATAGGATTTGAGCTTTCTTTGGGTTCATTAGAAACCTTGTTCTCGTCAAAAAGCCCTTCGGGGTGGTAATTAGGCCTCATCTGATTGATCAAAAGAAAGAAAGTAAGAAAATCAGAAATATAATCTAAAAAACTAAATGAAGAAAATGTAAGGGAAAGTTTCTGGGAAGAGGAAAATGGACCTGAATTTTGTGATCCTTGAGGAAAGGATGATCAAAAGCTGGCTGCTTTGAGATATGGACACAATCAATTATGTCCCCATCTGGGCTCTGACAATCATAAATTAGACAATCAACACTAGAGTAGAGACTCAACATTACATCAAAATTTCTATCGGAAAAGAAAAAATAAACCATCAAAATATTTCTCATTTATCTCAAGCTGTTAGCATTGTGATTGAGTGAATAAGCTTGCAGACCAATGGACAACAATGAAAATAGGAAGAATTTTGAACCAACCCCATCATTATTTTTGTTTAGTTCTTCCTGAAAATTATTTGTACTGACAAAAAGAGTAGATTTTTTTCATTATATATTCCATTCTTTTATTATGCTAGCTTTCTTAACTTCGTCAATAATTTCATAAAGATTGGATATCATTGCTGAGAGATAGAAGGGGAAATTATTGGGAAAAAAAAAGATTGCTCCGGAGGAAAAAGAAAACATAGTATGTACTAGCCATTTGTGCTAATGCACCCTTGATTTTGTCAGAATGTCAAAAGCCAGCTTACTGACTTAGCCATGGAGCAAACTCCAGACACCACTTCAGGGTATTTATTTTATTTTTTGATAAAGAAAAAGACGACGACATTTTCTTTTGACTTTCCTCCATTTTTTTGCAGCCAAGCAGACAATGACCAAAAAGGAAAAACGAGAATATAAAAAATAAAAAACGTTTGGAAGCATAGAAAGAGAGCTTAAAGGAGAGACCTTAATGCTTTTCACGGCGTCCTTGTTCAACCGCTTCAAGTGCTTCTGAACCTCGAGCTTCTGCTGAGAAGGGCTCAATCTAGCGGCATAAGAAAGGGAGAGCAGACCCCATAAGCAGAAGATCATAACTGCCCGAGCTCTCCAGCTCCTCCGTCGACTGAGCTGAGCCACACCCATTATCAAAAACCCTCCAAAACGCAAAGAAAATTAAGAAAGCAGCTGACTGACTGAAGGTGGTCCTCTCACTGCCCACAGACCTAGAGTAAGAGCTAGCTGTTCGTTAGAGGCTTAGAGCTGAGAAAAATGCACCATGAACTCCCAAAATGCCTTAAATCTCCGTCCAATCTGTGCTTATCTACTTCCCCCACGCAGCCAAAAATCTCGACAGTGGGACGCCTCTGCTCCCTGCTTCTTCCAATTCTCACCCAGTTTTTTTCTTTCTTAAAATTTCTCTCTCTAAAAAACTGTCTTCTTCTCCCTCTACTTTCTCTCTCTTCTTTGTCATTTACCTCTGCTTTTGCACTCATTACGAAATAGGATATTCATACTTCATATGCGTGCGGTTACAGTGTCCACGCTCCGCACTGCTGTCTTTGTCTTTTCAACGGAAGCTGTGTTCCAATAGGACATTATTGATTTCCCAATATGCCCTTATATGATTTCAAGTTCGATCCTCATTCCTTCCATCCTTATCCTTGCATGGATATCAAAATCTCCATCCAATTTATAGAAGATTGGAATCATATTTTGCTTCTTTTTTAAACTCTAAGGCAATATTTTAAAGACACAAATTATTATTTTGATATCTAAAAGAGCTTTATCAATTTAATTTAAAATTTTAATTTTATTAATTTAGCATAAGATATAAAAATTCACAACTTATTTAGTCTAATTTAAAATAATATTGTAAGTTGGTTCAATATATAAATTTTTTTAATTTTATATATAAAAATAATTTGATATCAAATCTCGTTTTCAAAGATGTGAGATTTATGACGCGCATCTCAATATGAACTAAAAATAAATAACATTGTCAAATTGTACAGTTAAAAACAATCATAGAGATATTTATGGTAGTCCAAATTATCTTTTTTGCACACATCACAGAGTAGAAGGGCATGGAGTGGTTTTAGGGCCCTCCGTTGCCAAAATCAAAAAGTGTTAAAGAGAATATGTGAGGTAAGTGAAATAATAAGTAAATATGCTGGTGAGCAATAAGTCAAATGTTGTATTTTTTTTAGGGGCGTATGAAATTTATTTATATTTTAAGTTATGAATATAAAATTATTATTTATTATTAATTTGTAAATATATTTATGCATATTTATTAGTATCTAATTAAATATAAGGATATAGTCAGATATTTTAGATATTTTTACATATCGTATCTTATAAATTTTAATCTTCTAATATTTTTTTCTTAATGTCAATAAAAGAAATAAAAAAATAAAAATAAAGATTAATGTCAATAATTAATAAAAATATTTAGTGATATGTAATTTTTAATTCATAAAAAAATAAATTTATTTTAACCATTTTTCTTTATAAATGTTTATTTTTAATATTTACTAAAAGTTCATATTTTTTTTAATTATAAAATTATAACTAATAAATTTTTATTTTTATTTTTTACATATTATTACTTAATTAGTACTAATTAAGTTATATAAACTAAACTATACAATTAGATTTTATTAGTATAAAAACTAAAAGTTATAAATTCAAAAACTATTATATCATCTAGTCAAATAATAAGAAAATAAATATAGTAAAATATAAGTATTATTTCTAAATTTAATAACATGATTGAAATTAAACATGTAAAAAAAAATATAAATTATATAAAAAGAAGAATCAAATCTTTACATATGTATTATTAATTATTATATATATTACAAATTATTAATAAATAAATATTATATAATATATTTACGTTTACTTATATGCTTATCGGATTGTTCACTGCTTCTATAATATTTATAATATATTTTTGTTTTTAGACTAATAGATACTGTATCAAGAAAAACAATATTGTTGATCCTTGCTCACTGTACACTTGTGTTTCGTTTTGTATTTATAAGATAGAATATATATTGGCCGTGCAATGATGGGATTAGTTTGAGCCAATCTCGGACTCTCGCTAGTTCCAAAAAGAACCCGAGAAGCTTGAAAATTGGGATATTTTTATTTTTGGTTTTAGGTGTTTTAATTATTTGTCATTTCAACATCCCGAGATATGACTTTGACATTCCAGGTCGGGTATATATTTGATGTGCGCCACGTTGGATGATGGTTGGATATGTTGCTCAGGATGATTAGGGTATAAGAAAGCCTTTCTTCATCATTAATCTTCTCTTTTTCTTTAAACTTTGAAATTGTAAAGAGAAACATTTTTTTTTGTAAATCAAAAATTAAATATTCAATGATGAAATTGAGAATACCATTATTGTTGAAGGGCTAAAATAATAAAATTTTCAAAACTAAAATATAAAATCAATTTTAGTTTTTAAGGAGTATTTTACATTTTTTAAATATGAGTCTAGTCTTTTTTAAGATTAATAATTTTTTTTTATAGGTTCACCAATTACTAAGTTTAAACGTGTAATACTTGAACTATATCATATATATATATATATATATATATATAAAATCTTTTTAAAAAAATATGATAGGAGTTATAAGTTATATAGCGTTGGTTAAATGATAGTAATTCAATTATGATTCATCATTGAATAATTGGTTTCATATATATATATATATATATATAAACTGAGTAAGTGGGTCCATTATTTTCTTTTTGTGAGGTAAACTTGCATAATGGTGATCATAATCTGTGATGGAATCCAAATAGGAAATAAAAAGCATTCATCATTCATCAAAATATATTTTATTGCATAGAAAATAACAATACTTAGGGAATCATCCGCAACTTGACGTTTCATCCACGATCATGTATTATTTAATTGTAGGACAAAGATTCTCCTGTTACAAATTCTATAAATATAATTTTCTTTGATTCTGTTATTTAACTAATATTAAATATTAAGATAAATAAGGGTCTTTTTAACGTTAAGATTTTATAAGTAAATTTTTTATGATATTTATTACAATTATAATATTATTTAATACATAATTTATTATTTAAAAAATTAATATTACAAATTATATTTTATTAAATATCATAAATACAATCGTTAAAAAATCCATCAAATATACTCAAACCAGTAATTGCATTCTTCATTTATCGGCATTAATTAGACAAACACAAGTTTCCATCTGTTTGTACTACACAATTACAGTGAACTTGTGTTGTGAAGAACTGCATGAAGCTCATATAATCCCTTTTGGGAGAATGTTATAAGTTTTGGAACAAGGTTGGCAGCAACTTATTTTCAACATAAGGGAGATGCTCGAAATTTCATTGAAGGTGTTAAAAATATCAATTTATATGTATGAAATGGATGCATAGATATAACAGTCTCAGAGAGAGAGAAAGGCTTGTGAACCTTTTTCTTTTTTATTACTCACAATATTGATTTGTTTATCGGATGTTTATTTTTTAGTAGTTCTCTAGAATTTTGCCTAAAATCAAATTAAAACAAATAATGAAAATATGAAACCATGAATTGAATTTCTTAATATTTAAAAATTAGAATCACAACACAAAGGTAGTTTTTCATAGTGATAAGTAAATTGTAATTTTAATGATAAAGCCAAAAGTTTGAATCTTGAACTCGCCAATTTAGGAGGGTTAATAACTCAAAAATAAAAAAATCAAAATTCCAAAAAAGATGGATAAAAAAAAATTAATTCATGCCAACGAGGAATAAACTACTTGAAGGCTTCTAGAGTTTAATTTTTATTCCCTCATAAAAGATTGCAAAAGTTAATAAATTTATAATTATGTGATATACATATAAATATTAGAAAAATATTTCTATAATTTATTAAAAATAAATAAATTACTACTACAAGTCCTTATTATTAAAGATTTATCAGAAGATATCACACCTATATACTTTTAATTAATTTATTTTTTATATATAATAAATATAGATTATATATTTATATTTATACTATATATAAAAGTGACTTAATAATAAACAATTAATTACTTCCAAATATTCTTGTTAGTTTTTACTATTAGATAAGTATTTTTAGTTATTATTTTATAATATTAAAATCTTGTGTTTAAAATAAATTATTATTTTTTCTAATTACTCTCATTTTTAATACTAAATAGGATTATAAATTTGTTTATTATTAATTTATTTTCTTAACTCCTTTTTAATTTTTTTAAATCAAAATTAAAAGTAATATTAAAAGTATAATGATAAATTCAATTTTCTTTTTTAACATCTTAGACGTCTCTTCCAATGTTAGTGTTACCTCTTTCCATAGCTGTCTGAAGGCGACATGACTACTACCATAAAAATGATATAGCCTTATAGCTTCCCCGTTGTTGGCATTACAAGTATTAATTAGGCGGATGGAAAAGTCAGCAAAGTTGTGGCACCCTCTCACCCCACCAAAATGAAAAGTTGGAAAGTTGGTGAGGAAAACAGATCATATGGTATATCAAAAGTATATACCCCATGATCTTAGTGTCACAGGCTCACAGCCTCCTTCCTTGCGTAATTGCTTTCTGCTGTCTGATTCCATTATATTATAATGCTAGCACAGTACTTTCTACGTCCTGCCATTGCTGCAATAGTCAATACCACCGAAGAATAGTGTTATTTGAGCAAATTTCTTCACTCACAGAAGGCCAACTTTCTTAGACCTAAGAAATTTTGTCAAGCAAAAAGGTCCCACGTCCTGAAACATGAACCCCGTGATTGGTGGTGTAATGAATCCACCCTTTTTTTTCTTTTCAACTTTACAACGACAAGGCCGGTCTAATTAACCAGCAAGTAAATCAGCCATGTGATGTCAATGTGAACTGTGGAGAAGAAACACACAAGCGACTCAAGTGAGTCTGACTAATTTTGCATAATTCTTAATCATTGAAAGCATCTTCTCACCAACTAGTGATGCTCAGTTTACGCATGAACACAGGCATCACATCTTTTTTGAATGAGATGCAAAAGTTCTCATCGAGGCTGTGTTGCAAGGACTGGACCTTCATTCTTCATCCAAAACAGAATTATTTGTGGAGGATATTTGTCATATAAGCAGAACCTTACAATGTTGTGAATTTCAATTTGTTTACAGGAATTCTATTTGGGTGGCACATCGAGTAGCCAAGAAAGCCCTTTCCCATCCTCTTGTTTGTGAGGATCGTGATCTTTTGCATGGATGGCTTAGAGATATTCTGTAAAGTCTTCCATTGTTTTTTTGCGAATATAATGTTAGTACTATCTTTGGTGGAAAAAAAAAACTACAAATGCGTTTTTAACAATCTTTTACTGGCAGCAGAGCACCATCACTCAGGATGCAGGTTGGCATCAGCATCCTCATCAACAAAATGGGAAACCAATTCCCAGATAAAACAGACATATCCTTTCATCCTGTTTATTAGTCACCCCTTATAATCAATTATTTCTCTTCTACAAGAACGAATGAGAGTAACCATGGAGACAACCTCTGTTAAGAAAGTGTTGGCATCATGCCGACTCAAGAATGCACCTTCAAGTTTCAATGCTTTCAGAAGACAGAAGAAACAAAGGAGGAACATATATCAACAGAAGAAATATCAAAGAAACCTTGTAAGAAAGCTAAAATTTATGCCTTCTAACGAAAGATACCAAATGCCTTTCAAAAATAAATGTCAAAATGATGCCTGGATGCGTTAATTGAAGTAGTAGTAAACTTCACTCTTGAGAAATATTACCAAGGTAACCATGATCTCTAAAATGTTCACTTCTTTAAAAGTTAACAGGACAACAAGAACTTCATATGGTAACTAAAAAGAAGGAATCCAGCTAATTATAATCCATATTATCATTTTTGATACAAAAAACTTTATTCAGAATCATGCAAACATAACATTCACACTGTGTGCAGGGTGCACGTTTACGTAGAAAAAAGAAAAGAAAAAAAAGAGCTTGTAAGATACATAAGTGCATGCCAGTGATGAACATCATGGACGCTAAATGGATGCAAGAAGTCCAAAGATACTAATCTCTTCTTAACAAATGATGCTGACCCAAATGAAGACCATATGTAGTTGATCATATTTTGTGATGCTGTAAACTAAACGATGCTCAAAAAACAGTTTACATGAATTCAGCAACATAGCTTTACTATCTGACCTTAGCTCCGAAAAACTAATATTACTGTATACATGAACTTGTATCTTTTTTTAGACGCATATTCACTTTCTTGTCTGAGCTTTGCTTTGCATGCAAAATCCTAATCCTGATTTCACCTATTCAAAGACTATGACAACTGATAAACTTCGGCTATTGCCTGAACGTATGATTTACATTATTTATTTCTATCTTGCTTATTATTACAATTAATAAACTAGCTTTACATCATGTTAGACTCATCATTTCAGTGGAGTAAAAATCCTAATCCAGATTTCACCTATTCTTTGGTTTTATAAGGAAAATAAGCCACTCGTAGTTATATCATTTTAAAGGTACAAACTGTTCAATACAGAATTGGAATAGCCTTCAAAATATGTCAGGATAAAAGTATATACATATATTACACATGATTGAGTTCTGTATAAGAATTAACTTTGTCACCATGATCCCATTTTGTACAGTTTCAATGTTTAATACGCTCAGCTCAAGTCACCTTTACAAGCAATAAAATGTCTAGAAATCAATTAATCAGCTCTAAGAATTTAAGAGTCAAGACTTTTGAAGGTGGAGCTATACAACGAAGGAAAGCTTAGATGAACTAGTATTCTTTACATCATCTTACTCAGAATGAAAGTTTCCTTGTTGGCTGGAAGCTAGAACAAACCACAGAAGCGACTGAGTTATCTACTGCTTCCCACTTTCCAAAATCAACAGTTCCATCATTTTTAGCCAATTGATTACCAGGCAAATCCGATAAAAGAGTATGAAAACATCAGCAAAAATGTTGAATGATAATACACAGGAAAAATAACTTTTGAGTAGTCAACTTGGATTCTTAATTTTGTAGAAAGTCAATCAATTAATAACAAAGGCAGGTACCTTCCCTCAAAATCAACTTATCTCAAGCACTAACAAAAAGCCAAATTCCAGAAGAACAGAAATGCTAAAGAGAACTCCGGTTAAGTCTTCCAGACTATCTAGAATATGAAGCATTAGAAATAAAAATTCTGAAAAAGGACTTAAGCTTTGTAAAAGAAGACATGAGACAAGTCGGGAGGCTAGATAAAATGATGCAAATAAGTATTTTCCCTTTAAACAAGTAGAGTGATTCTTCCAACTATCTAACTTTCTATCCTTCCTATCTGACCGAAAATTCATTCTAATTTAACTTATTTTCCCACATATTGCAGCTGCTCCTGAAAACTATTGAGTTTCACAATTATAATTAGCATTTAGAAGTCCATGCTCGCAAATTCGTGGTTGTCAATTCATTATAAGTTTAATCCATCTAGGGAACTGTATCGAAACAACTCAGGTAAATTACATTCATATGCTATGACTATGGTGTTTCAGGAAACAAGAGATGAATTCTCTTGGATAAGACATAGTCGAAGCAAAACCCAGATAAAGGTCAAGCATTTTGGCAAGCTATCTATCAGCATCAACCCAAAAAAACATAACAAAAAAGCCATCTTTTTCGCCAACCCAGTCAAGGGCTATATCTGAACAGCCCAATTCGCAAAATTCTCTTAAAAGCATCAATCGATATGAAATATTAATTATTGGTCAACTACGAGTACTGCAAATCCAATCCAACTGAGGAATAGATAGAAAGAAAGGCAAGAATAGGACAGCAAGTTATATCATATCATATCATATCATACTTACACAAAAAAATTGCAGACGAAGTGGCATATGAGATGAATCAATCGGAATGGGAATTGTAAGAGTATTCATCATAGTCGACAGTTGTAGAAGAATCATCGGAGTCGGAAGAGTAGTAATAGGTGTAGTAGGAATCGGGTGGTGGGAGACACAGAAAGTTCCCGAGGCAGAGAGCAAAACGACCCAGTTGTTGCAAAGGGAAGCAGTAGACCAGATCTAAGAGTTGGTGACTGCTCAGACGGTCTGGAATACACGCTAGGATTTGCCATGCGTCCGCTGATAGGTGTGCCACCGAGAGAACTATCAAGCTGTTGAACACCATTTACCTGCTTACCTCTCTTCTCTCTCAATTCTGAAACTAATTTGGGCTAGAAAATGGATGTTTTTAAGTTCTGTTTGTATGATTGCTTCAGGTTTGTCCTCAGTTTGACTTGGCCGCCTGAAATTGTTAATACCAATTAGTATATATACTTACATATTAGCAAAATACAATATAAATAAACCTTTAAAAAATGTATTTGTAAATCTAATTTTTCTTTTGGCCAATAACTAATTTAACTGCCAAATGCACTGAACTAAGCTATCACAATACGTCTATAACAGCATCATTTAAGTAGATAAATTTTGTATTTTTTAAAATTTTTTTTTGTAGTACTTTTTTCTTTAAAAAATTGCTACTTACATATTGAGAATTGTTGTGATTCATAGTTAAACTCCTGTCACCTTTACCATGAGTTAAGCCTGGAGGCAAAATGCGTATGATTCTTTCTTTTCTTTTTCTTTTTTGCATGTGAGATTCAAAGATTGGATATTGATGGGTTTTCATTTCTGAGTGCTAGTCGTATCATTTACCCTGTTTTTGAAACTGCAGCATGAAATATTTTCTATTCTCTGACATGACGTGGAATCCTGCATTTTCAGTACAAGTTCTTGTAACTTGTAAGAAGGAAATGATTAATTAGAAATGCCAACGGTTAAGAGTGTGGTAGATTCAATAGAAGTAAATGCCTGCGGTTAAGATTGTAGTAGATTCAATGAAGTGCCACTTGGTGCTCTTCATTAGTTTATTGATCAGACTCTCGTATATAGGGGAATAGGGGACATTATAATTAGCTCTTACTTTCACTAATACTAATATCATTCTACTTTCTCTGGCAATAAATATCTGGAGAGTAATATTATAGTATAACTATTTCTTGGATATCTACGTGTATCTCTTGAATCATGTCATCAAATCATTAATGGCAACTGAGTAAGTCATGAATAGTTGCAAAGTAAATATTCAAAGTCTTACGTTATTTTGTTTTTGCTGAGATAATTTGAAAAATAAATTGTGAAATACCATGTTGATTTTTTTGTTGTGATCATTTATTAAGTAAATTGTACAATTTTTATTGTTATAATTTTTTAAATAAATAGTTAATACTGTTGATTTTATTGTTCTGGTGATTTACTAAGTAAATTGTCAACACCTCTACTTGTTTTCTAGATGTGCTAATTAACTAAGTGAATCCTGGAAACTAATGCTTATTTTTCCTACTGTATCGCTAATTAGGCTTAAGTTCATTAATTTTCTTCTTGTGATTATCTATTCTGTGAATGTCAAATTTTGTTGTTGGGAGATGACAAAATTGTGCCGATCTTTTTGTTGGCATGAGATGGTTTTCTTGTTATCATGATTTACTAAAAGTTTTTCCTGAATGTCTACAAAGAAGCTGAGAGATGAAACATCAAGTTTCGAAAAGAAAAAAAGTTGACTAGCTTGGAATTCTTTACAAAGAAGTTCTTGATAATTTTGGAAAAGATGGCAAGATCATCAACTTCATGGTTACAAGTACTACATATATACATTTGCTCATGCTTTCTTTCCATGTTTTCTTAAATTACTTCCCCAATTTACATTCCACAGAAGGCAAAGACTGAGACATGCAATAGATTTGCAGATGTAACTGATGGTGTACAAAGCAGGTAATCAAGATAATCATTGGAGAAGAATCCCAGTGAAGGGAAAAAAGAATCTGCAGTAGATGCGAAACCTAAGCTGTAAAAAAGTTGTACATAATATATCACTTGTCTCTAATTGGCACGCTCAATTACTCAGGTTCTTCAGTTTTTACATTATGTACTATTTCTTATCAAAGATGCCAAAAAGAGATTTTATGGCATTTATGGCATTCTCATTGATAAATGATTCATCAAACCTTTTCAATAGAGGCTCAAATTCCTCAGATGTCCTTAGATTGGCTAAGTCGGGGTCCGTTCTGATTCTCTGTTAACAATACCAATTATTTCAGATATATTCCAGGTTGCACAAATTAAAACATACAATATAGGTTTCAGTAGGCTCATCACCTTAAAGTCTTCAAATCCCGTGTCCAAAGCATCTTCAAGTGCAGAAAGCGCAGCTTGGATCTGTTTGAGAAATTTATAACCAAATAAATTCATAACATAAGATGACTTGAGCCTTACGCTAGTATTGTGTGACAAAAACTAGACAGTAGTCTATGATCAACAAAAGAAGAAGCATAAACTAACACAGTTCAGCTCAGAGGGAAGTTGTTTCACCTAGGACGAATAAATATATATCTAGAAAGATATGTCATCTTAAAATGTTGCAAAGTAGAGAGGATAGGAAATTATTTCCAGCCTCGGGTATTATTTAAGATCGGATTGACATCGCTGCTAGTGCTCTTTGATGCCATAATAAAAAATAATGAAAATTAAAGCAGATAAGTAATGTGAAAGAAATAATTACCTGATTTAGTTTGGAATAACAACATGCGACATTGTAACTTGCAACTGAAGCTTCATCAGCATTTGGTTTTGATCCCAAAACAGACTCAAATTTCTCCAATGCTTCCTCATATTTGGCATTCCTTCATTATTTAGCCAGGTAAAGAGAAGCGGGAAAGGAATAAGAAAGTGAAACAATGAAATTTCACTTAATTAACCTACCAACTTAGAGAGAGCGCAAATTTTGTGTTTGAAAGGCAAAATCCATCTGGTAATGCGTTTCATACCCTCATATCCCACAAACGCAATATGTTAATCAGAAAAAAAGAAAAGAAAAGGCAGGTGAATAAGTAAATTCCTTGTCATGGCAGCCACAAATTTAGTGTTGGGACAAGTGAAATAGTAATTCATCTCATACAGGAGTGCACTTACACTCTGAAAAAGTTAAACAAAATAAAAGAATGGAAGGCAATAATACCAGCAAAACAAAGAAGGGTCAGAAGACTCAGAACAACGATAAAGTTGAATAGTTATACCTATAAAGTAGCAATCCTTCTCTAAGGTCCCTCTCTCTATTTTGTTTTTGTTCCTTTTTTTTCAAGTAATTTTGCATCTGAAAGAGAAAGCAAGGTTAAGGAATTACTCTTGTTATAGGAAAGATAGAAAGGCTATGTAAGTCATCGATGATGCTTGCCTGAATTTCTCTCACTCTGTTACTGATTACACCAGAGTTCCTCTCAGCTCTGATAATCTCCTTTTCAGTTAACTCCCCAGTACTATCCATCTTCCCTGGAAAATATTGAACTCAAATCCTCAGAGATCAGAAGACAAGATTCAAAAGGTCATCAACACTTTTCAGGGGCAGATAGTAATATTCTCTACCATTTGGACAAACGAAATTTATATAAGCTCATTTTTTCATGATTCTTGTGTGAAAAATTGTGTACTAACCATATCTCTTTTGCATCCTCATGAGTAATGGGCCAACTCTCTGACGGATTGTGTACATTGTCCTTCCATATTCTGCAGCAGGCCATATTTCAGTCCCAAAAACTGCGCTGCATACATTAAACAATTTTTTGTTACATCTTAATTATAGCCATCTGTGGATCAAGCAAAATGATTGAATTTCATATTTGAGAAAAGCTGTAAGAATAAATAGAAAATTGATTATAAATATCCAAGTTGGAAGGATAAACACATACAACAACAAGCATCATATTACTAAATTAGTTCAAATTCCTTGATAAGCATGTAAGTATGAACTAAGAAGTTGGTCCCAACAAGAAGCAATACCATTGAATTTCATAATTGGGGGGTTGTATTATATATCATATCGTCATGTAGCACTTGTACAATACATCCCAATAACTTGCTCGATTTTTGGTTGCACATAATGTTTTGTCTGATGATTCTTGCATAACAAATATGATAGTATTTGAAGTTGGTCCTTCAGTCCATCTTAAAGAAGTTCAACTTTAACTAGACGATCATATACTATTCCACAAATGAACAAATGAATAATTTATTAGAATCTAAATTTCACCATACTGACCAAACTAGTCGTTAACAAATCTATTTATCTGATTAGATCCTCAAACAGGAGCATGTCCCCAACATGCAATATCAATTGAATTTCATACAATCATACCCATAATTTCTCATAAAAGACCAAGAACTCTGAGCGTTATAAACATAGAAAAAGAACAATAAGAACATGAAGACAACCTGGTGGCAATTACTTTATCCCCAACCGTGAACTTTCCAGATTTGTCAGCTGATCCACCCGGTGCAATTGCATCTATATAAGTTGCACCATCTGGGCCCTTTGTGAATCTGAGCCCATAGGGCTGCTCCAATTCTACCTCATACTCTTCATATGGCTCTTGTTCTTCTTCTCCTGCTTCACTTTTTTCAGTCTCGGGTTTTGATGTTTGTGACTGATCAGTCTCTGAGGTTGCCTTTACTACAAGAATCGATGATTTTAGCAAATGGGTATCGAAAAAGGAGTATGAAGTGTTCAAATATGAGTAATTCTTGGACGAATGAAGCTTGCTAGTTTTGGAAAACAGAGTTGGGTTTTGCTTGCTTTGAATTTGGATACTTCTTGGCAATGGGGATGCAGAGTATACGGATGGGTGGCTACTTGTAGACAAAGACATGGTACTGGTATTTGGTAGTTACTAGGTTCACTCTCCTTTGTTTTTGCTTCTGCTCTGAGAGTTTCGGTTCAAGGGGTGAATTCTGGACTTGGGAAAGGTGGAGAGTAGCCAGCCATTGACATACGTTTTGCTATGAGAGGTTCGGATGAGGGATTTCTAGTGGCTCAGCGTTGCCTCCACTAGTTCCCTGGTGTAAGGCCACGTGTAATTTTTAGGATTTTGTAGTACCTCACTATACTAATAATTTAATATTAACTAGCTACTTGCCCAAGTGTTGTGGTGGGCGTTGGTTGTTAAATTAAAATCATCGTTTATTTTTCTTATAATGGTGATTTATTAGATGGAAATATTTGAAAAATGGTAATTACATATAAATTTTTTCATTTTCTTAGATATCAAAGTAGAAAAGTCTCTAAAAGAAAACATTATTCGTCTGCATTTTTTTATGAGGAAGTCAAGTATATCTTTGTCCATCTCCTTCTCTTTGATCACTGCGACGAAATAGTCATCCATAATTGTGGGCTTGTCAGTTGTCATCTTCCTTCATCATCTGCTATTTTGATAACTTCCACTGGCTATTTCTTCTTCAAGGTGACAAGGTCTATGAGGTTTGCTTACTGTAAGGTAGTTATATCATAACTAAATCTAATTTTCTGGTCAAATCATTCGCCCACCAGAAACATATTCATATAAATAGAAAAACTCACATCTAATCAATATAAACAAAACCCACATGATCAAAAAACAAGATATAAATGAATGAAGGAAAAAAGAGAGACCTGATGAGTATGAAAGGAAAGTAAGTGAAGTAGGATAGGAATGCGTAGAGAAGAATGGTAGAATATTAAAAAACTAGTTCAATATGGTATGTTCAATGAGAAATGAATAGGAAAAGTATGAAACGAAGTGGTTTTGATTATGGCATGCCACATAGGATGTCAACACATCAATATAAACATTTACCACCTCACACCACTTGCCATCTAAAAGAGAGGCTTCTCAGGAGGGATTGGAGCCGTGTTAAGCCTCCATTAACTCACCTTTGAAAGATATAAGAAATAATTTACAATCACATGAATTTATTAAAAAAAAGTGTCATATATAGAATGAAAGAAAAAGACTTTACCAAATATATTATAGCTAATAACTCTTAAGTCAATCCAAAATTATCTTTTGTATGGATTAGACGTCAATCCAGTAATTAATTTTTAGGTTGTTCCAAAAAAAAAAAAAAATTCAAGAGCACTCTAACCCGTCTCCAAATCCTTGCTTGGAATGTTTTTCTTTGAAATCTCACAAAATAAAACCAAACCAATCACTAGAATCAAGTTTACTTTTTAAAGTCTTCAGTGACCATCATACAAATCCCCTCCATTTAAACTAAACAAAAAAGAAAAGAAAAAGAAAAAGGACATCTACATTTACATTTTAGGTGCCGTGAAAGACATAACCTTCCCCGTTCCCCTTCCCCCTACCTCAACTACTCACCCGCACCAGTTTTCTGTTGGCTTCATCATGGTAGCATCACATCAATTTGTATGCAAAGTGCAAAATGCCGGAAATAACTACTAATTTCACTTTCAGAATACTATTTTTCATGGATAAATGCGTACAAAAATTGTCGTATAGATCTGCAAAGAATTTTGTTCCTTGCTTTTATGGCAGTCACGTCAGTGGATCATCTCAGTAACCATATCCTGGGAAAACAGAAAAAGGTGTTAGTAAGCAAATAACAAATGGTGTGAATACAGTGATCAATCATCCTACTAACAAACTAGGGTACCTGAATTGTCCATGGGGTTTCCAGCAGCAACTGGTTCAGGTTCCTTGATCTCCACAACTACACAATCTGACATCAAGAAAGTCTTTGCAACAGAAGCTGCATGCTCCAGGCAACATCTGACCACCTGTTTGTGCAATATAAGAAAAACTCAGGTTGCAGACCCATAATGCATTGAGTACGATAGAAAAAAAAAACAACTTCGACATTCAGCATCAATGAGTTGTACATGGACAGCTAACCACAAAAACTTTTCCTATACACAGAAGCACAATGCCAGTTTTTCCAAAACACCACATAATCAATTTTTCTTGGAACTGTAGATCAAAAGTATTGGGATACAAACATACAAACAATTTGATACTTACCATTTTCTTTCTGAAAATTCATCGAGTGCGATAGACAAGAAACCAACTTCAATATTCAGCATCAAAGAATTCTACTCAGACAGGAAAACCACTAAAACTGTTCCTAAACACAGTTCCAATTCAAAGTTTCCCAGAACACGTCAAAGGGGAAGAGATTGGTGGATTGGTGGGGGCAATCCCTACTGCAAATCATTTGTCAAGGTATGTACCTTGGAGCTTGGCTTTGCAAAGTCTATTTTAACTACCTAGTTCCATCTAAGGAAAGGCTTACTTGGATTTGCTTTCTAAAATGTTCAAGTAGCAGCTCCGAGAACTCATTGGGAAATAATCTTTGGATGATTTTCTAATTTCCCCAAGTTGGTGAACAACAAACTGCTTCCACAATGGGTATTGGAAAAACCAAAGTCAACCAAACCCAAAGTGAAACTATATTTACAATTATTCGAGGGGTCTATTTGGTTAAGCTATTTGTAAAAGCTCTGTAAATAAAACCACTTTTCAAATAGAATTATTGAAAAATGGTTGTATAAAAAGCTAAAAAAATATTTGAATGAATTAACATAAAAACACTGTAAGATGTAAAAAGTTGTTTAATTGTATTTTTTATAAGAGATGTTGATTATTAAAATTACTAGAAAAGAATATGTTTTGAAACATTTTGTAACAAGTTGTTTCGAAAATATGTTTATATAATTAGTTTTGATATCTAAATAATGAAAACATGTTACATATGTATTTCTTTTGATTGAACTGAGATATTTTGATTTTTGTATATAAATTAGAATAAGGGTATATGTTGAAATATGACAAATATTATGAATATATTTGTCTAAATCAGAAATCATTAAAATTTATTTAAGCTTTCTTTATTTTCTATTTAGAAAAATATATATTTCTAGCTTCAACTTTTACTACTCTAAAAACACAAAAACACTTTTAGTAAAGTTCAAAATTTAAAACTTCTATTACCAAACAACTGTGGCTAAAAGCTATTCTAAAAGCTAAACCAAACAGGGACAAGGTCTCCTAACTTATGCATGAATTAATTCGGAAACACCCTAATGGAAGTTCAAAATTAGCACTTGCTGATGGCCTCATGGTGAAAACTGACAATGGGAAATACGGCACTTAATGGCAATACATTAGAAATAACTTTGACCATGCAATTAAAAACAAATTATGAGCAAGTTACAACAAAATCATACTGCTTAAACATTCACCTTCGTTGGATCAATGATTCCAGCAGCCATCAAATCCTCATAGTTTCCTGTAGCAGCATTGTACCCATATCTCAGGTTGTCGCTGGAGAGAACCTGAAGACAAACACTTCCAGCTATCATCACAAGCAAAATATCACAGGCCAAGCACTAGATATAATATTGACATAAGAGTACCTTCTCACTAACAACACTGCCATTGACACCAGCATTTTTGGCAATTAACTTCAGAGGGTAACTCAGAGCTCTTTTTACAATGTCTGCTCCAACCTGCAAATCGTCAAACTACTTTAAACCCCAAGCAGTGCATTTAAACCTTATTCACCAAATGTTCCCAATTTCAAAACAAACAATGCTCCGAGAAACATAGCTTCCGAAATTCTAGCCACTTATGATGAAGGTTAAAGGCCTTTCCAAGAAATGGAATGATTACTGATTAGTTACTCAGAGAAAGTGGTTTACCTTTTCCTCATCATTGTCAAGGCTGTCCTTGATTGCATCAACTTTTGATGCAAGTCTAAGCAATGTGCATCCACCACCGACTACAATACCTTCCTCAACAGCTGCCTGAATATCAACATAACTGTCAACTCCAATGCCATCTCATTTATGGCTAACTCCCAACAAAAATTAATGAAAAACAAACTTGGGGGACTAAAATATATCACCTTGGTAGCATTAAGAGCATCTTCAACTCTCAATTTCTTTTCTTTGAGCTCTGTCTCAGTTTGTGCTCCAACCTAAGCAGGTTGAACAAGCTTTATATTACACATGAAGTTGGCATACTTGCTTAAGATGATTAGTTTCATGATTGATAATTACCTGAATTACAGCCACACCACCTGACAATTTTGCAATTCTTTCATTCAGCTTTTCCTTTTCATAGTCTTGCTCTGCAACCTGTGGTGACATGTCAGTTTAAGAACCAAAAACAACTACAATCAGCACCCAGCAAATAAATAGTTTATCCTCTTCCGCGCATGCAGGTGGGTGCGTACATGCATGTACTGTCTGTTGACACAGGAGTGAACAGATATGTATGAGAGCATGAGAGAAAGAGAGAGATTTATACATACCTCAATAAGGTTTCTAATCTGTGCAACTCTCTTGTTCACGGCTTCCTGAGTACTTCCATCACCAACAACTGTAGTAGTATCCTTGGTAAGCACCACCTTTGAAGCATGGCCAAGTACCTCCTTACCAGCTTTATCTAATGTGAGGCCCACTTCCTCTCTGATTACAGTGCCTGTAGGCCAATTGCAGGGAATACTTTAGAAATTTCTATGTACTTCCAAAATACAGACAGCAAGAATATAAACGAAATGAAGACTGCTAAATCCAAAGAAAGGATGCAAATCGACCTCCTGTTAAAATAGCTATGTCATCAAGGTACTGGCTCTTGCGCTCCCCAAACCCAGGAGCCTTAAGTGCAGCAATCTTTAGTGCTCCTCTCAGTTTGTTAACAACAAGAGTTGCTAGAGCTTCTTGTTCGATGTCCTCTGCTACAATCAGAACTGGATATCCACCTCTAATGGCATCCTCCAGTATATTAATAAGGTCCCTTGCATTTGTTATCTTCTTATCAACTAGAAGCAACTGCAAAGAATATACACCATCAAAGACCAAATTGAACAACTCTAGCACTAAATATGCAAAATGACACAAAATAATGCACCTTGCAGTTCTCATATTCCACAGCCATTTTCTCACTATCAGTGACAAAGTAAGGAGAAATATATCCACGGTCAAATTGCATTCCTTCAACAACATAGAGACTGTTCTCAGCACTTTTTCCCTCTTCAAGAGTCACCACACCTTTCCGACCAACCTTACTCAAGGCTTCAGCTATCATATTTCCTATTTCATAGTTATTCCCTGCACTTACTGCTGCCACATCTGCCAATTCACTGTCTTCAACCTGCAATCAGTGCCACCGTAAATTTAACAAGCGGACTACAAGTGAGTGATGGTATCGAATAAGAAATAGGAAACCTAGGATGCCACATTCGAATTCTTGAAAGAAAAATCATCATCACCTCTTTTGACATTAACTTAAGCTCAGACACAAGAGCTTTAGCTGTCTTTTCAATACCTCGAGT
This sequence comes from Quillaja saponaria, assembly GCA_029379385.1. Classification (NCBI taxonomy): domain Eukaryota; kingdom Viridiplantae; phylum Streptophyta; class Magnoliopsida; order Fabales; family Quillajaceae; genus Quillaja; species Quillaja saponaria. The sequence continues at coordinate 20,825,751 of CM055606.1, forward strand.
GATCAACACAGGGTTAGCCCCAGCTGCTACAACCTGAAGAATTCAATCGAGTTAACAATAGGGGTTTGGAAATAATCTAATCATAACAACACTCAACTCTGTTCTACTCATCCTTAAACGAAATTCAAAATTAACAAAAGAAGAATAAAACCCATGCTTTTCATTATTCATAGAAAGAAATCTTATAGAAGTACAAAGCAGACATAGAAAGCAAAAGAATTTTAAAAATCAGAAAGGGAACCTAGTACATTAACATCAAAAGCAAAAGAATTTAAAAATCAGACAAACAAACCTTGACTCCTTCAGCAATAAGACCTTGGGCAAGGACAACAGATGTTGTTGTTCCATCACCAGCCAAGTCATTTGTTTTCGCTGCTGCTTGTCTCACCAACTTAGCACCAATGTTCTCAACTGGATCCTCCAATTCAACCTTCATTTTTTTAAAATAAAAATAAGATAAAAGAACAAATGGTTGTTTAAGTAAGTTCAAAATAAAAATGTAAATAATGGACTGACAGGAATTAAAATATCTGTGGCATGACTTATGAAATTTATTAGATTATTGGAATAAGTAGCAGAACAAAAATACCTCTTTAGCCACAGTCACTCCATCATTAACAATTTTAGGGGAACCATACTTGCTCTCCAGAACAACATTCCTTCCTTTCGGACCAAGTGTAACCCCAACTAAATCTGCAAGCTTGTTCACACCACTCTGGAACAAAACAAAAAAGAAATAGAAAAAGGAAAAAGTTGTGGACTCAGGAAATGGACTAGTAATTATGTGCAGTCATATTCACTGACTTAAAAAGAAAGGTCTACTCCAAAACTCACCTGCAATTTCTTAATAGCCGTCCCATCCTTATTAAAATGCAACTCCTTTGCCATGGCTGAAACTTTGGAAGATTGAGTTCTTCTTAGCACCATATTCTGCTTTATGCCAAAGGAGAATGAAGAAATGGAAGCAGATGATGATAACTTATCAGATAAAGATGCAACTTTCTTATCCATCACACGGCATCCAGGCGCAGCCAAAGAGCCAGCCGAAGACATAGCTGTGAATGTTGACGCCATCAACTTCTAAATCTGATTTAAAGATCATGATGCCTTAGTTAACCCACATATATAATTTCAAAAGATACAATCAAACAACACATAAATGTCGCAACATATCCACATTCACAACAAACATGCAAAGAACACCGTATAGAACCAACCAATCAATGACCCTGAAAATGCAGTTTTCTTACATTAGTCACAAGTATTTCAATTACTTATCAAGCCAAGTCTACGGCAGTTCGGGTTTTCTTTCCTGAGAGAATGAAAATATTAAACTAAGAGGAATAGCAAGTCACAGTCAACTCAACTAAAAATCAAACCATTTTACTTCACTATGTGCTCTCTTTTTTCTTTCTTTCTTTCTTTCTTTCTTTCTTTCTTTCTTTCCCATGAAAAATGTGAAAAAGTTGGTGAACAAATCTGCTCTAAACCAACGTTTTTTTTCTGGCTAATTTCACCCATGCAATATCTCAGATGACGTAGCTTCAATTTAATCCACACACAAAATTAGAAAAAGATAACTAGTTACATTATGGGGCATGAGTAAGAAAATTAGTCAACGCCAACAGACCAAAATTGGCAAACGATAATAAAAGTTAAATCGTTATTTTTTACTGGCAACAATGGCACTTAACGCTCAAACATCATAGACTCATAACTGTTGTTGAAAGCAAATAGGAGTGAAGAAAGAGAAAAGGGCATTCGGTCTCCAATTAGAACATCATCAACGAGAAAAATGAGCGATGTTTCGCATTACATAATTGGTTCAAAATACAACCTAAAACTTGCTTACCCTTAACTTAATTCTTTGAAAGTTTTCATTTTTATAAGAAACTGAAACAAACCAGAGAATTCGCAGGCGCATTACATTATCTATGATATTGTTTTTTGAAGGAAATTTCGAAAGAAACAGTTCCTTGCCTACCAAACAAAATTAGATTAAGTAAAGCAAAGCAATTCAAGCCAAAAAATAATTTATTAGAAAGGTTCAGATGGGCAACTGAGAAACAGCTTAAAAGAGAGCTTACTGGTAAGCGGCGGGTGTAGGTGTGAGTGGAGCTGGTAAGGGTTTAGTGGATTGGCAGATGATGCGAGGGGTTTTGGATAACACTTGCCGCGAGAGAGAGAAAAGCAGACACTAACGCAACAAGCTGGAGGAGCATGCTAGCCAGCTTAGGTTACATTTATTTATTACTACAATGTCCAATCAGATAGACGAGAGAGCAGAAGCTTCTGTTCAATCTGGGCCGTCGGATCCCAACTAATGCTCTTTTCTTTTGTCGTACATCGGATTCGGAATACTCTATAACATTTTCTATTTGATTGATTGGGTTAAGCCTCTCTGAAATCTGACTGGATACGAGCCCAACTTGCCATCTAGCATTTTCAATTTAAACAATTTCTTCTTCTCTTCTTTTCTTTGAATAAAAGGGAAGTGCCCAGTACGTTAGACTTTGCTCTGGGGCCGGTCGTAACTTCTAAGGATTATATACCCAGGTGCAGCATACCCGATCTAAGAGGAAAAGAGTGCATATCATACTAAAACTTAAAGCTATTTTTGAGACACAGAAAAAGAAGAAACCCATCAATATGACATACAAGACATAATCCACAGTCCACACACAAATGAACACAACCTCGGTTTCTACCGTTGTTTATTTCATTATTAACTATTTTGCTAAAAGGCTCAAAGCTCATTACAGAGGTTGGGAACTGTTACGTTTGGAGGTGGTAGTTGTGATTTGTGAACGAGTGAATGAATGAATGTACATTGAATTGAGTAGGGATGTATTCGGATTAAATGTTGTTGTGAATCTGAATATAATAAGCCTCGCTTGTCACGCCTTTCATTTTATTGTTTCCTCTTCTACCGACCATCAAGTCGTTGATTGCCACATCACGCCTTTCATTGTTTGTATATTTGGGTTTTTTTAGCCATTGTAAATAGGAGATTCATTTTATCTAATATATATATTTTTAACGAGTGTTTATATGATAGTTATTAAGATGGTAAATATATAAATTTTATATTATTAATTATATAATTTATTATAATATTTTATTTTAACATATTTTAAATTAATTTTGAAGTTCATATTTATTACACTTTATCAATTGTCATTTGAATACTAATTAACAATTTATATATATATATAACCGGTCTTTTATACCATTTATTGAAAAATCTAAAATCAATTTCTTTCCTCCTTTTATTTCACTAATTAGAATAACATAAATATCTATTTGGTATGTTAAAGATAATAAAATATCAATTAACTTGTATTATTAATATGTATATAAAATTTAGAATGTAAGTTTCCATATAAGTTTTTTTATTTTATTTATTATTCTCAATCGAGTTTGTGAACCATATAAGTTTCCATAATTTTATTTTTTTAACAAGATGAATTTAATATCAGTCCTCCTTGAAACGCCAAGATATTATAGCAGTGAAATAATGACAGTGTTTATGTGAATAAATTCTGTAATTAACACATTTTTGGTTGTAATTAAACTAGAGGACCAAAAATGTAAACTAGTGTTTATTTATTATTTATTATTTATTATGCGGGAATCACGTGCAACAGAAAATACTAAGAATATTTAAACACCAACATATTACATATACGAGTTAATGATACATAATTAACTGTTGAGTTTGGAGTTTGGAGCTTCGAATTCGAACATGGCCACCGCTCTCCAGAGATTTGGAAGATCAGTCGTATTGATTTCTAAGAGACATTTTTCAAACTTATCCTGCGAGGAGAATATTACCAAGCCGATTGGGAAGTCCTTGAACCTCTACTCTGCCATTAATCAAGCTCTACACATCGCTTTGGAAACTGATCCTCGGTTTGATTTCTCTTTGTTTCTGTTTTTGTGAATTGATTCGTTTCTTCAGATTGAGCTACTGAAAGTATAGATTTTCTATTAACTTTCTGGCTAGGTTCATTTTGAACGGAAGTATTCCGATAATTTTAGTTGGCAACATATTTTTAGTATGTTCTATGTCTATTAAGATGAATTCTCTAGTTATTTGGTGTAAAGCTTTGTTGAGAAATGTATTCCGACTATCTTTCTTGTTGAAACGATAAACTTGGCATGCAGGAAAAGATAGAAAACAATCACAAGAACAGAGATATCACTATTGAAAGAGATGGAGGGTTAAAAGTCCCAGAGGGCAATTGAAATGTTTTGGTGATGCTATATCATGAAAACATATCCAATTCACCTCAGAACAAAAAAAAAAAGAAAAAAAAAGAAGCCTTTAATCCTCAGAGTATTACAAGTGATATATATGCAGACATGCAGTTCATCCTTTTAATCATTAAGGTTAATACATGGGTATATCAACATTCAACTATCAAATCCTTATAATTATTTCTTAAAATACCCTTTCTGACTAATGTTAATATTCTTTAAGTTCATTGAAATCAGACTTCCAAACTCTTAAAATACGAAACAAAAATAAGTTATGCACATAATAGTCGTATAATCTTATTTCATCTTTGGAAATGATCTATTCATAAGCTGATACTGTCTCTCTTTGTCCAGGATTTAGGTTTCTTTTAACTGCACTGAATTATTATCTAAGCCAACCAGATTTGCCTGTGTGAAGTCTTTGCATCTGGGACCTGAATTGTTCCAACTCTACTCCAGTGATTTATAAGTGACTTTATTGGTTATTGTTGTTTAATTTTTTAAATGGTTTTAATTTATTTTTCTATAAAAACTGAATCTTAGAGAACTTAAATAAACTTTAAATCTTTCAAGTACATGGCAAACTTTGATGGTCTATCATTGTGCCAAAGGCTATATATTAGCTGTTCAGATGTAATTTTTTTCTTATATTACATGTCCTGAGTTGTAATTGCACCTAATTATGCCTTATTTAAGTTTATGTGGGATTACCTCTTATATCTTTCCGGACTTTGAGAATTGCTACATGTTATGAAATCATTCTATATTTCATCACAGTGCTTATGTTTTTGGAGAAGATGTTAGCTTTGGCGGGGTCTTCCGTTGCACAACAGGATTAGCTGATCGATTTGGTAAAAATAGGGTTTTCAACACTCCCCTTTGTGAACAGGTATCTATATTTTCCATGTTACAGACCCCCATCCCCACCCTCCGTTGCTTGGGTTAAACATATACCTTCGGGGTAGTTGACAGTTAAGTAAAACTTTTACCATTAAGTGCAAGACTTTCTGATGAATAGTACTAAGAAATGCAATAGTTGCCCTGATTTCATCCCAACGTTTCTTTTAACCTTTTTCATATGTTAGCGACAAAATATTTATAAATACTACTAAACTTGTAACTACGAACAGGGCATAGTTGGATTTGGCATCGGTCTTGCGGCAATGGTGAGTTGGGTATTTAAGTAATCTAGTATGCTAGTTTTATGGTTAAACCTATCTACTTTCTGCTATCTAATATTTTCTGTTTCTTCATTAATGATTGTTTGAACTGTTGGTTTCATTTCATATAACAGGGCAATCGAGCCATAGCAGAAATCCAGTTTGCAGATTATATATACCCTGCTTTTGATCAGGCATGCGCCTTCCCATTGATGGTTCAATCGTAGCTATCATTAGACCATTTAATGACCGGTTTTATTTTGTTTAGATTGTAAATGAAGCTGCAAAGTTCAGATACCGCAGTGGAAATCAATTTAACTGTGGTGGTAAATTTCTCTTGGGATTTCTGTATGTGAAGATGCTGCATCATTTCATTTTGAATTTGTTGCAACTTGAGACGTTTCATACATTTCATAGGTTTAACAATAAGAGCCCCTTATGGAGCTGTGGGCCATGGAGGACATTATCATTCCCAATCTCCTGAGGCTTTCTTCTGTCATGTTCCTGGTATCAAAGTATGTTCTTTTCTTTGTTGGATAAGTACGTAATGTTATGGTTTTAAATGGGAAAATATTCTCGACAACACATGTACATCTGAGGGACTTATATTCCAAATCTTCTCATGCTAATTGATTTGGTGGGGATAAATTCATCACTACTTTATGAGAAGTAATGTAAGTAGCTTATTATTCAGGCTCAAATAGAGTTGTGCATGTCTACCATATTATATGAATACAATAAGGGGTTGAGAGAAAACTGATTATTAACGAAACTGGGGAATCATATTGAGAGAATGAAAGCTTATTACACTTAAGTGATCCAACATACTGGTTTGTTCTTTTGATTTTCAACAAAAACGGAAAAGAGGAAAAAGGAAAAAGGAAAAAAGAAAAGTCAAACACTTCACCCTATAAATATTATACAGGCTTGTAATGTGCTTTAAGCACTTTTTTCATAGACTAAGTTCAAATCATATCATGTCTGCAAAGAAGTGGGTGTCCCATCCACAGTATCTTTTCCTAGACCAAGTTCAAATTATGCTATGTTTGTAAAGGAGTAGTTGTCCCATCCTCATTACCTTTTTCTCAACTAAGTTCGAATTATATCATGTCTGCAAAGGAGTGGCAGTCCCATCCATGGTACCTTATATCGTTGATGTGCCCTTATTCTATTTAAGCTTATACTTCACCAGTTCATCTTTGTTTTGCCCACTCAAAGATGTCTGATATTCATAGTTTTCAACATCACAAGTTACATCTGACCTGCCACATTCATGAAAATAGACCTTTAAATTGGTCTTACTTACCCTTTTGTGGAGAATGTATAACTAACATTGACACAGATTTGTTTACTCCACTTTTCAATCAGCTGAGTGCCATGGGATTGACCATAGGGCATACAAAGATCTTGTGGGTCTTGCAGTAGAACCTAGTTCCTTCACTTGCTTCTATTAATTATATGGCTGATGTGTTGTTCCCAAATATTCCAAAATTGTTTATCCTCTAGGTGGTTGTCCCTCGAAGCCCGCGACAAGCAAAAGGGTTATTACTGTCCTCAATACGTGATCAAAACCCTGTTGTGTTTTTTGAACCAAAGGTGCTGGATTCTTCTAGAGTAACACTTATATGCATCACAGACCCAGATTTATCATGCTAAAACTTTGAAAATGAAGTTGACTGTAATTCTTGGATGGTAGTGGCTTTATCGTTTGGCTGTTGAAGACGTAGCAGAGCATGATTACGTGGTGCCTTTATCAGAGGCAGAGGTGGAGTAGACATTTTACCAATCTTATAATTATGATTTTTAAGATGTGATTCCCAATACAATGTCCTTGAATGATTTACTCTGAAGAAACTTGAAAATGCAACATTCAGGTGATTCGAGAGGGTAGCGATATTACACTTGTTGGTTGGGGAGCTCAGCTATCTATAATGGAACAAGCTTGTCTTGATGCTGAAGAAGTAAGTGGTTCTCATCATGGGAATACTTAACCCTGAAGGACTAAAAACAAGTAACCTATAATTAGGTGAAGTATACAATATTTTTGAATGAAAATGCTGTTTTCCTAAAGTATATTGCGTTCAACCAATGTAAATGAGCATTACCAGAAATTTTGCAATTAATTCAGCTTTGCGGAGTTGTAAAATATTGTCTATATAAGTCCAGAATTATAAATAGCTATAAGTACGATATCATATTATATGTTGTAGGAGGTAATATAATATCAGGAATTCTGTTTCTGAATTTTTACACACCAGTGAAATGAAAGAGTAATATGGTTTAGTTCTGCAGAGTGGAATTTCTTGTGAACTAATTGACCTGAAGACTCTTATACCTTGGGATAAGGATACAGTTGAAGCCTCTGTCAAGAAGACTGGAAGACTACTTGTGAGTACATAGATTTCTATAACTGGGATATGTTTCCCTGGTATTTACAGTCCAGATGATCTGTTGAGCATCCTATGTGTAGATTAGTCATGAAGCTCCAGTAACAGGAGGTTTTGGTGCTGAAATCTCTGCTTCTATTGTTGAACGTTGCTTTTTAAGGGTAAGCACCAGTTTTAGTTTATTGAAATTGTTCCTGTTACATATAACAATTAAGATGACAAGTACTCATTTCTTTGGTGGGGGAAACATGTTCAGGCGAAGGTGGCCATGGTCCTGACTGACTTAAACCCCATTACTATATCAGAGGGCATTCTCTGCCATTTTAAAATTTCTGACCTTTGGTTTCCTTCATTATTTTTATTTCCATAATTTTATTTAATTTGTCTCAAGATTTTAACATGAGATCAAATGTTCTCTACAATCCCATCCATCCTTTCTTTTCCTTTTAAAAAAGTGTATATTATTTCTTTTCCTTCATTTTCATGAAGCCAATAATGAAAGACGCAATATTAAAAATCATAATGACAGACACTTATTTCTTTCATTGGCAATGGTTCTATCATTGCTATGATAATATGATAATAATGTTGCAGCAATATGATTGATTTATCTTTTCCTATAGAGGTGGCTTTTCTTTTTCTTTTTCTTTTCTAAAATGTGAAAAATATGTGGATTCTATCATACTTGTAGAGTTGTATCCTTATTCATATGTAGCTCGCTTCTTATGTGTTTTATTCATTTAGTAGCAATATCCTTGATCTATATTATCTCATCCAAATATCAAATAACATAAAATTATATTTATGGTACAGTTGGAAGCCCCTATAACAAGAATTTGTGGTCTAGACACCCCCTTTCCTCTGGTTTTTGAACCCTTCTACATGCCCAGTAAGAACAAGGTATTTGTTTTTTTGTTTATAATTGTTTTGGCTGGGGAAATATTGTTTAGTTTGTTGCTGATATTATGGCTTTCTTGAACTCTATATATATGCAGATATTGGATGCAATCAAATCAACGGTGAATTATTAGTGATTTACTACTCCTCCTTTCCTCCTTGTATGGTTTAGGCATTCCATTATAAGATGAATGCCAGGGAGCTTGGGAGAAGAATGAAATCAGTGTCTACCATCATTTAGTAATTGAAGTAATTATAACTCGTTTCTCTTGCTCACATGAAAGCCGCAAGTGAAAGAGTGGTTGATTTGCATTACATTGATCTATACTTTAAGTATTTTTCAGTTGAAATTATTTGGTATGATACTGTCTGTAGTTGGTGATAAGGGATTTTCAAACTGATTGCTAGATTGAGGGCCATCAGCCATGGTAAGTCGCATGCTTGGCAACTAAACATGGTAACTCAACTCCTCCTAAGCTAAACTGTGGCTACAAACTAGTGATTAAATTTGATCAAATTTTTCTACTACGTAAATGTGGATTAATACATAAGATAAATAACCATCACGGATATACCATTTCTGCATCTAGTTCTTAACTCATGCTCCTCTCAAGTTCTAATTAAAGTTAATTAGTTTCTTTTTGGATTGGCGACGATACAATAATTATGATATGAAATTATAATATCTTTTTTGAAGTTTTTTACATGTATATTTGAATTATTTAAAAATGATGATGTGTGTGAATTAAAGAAAAAAGGTATTAAGTTAATTAAGTTTACGCTCTATTGTAAGATCTGAAAGGTCTGCGTCGTTCTTCTGCATTTATGCTTGGCGTCTCTTCTCTTGTTGCAAATTAGTCTTTAATGGCCACCACTTTGCTTTCTTGGACTGAATTGATGATGTGACCATATTAATGCCTACATATTTTTATTATGTTTGAATATCAACCACAAACACAAAATTGTTTGACAAAGATACGACTTGTCAGGCAACCCTATTGATGCTTTGACAAATCGTTAAAAAATATGTTTTTGTGGATGAAATTTTAAATATTAGAAAGTCAATTTCAAAAACAATTGATATCTGATTAAATCCCCGTACAATTAGAAGCCTAATAACTAAAATGCAATAAAAGCAACAAACTAGGAGTGAGGAGAAATTGCACCAAGCCAGAAATAAGTTAGAACTACAGTCATCTTATGGAAAATTAACAATAAGATAAATGGAAAAAAGTAAAGGTTAACTACAGTAACTTAATTACATCCTAAGGTAACACTTATGGATCCACTTAATTATTTGTCCAAGTTATATGAATAACTTCTAAGTAATATTAAAACTTGCATGTAGATAATTTAAAATAACTTAGGATTTGTCTGGAATAAATATATGTGGAGTTTAATTTAAATTAATTTAATTATTTAATTATTATATTATTTCCTATTATTTAGAACAAATTATTTAAGTGATAGAAATAAATTAAATTAAATTATAGTGTTTAGAATATTATTATAACTAACATAATTAATTTTATTTTAATATTTTTACAAAATTATCCTTGCATAATAAAAAGATAAAAAAAATTTATTACAAAAATAACTTTAATCATTAATACAAGTTTAATACATTATAAGGAGGGAAGAGAAATGAAGAAAAAGGGAGGGAAATGAAATAAGGGAAGAGATGAAAAATGGGATAGAAAGAAGAAGGAGAAGGAGTTGTTATTTTTTAGATTTGGATATAAAGAACAATAAAAATAAAAGATATATATGTATTTGTAAGTTAATTAAATTAAATTATTAATAAATCATATCAAAATATGAAAAAAATATTATAAAAACATGATTTAGAATAAATTGAATTTTATTGAAAGATAGTTATCAAACATAAGATTTTAATCAAAATTTATATAACATGAATTAAATTTTACAATTTTTTTAGTTCTAAACACATTCTTAGAGAAAACGGATTGTCCAATTAACACAACTGCTCAAGATTCCCATAGATTAACGCCATAAACAGTCCACTAGACACTGCTCGAGATGTCCATCATGACTCATGTTTTGTTTCCTTTTCATCGTTTTTCTTGCATCTTTCTAATAACTCCACCAGACTCTGCCTTCTGCTTAGTACACCAAAATCCCATAGAAGCATAAACGGGACCAGAAAAACTAAATATTCAGTCTTCATTTATCTCCAATATACACAGTTCAATCAGGGTCAACAGTCTGTAGACTATTCTGCCCAAAAAATATAGTGCAACCAAGGACTGATCTTGCTGCCATTCTACCAGTTATCTGACATCAATATCAGAAAAATGATTATAAGTTCAGACAAGCTAAGCAAATATCAAATATTACAACATATACAATTATAACCCCAACAGTGCCTGTAAGAAATTGTTCATCATTTTGCAAAACCAGGGTATCATTACTATGTGAAACCTTAATATGGTGGACTTGCACATCCCTATCATGTTCTCAAGATACATTACTCCTAAGAACTTAAAGCCATCAAATATGAGGCGTCACTTGAAAGTTTAGACAGATCGAAAGAACAAAAGAAAAACAAACACCTACAAAACATGTTAACTCAAGTTCCTCCTACTATATATATATTGTAAATACACCATAGTGAATACGATAAAGAAAATTTGTTCAAATTTTTCTACTCCTAAAATACCAATCAAAACTAAAGATAAAACAAATATAGCCAAGGTGCATACCATTGCTGGTTCTTTCTAAACTCGTTAAGCACAGGGTATATATTCTCAAAGGCTGTATATGTTTCATCCCTCACCTATAAAAATAATACCTGAACAGATAACACACTGGAAAAAATATATGTTAGAAGGCACAATAAATAACACAAGAAATATCACCTTTGCTCCTGTAAGAACAATTTTCCCTGACACAAATATGAGCAGGACTATCTTTGGCTGCTTCATACGATAGATTAGGCCAGGAAACAGCTCCGGTTCATACTAAGCACCAAAAGCGGGAAAATAACACTCAGTATAAGAGCCACCATTCTTTTAATATTTTATATCCAAAAACGATACATGTGTGTGTCTTAACTATGCAGCATAACATCCAAAATTGTAGGCAGAGATTTTGACTTTCTCCAAGGATAATTTTCTTTCATGGATGCCATAATATACATCATAATTCCAGTTAAAGAACAAAATTCATCCCAACAAAACAATGTGACATGAAGGTAAGTGCTGGTTCCATCAAGCATCCAGACTACACATTTTAGAAGTCCATTTTTTGCTAAATTATATACCACTAGATATCAATAAAACAATAGGTCCACAAGAACATAATTTGGCCATAGCATATAAGACAATAAACAGAATAAGAGTTCATCGTCAGAACTTACACTTGAGAAAGCACCATGGGAATATGCAAGACCCTCAAGTCGTATGGGAAACTTAACATCACAGGAGCCAACAATGTTCTGAATCTTGAAATCCTAGGAGATGCCAGAAACAATCAGCAATTAGAACAATAATAATAATTGTACTGTGGAAAACTACTCAGGAGGTAATATTGTCACTGATAAGAGACCATGAGATAGGAGAAGGTAAAAACAAGATATTTTTTGAAGAGAATACCTTGAATTTAGCTGGGAAACCAAGTTTCTGGACGATACGCGCATACTGGAGAAAAAAAAAAAATGCAAGATCGAGAAACTCGTGGTCTTAAGAGTTAAAGCTATACCATTGCTTCCCCAGTTGGTATGTAGAGAGGAAGCCATGTAAGCATACATAAATAACACCATTAGACCAGTCAACTTCTTTTTCAAAATATGTAAGTACCATCTCTGGTCTAAATACATGACTGTAAGGCTTAAAACTTAAAAGTAAAACTAATCTACCAGAATCGGTCATGTAACTGTATGCATAGGTTTACGAAACTACCTATTTGCAGCAAAAAAATAGGGAAAAAACTAGAAGCAGCAGAAACCAAAAAATAATAGTTGACATGTCACATTGGTGGCCAACTGAAAACATCAGTGAAAATAGAAGATTAAAAGATATTCGAAAAAGGCCGCATGCATACCTTCCTTGCAGCCAATTTGGACTGTTGTTCACTCTTAGCTCCAGTGCAAACCTAAAACATGAAAAATTTACAATTGTTAAGCATCATCAGAGCATACATAGTATTTAAGTCATTAGTTCATGGTAAAAGCTTTAGAAAGTATTGGGTAGAAAGCTAAATTACGTGTCAATATTGTAGAATTTATCAGAACATTCCAAGTGTATGGATCCAGATTATGGAAATGAGATTATTTCCAAGGGCTGCCAACTAACTAAATTTATCACAAAGCATAAACAGTAGAGGGGGAAATAGGGAGAGAGCATAAAAATATCCACACATCATTTTATTCAAATAACATAAGTAACAAACAGCATGGAATACGACAGGAGTCAACTGTATTGAATTGAATGAACTGATAGGCAGCAACTTACCATCTTTCCAGATGCAAAGATCAATGCAGTTGTTTTTGGTTCCCTAATCCTCATGATGACAGCAGCAAAGCGCTGCACAAGAAATTCATAATTTTAAAGATAGTCATGGTATATGAATAATTGGCAGGTTAATTATTGGTGGGTAACCAATGTTAATGGGATTTGGAGGGAGTCGTTTGTCAAAAAATCACACTTGCCTTGGGGTTGTATTCTGCATTACGAGCTTGGAGGGCAATGGCTTTGAGATCCAATTTACAATCGAGATTCACTGTTGACACAATGTTCCTGAAGCATGAGGTACAGCTTATTAGTTTAAGCAGTACTCCAGTCTTCATATAGATAGAAACAAGTCTTCCCACAACCCAACCCATTCGTTACAGGGTATAGATGCGCATAAGTTCCCAATTTATTTGGAAAGGAAAATAATAAAGGAAATTATTACAAACAGAGAAAAAAAAGGTTGTGTCAATCTAAGGAGGAGAGATGACTTATTCACTTAGATGAGTATTTTGTATAATCCACCTCCACCAGGATATATCCATCTGAAGTCTGCAATCATCTATCATGTTTGAAAAATGAAATGCACGTGTGTGTGAGTGTATAATGTATTGATAGGTTAACCTATTGAAATTTATATTTACTCATACAAGAAAAACTACTCAAATCTATATGCCTAATTAGAGATACCATGATACATTTAAAAATTGGAGTTTTAATATACAAGCACCGGAAAACTTATGTAAGTCAATTCCCGATCTTACCCTGAGATTAGTGCAATAGAATTACAAGTCACAACAAAGTAAGCTCTTCGCATATTTTATTGCATTGTTATTCAGAGGTGAAAGCACAATCACCTCTCGAATATAGTATCAGACATCTATGAGTTTTTCCATAAATGAATTCTAAGTGGTCACATCATTCAAAGATTCCATCAACCATAACTCATATACATTTAATTAATCATGAAGATATCCTTCTTTAACATCATAACAATTGTAGAAACACATCTTATAAAGATCAAGTATATAATGTGGAACCAGTCGGAATAAGAATTCTAACCTAGCACACATATGTTGCATCAAAATGAAATACTTGCCACTAACTACATATATAAAAAGCCATGCATCTAAAAATATATATTTTTTTAATTTTTTTGTACATTGGAAATGACTGAATCTAGGACCTCTACCAAATACCTACATCTGAAAAGTCCATATTGTTCAGTAAACAAATACATACGAGTATCTCAGCCAATCCATCAAACATTGAGAAACGGTAACTCACTGGAGGGTAGGTACGATCCCAGAAGGATGCTTCTTGAGATCTACTGGTTGGCTCCCCTCCAATCCTTGATCCGCCATTCCTATTTAATATTCTAGGCTTCGACCACGACCCCACAGTCCACAGACTCCGCCTTCCGATCTAAAATAAGACATATTGGACAGGCATCAGTACTAGGACTATTTTGTGTGTGTGTGTTTTTGGAAGCTTTGCACGAAAATAATAAACCAAAGAACATGAATTGGAAAAAAGGGTCCATTAGATTAGTTCAAGAATATAATAGCTCGTGATTCTTAGGCGGAATGGGTTACATCTATATTATCATTGAGCCCCATCTAATTATATATTTTTGAAGAATAACAAATCAGCTGCCAAGAGATACGATCTTTTTTGGGAAAATTATGAAGAAAAAAGATAATAAAATTTTAGATAGATCGGATAACTCCTGGATATTTATATTTATATTCATGTGAAAGCGATTTAGAGGGTAATCGATGTTAAACATCATTCAGCTATTAACAAGAATTTCATGGTGTTCAGCAGAAAAGAGATGGAGATCGAGAATCTTATAAATATCAGACCTTCTATTTATCGTTTGAAAGCTAGGGTTTTCGATGATTACAGGATTCTGTTTCTATTGCAGAGGAAAATTAGGCGAGAAAGCATGTGTTTGGAGCGGGAAGATTTTGGAAATTGGCTTCTTTTATATGACAAATAAAACAAGAGGTAAAAGATTTGTATCCGAGGCTTTAAAAAGAGAGAGAGAGTTTGTGAGGAAGAGAGACCTGTGAGGAAGAGATGAAATCAATGCGTGGAAACATCTGGAGCTAATTGGAGTTGAGGGTTACGTTCTTAGACAGCGCTTACTTTTTTATGTTCCTAAATTAGCCTTAACTCTATCCCTCAAGTCAGCTTGGATGGGAGGGGTATCGAAGGAATGTAAAATGGCAATACGAAAATAATACCCCTCTTAAAAGCATGTATGTCAGATCCCAATTAACAAATGCCACGTTGACAAATTCTTTTAATTTAATTTAAATCTACTATAAACACCCTTTTCTTTTTCATAATTCTGAAGCATTTCTTAACATGTCCATGACAAGGGCATGATTATCCCATCTATCCACAACTGCAACCAAGAACTTCCTGGTGAATCTGCAATAATGTGTAAAACACTGTTATACTTCTTCCCCTGACATACATGCAAAAATAGCAAATACACAAACATGAACTCCTACACGGGAACGGAGGGGATACAGTACATCTCAGTTGCAGTGTCAAGTTTATCGCGTGTGATATATACATTTGAGGGTCTACCTCAAGAGTAGTTTGCTGTAAACCAGCTCTGCAGCAGCTGCAAGGACTTCTGCAGTTCTGAGACACAAAGCATAACATATTATGCCTCTGAAAGTTCTAGTTGCAAAAGAAAATTGGAGGGCTTAACAGATAAAAGGCATCAGGACCAAATTTCTGACTAAGATACAGCTAGATAAATCTTGATGATGGAATTTTTTTTTTTTTTAATTTATTTATTTTTATGCTGGCAGAGAAGGGACATTTGTAGAAGGGTGTACCCTTTATGATGCTATATTAGCATATATATATATATATATATATAAACTTGGGAAAAGAACTCGTGTGAATGCAGAATACTAGTAAGTACGAGTTAATTATGAAGTTAAACTCTAGAGTCATTTGATTCTTGTGATCATAAATTGAAAAATATATATTTCTCTCAAGTTACAATATCATAGTGGAAAACCTCCAAGCCTCCTACATTGTTGAAATATCACCGTAAGAAAAACCAACTTTGACCGATTACCACACTTTTCATGTGTAATACTCTGGATATATCACTGGAGGTGTAAGATCAATATTTCTATCCCCTCGTGATAGGTATAAACAGAATAATAGAAAATCTGAGCCAGTGACGGAAGTCACTGATCCAAATAAACTTCCATGACAATAAAGAAACAAACTATGGAAGCTAAAGAAATATATATGGCTCTATGGCGCTTACTATAAAGCATCAAATGTCAAGCAGTACAACATGATACCCACTGTTCCAAGACAGAACATATTTTCTATCATTAGAAACTGATAATAGGTTTATTGAATGAGGGGCCACACAGGCATCACGGTTGTCCAAAAGTGCTTTCCACAGAAGGTGTGTTAAAGTAGTATGTAAATCTGAGAGGACAAGATAGAAACTAGAACAGATCAAATGTGAATCATCACGAGAGATCAATACCATTTGTGACTGATGCTTGCTTTGGATTCTGGTCAGAGAATTAAATGACATATTGAAAGAATAACACTTAGAAAGAGATTTCTTATACATGTAAGAAGTTGATGAAGTGAATGTATCAGAAATACTTTCTAGCAAAAATGATAAAATATGACTAGTGAATCTGTACAACATCTGTAATTACACACTCAAAGCAATCTTAACAGGAAAAAAAAAAATGATAAATTATTACCTGTAACGTACAGACTCTTTAATTTTCATTGTTAGCTTAGAACCTCTTTTTCTTCCTCTGATTCTACAGCGATAGGTGGCCCTCCAAAGCTCATGTGATTATATTCCAATAATGTTGCCTTGTAGAACTTGAAACTTGGTTCTGTAAATGTAGATGCAATAACAGAACAACACTCAATTAGTGGCATTCACCCAGAACCAGAATGTACATAAAAAGGTAAATGGGGAGTCGACGCAACTTTTTCAAATTTGGGCAACATCTCTCTGGGAGACTCAACTTTTACGCCATGAATGGTTGCCGTTGGCTAGGTACTTCGGAGCAAAGGTAAGAAAACGACGAATGAAGAGGAGAAGGGCTGTTCTGTAAACAGACACTAAATGTAAATGTAAATGTAAATGGGGTTTTAAGTATTTATTTATGAGATGAGACGCAGTTATCTGAAATCTATGCCCTGTTTGTTAGTAAAAAAAAAAAAAAAAAAAAAATTACATGTTGTTGACATTTTCTTTTTCGTTCTAAAATTATGAGGAAAAACCAACAATGGGGTTTTACGTGAAATTATAGGGACCAAAAAACAATAAACAACGTCGTTGAAAGGGCCGTCGTCTTCAATTGGCAGTTCTCAATACTGGCTCGTCCAGTCGACCGCCTCTCTCCCCCTCTTTCTCTGTCAATCAGAGTCCGAAGGGAGTTAAAAGGATCGCTGCTGTGTATTGAGTTGAGCTGAAGATGAAGCAAAGATTCGGCTTGATTTCTCTGGCTTTGTGCATTTTATGTATAAGTTTATCGATTAGATCAGCTTCCTCTTCAAAACCAAAAGACCCATTTCTTGGAATTGCTCCTCAAGGTTATCCCCAACTTGAATACTTGGTGGATTTAGTTTTTATTTCTCGGTTTTATATCTATCTTTTATCTAATATAATACAATGGGCATTTCTTTTTCAGATGACAAGTATTACAAGTCGTTGTCGGATTTAATGAAGTGTAGAGACGGATCCAAGGAATTTGCCAATGCTCAGCTCAATGACGACTTCTGTGACTGTCCCGATGGCACTGATGAACCTGGTATGAGGGTTAATGATTGTTATTTACTCCTCGCTTACTCATTCTCTCATTTATTTTGGTGTATCTTTAATAAAATATTTAAACTTCTTTCGGTGTTTCCTTAAACTTACTATTCTTTGTATTCATTGTTTGTTACTTATATTATAGTTCCGGGTCTTCAGTTATTTTTGTTCACTAACTAATTTTCTTTGTCAAAGATGTCTTTGAATATTTTTATCTCATGGATTCCAGGTACATCAGCTTGTCCAGGTGGAAGATTTTACTGTAGGAATGCAGGACATGTTCCTCTTTTCCTATTTTCCTCTAGGGTGAATGATGGTATATGTGGTAAGTAAATTAACCATGTCATGCAACTTCTCAATGCTGCACTTGATGCATTTTTCTTCAAATATAAGTTCATTAACCTTCCAAACTAGTGCGGATGTATTCGCCTTATTAAACAGAATATGCTAGAACATACTTATTACTAAATTATTAGAAAGTATAATATACCTGTAAGGTTATGAAACAGTTGATGATTGAAGACCCCATCTCCTTCCTGACTTTTGATTCTGGATATTCTTATTAAATTCTGAATTTTGTGTTACTGTTTACACTTTTGTATCGACCTAACCTGTATTTATTATTTATAACTGTGCAGTCTCCATTGCATACTTGAGTACTTGCTTCTTCCATTTCAATCTTTTAGGCAAGGGTTGAATAGTATATAAACATATGGCATGAAATTAGTGATGAAAACTGATGGAACCTTATTCCGATCATATGATAACATTACCTTACCTTTATTTTTGAAGCATTATCAATAAATTAATGGTTAATACCATTATTAGGTGTATGTTTATAAACTGGGGTAATAACAACTAGGATTTTCTATATCTTTTTATCTCAGCACCTTAGCAAGCTTGATGAATATGGTGAGTGCACCTTATGTTTCAGTCCCATACTTAAACATTGTATGATTGCTTTATCATTGAAGATCAAAATGCCTGAAAATTTATTTACTTTCCTCTTGTTTTGATGCACAGATCAACCAAATTTGATAAAGTTCAAACGATATATTACCATGGTGCAATAAATCATGATTTGTTAGATTTGATCCTTTCCAGGATTCTTGTCAATTCAATTTATTTTATATGTATTTTCATCTGCCTTTCACAATGTGTAGATTGCTGCGATGGGAGTGATGAATATGATGGCAAAGTTAATTGCCCAAATACATGCTGGGAGGCTGGGAAAGTTGCAAGAGATAAGCTGAAAAAAAAGATTGCTACTTATCAAGAGGGGGTGATGTTACGAAAACTAGAAATTGAACAAGCAAATGTAGCTCTTGCCAACGATGAGGCAGAACTTTCGAGGTTGAAAAAGGAAGAGAATATACTCAAAGGGATTGTGCAACAGCTTAAAGGTATGTCTCCCTGTTCTTATGAATGTTGTACTCCCACTAATTTATCATTGCTGTGGTCGTCTTTTTCCTCTTGGTCCTAATATGATACTTAGAGTATACTAGGTGCACTCTGACATGCTATTCTTATTTTCCTTTTCCTTCTTCCAAAATTTGGGGTTGGTTGGGAATGGGTAATCTTGAGGCAATGTATTTGAATATTATACTTTTTGTTTAAGGAGTTTGATCATAATGAGAATATGATCACATGAATACATCTACTGTCTGTATTGATAAAATTACTTACTCAGCAGTCAATGCAGATATGATGATTGTTTAATTTGTTAGATGTCTTTACATATTTACCAGAGAAGCACATAAGTGGATATACAGAGAAGAGAATACAGTTTCCTACTTTAGCACGATTATAAGAGCTTCTTAATAAATCTGGGTCTCAATACACAGAGCAGCCCAATGTTCCACTTATAATAAGTGAAACCAAAAAGATAAAAGGAGACTGCATTTCTTTTTTTCCTCTTTCTCTCCCCCGCCCCACCTTCTGAGGAAAATACAATTCTGTGTAGAAATATGGGAAGCTCTCAACATTCTTTCGACTAATACACTGCTGGTTATAAAATCAAACACAAAAGGAAATAAAAATAAAAATATGAAAGGTATCAGGCCACCTGTGTGGGGGAATATCCCATTATGATTCTGGGTTCTTTCTCTAGGTGTGCAACTGGTAAGAGATGACTTCTAAATTGAAACATAATGATATAAAAAGAAGCAGCAATAATACATTTGAGATTGCACGGACAACCTCTCCTTTCTTTACAGAATGAAAAGGAAATATGAGAACATTTTTTTCTTCGATAGATAGAAAAAAAGATAAGGAATAGAAAACCATCCGAAACCTATTTATCTTATCTCCCATAACACCACCCACAAAAGTCTGCAAATGTCTGCTTTGATAATTCTTATCTGATGCAAGTATGTCCCTTGGCATGGATATTACATGATATAAATTGAATATTTGCTTTCTCAATTCATTTCTCATGTAGAGCATAAAGAACAAATAGAAAAGGCAGAGGAGAAGGAACGCTTACAGAAGGAAAAAGAAGTGAAGGAAAAAGCTGAAGCTGAGAAGAAAGCTGATCTGGAGAGAACTAAAGATGGTGAAGAAGAAAAGTGGGGTGACAACGAATTTGGTAAGCAATCTGACAGCGAAGACAAAGTCATTGGAATTGTGCATGAAGATAAAATTGGAGTTCTGGATGAATCCGCTGAAGATAAGGTTTGCTTGAACATCAATTCTGCCATTAATACTTTCTCTAATAAGGAGTTACAAAGATTTGTTTTTCATTATGCTTTGTAGTTTCCCTTCATACCCTGTGAGTAACTATATTATAGCGAATAAACATAATAAACCTTAAAAACTTCTCACCATATGGGTAATTTTGCATTTGTTCTTCCTTCAGAATCCATATATAAGTCTTTATTTCTGCAAGAAGGAATGCCAACTTTGTTGCTCATATATATACATACAATGGATAACGTTGTGCCAACTTTGTTGCTCATGTACAAGTATGTATGTGCGTGTGTGTGTGCGTGTGTGTATCTATGGTCTGTGTGCTTAGATCTCATCTTTACAGCCTTCATTTTCATGTTTTTATTACATGATCACAGTCATTAACCCATTATGCTGCAATGCTTTCTTTTCTTCTTCCTTTTTCACATTTATATAGCTTTCTTATAGGTTGCAGCCAAGGATCATGACAAGTTAGCAGATGTAGTTGAGCATAGTAATGTTGTGAATGATGACTCTGGGAACGAAGGATCTTTGGTTAATGGAGAAAAACAGGTGAATCAAGAATTTATGCATTAGTATTTCTTTTCTTCTGATATACTGTATGCACTGAAGCATTGTTCTCCTACCATACACATTGCTACACATTATTTTTCCCTTTACATGCAGCATGCAGAG
Source organism: Quillaja saponaria (assembly GCA_029379385.1). Taxonomy (NCBI): domain Eukaryota; kingdom Viridiplantae; phylum Streptophyta; class Magnoliopsida; order Fabales; family Quillajaceae; genus Quillaja; species Quillaja saponaria. Next base: position 20,847,118 of record CM055606.1, read on the forward strand.
CAAGATAAGGAAAAACCAGCAGCTGAATCTGCAACTGATCTTGAAACTGGTAGAAAGGTATCAATGGGCGAAGTTATGAATATGGCATCTCCTTACTGCTGTGTTCCTTTGAATTATTCATATTAACTATTGCCCTCAGTATTGCATGGTTTGGAGTTCCTCAAATTTTGCATTTCTCTCATGGTAACATATTTCCACTTCATGTACTGCTTGATATTTACTTGTATAAGTGGCTGCCGAACAGGCTCCATCAGAGGTTTTTTTCCAAGTCGTAGGTTATTTTGTGAACATAAGTTATAATATTTTCAATACCAAGAAGTATATCTAAGTTGTTCTGGTAACACTTGTTTTAGCCAAAGTGTTGTACTAGTGACGATATCTAGGGGACTGCATCAAGGGTTGTATAGCCATTATTCTATTAAATGTCTTCCGCCTTGGTTCCACGTTCACAGTTTTGCATGTCTATCGCTTTTGTTTAATTTAATACTTGGTAATTACCTTGTAGTAGTGATTTGTCATTTGTGTACTGTATCTTTGCTGAGTATTGAAGGCTCTGTATTTAATAATTCTTCACTTCATTATGCTAAAATTGTGCTTTAGTGTATTGACTCGGCCAATAGAGTGTGTTTGTTCTGTGTGTCTGTGTGTATAGTGTGTTAGGTGCAATGACTGCTCACTTCAGTTATGAATAGTAAATTCTTCCTCTAATTTTAACCATAGGAGTTGCGATATGAATAACAATTCTAGAAGGTAACTCTTACAAAGGTTCATGTTTAAAGGTCTAATAATGTGTGTTTTTAACCTTCTGGGCATTTACAGATTCTGGAAGGAATTGCTTATCTATTGAGTATTAATCATTGTATATTCCAATGTTGTTCCCGTCCAACCAGTTTAGTCAATATATCATGAAGTTCGAAGACCTTTGTCTTTTTTTTTTTTTTTTTCCCAACATTTTTGTCTTCAATATTTTCTTAATCTGGCTTCAAAACAGCATGCAGGATAGAGCGAATGTTACTAAAGATTGTCTGTTCAGTGTCATCTGTCATCTAGTGTTATTCAGGGTCATTAATCAACTTTGTGAAAAAATTTAATACATCTTCTGCCTCTATGTGTCTTGGTTGAAGCTGTGAACTTGAAGGGAATTTGCACTTTCAAAATTGCGAAACTTAGATTGATTGCGGTCTGCACGAATGTTATTCTGTATTTTAATAATTGTGTGCATTCTATTGGAATATTAAAATAAAAACCATGTCTCCATGTGTTTTTGTATTTGTATGTATTAGTATATCTATATGCGTGTATTGATTTTGGTTATGTGCTACATATTCCTTATTCACTGCTATATTATGTGGGACAAGCATTAATTATGTAGTGATCATTGTTTTCATAGTGAACTTTTGCAAAGGTTGAATGATTTTTAGAATTATCATTAAATTAAGTCAGAGAGTTTAGGTTGATATTAAGTAGTACATTTCTTGAAATTCCTTAATTTTTTGAAATTTTAGTTGACAGTAGTTCTTGAACTTGGCTTTTCTCCGATTTTGTCATATTTGGTTGCTTTTAACTCGGTTCATGATTGTTTGCTTGAATGACCTGTAGGGGAGTGATGTATCAGAAAATACTGTGGCATTGTCAAAGGAAGAGTTGGGCCGGCTTGTTGCTTCTCGTTGGACAGGGGAAACTCCTGAGAAGCAAAATGGAGAAGCTGATCTTGCAATAGAAAAGGGTAATAAAGGTTATGTGCAGCAGCCAAAGGACACACATCATGAGGACCATGACAGCTATGCTTCTGAAACTGATGATGACAGCCAAAGATTTGATGATGAAGATATAGAAGATGAAATTGATGAAGACTTTCGAGAGGAAGATCTTGATGAATCTAATTCCTCATACATATCGGACACCGACTCTGGATCAGAGTCGTCAGGTTTGGGACAGCTTTGCATGTGAATTTGTTTCTAAATTCTGTTTAATAACTGGAGTTGTGAAGAGAAAATACAAATGTGTTCCAGATGATACTCTAACAAGCAATCCTTCTTGGTTGGAGAAAATACAGCAAACTGTAAGGAACGTTTTTCAGGCTGTTAATTTATTCCAGACTCCGGTGAACCAGTCAGGTAGCAATCAAAGTTATATGTTTGTCAGTGCCTATATATGGAAATGACTTATTCCTTCCACTTTGCTTTCCTTAGAGGCTGCTCAGGTACGGAAGGATTATGGCGAGTCCAGTGCCAAATTGTCTAAAATACAGTCAAGAATATCAAGTTTGACGAAAAAGCTAAAACATGATTTTGGTTAGTATGCTATTATCTGCATTTATCTGGTAGCATTTGAATCTAAAAGAGGAAATGAGTTTGGCTAAAGCTTAGGCTGAACTAAAATTTTAATGTTACAGGGCCTGAGAAGGAGTTCTATTCATTCTATGGTCGTTGTTTTGAGGGCAAGGAGGGCAAGGAGAGCAAGTTACATTACTATATCCTCTACGATATTTGACTTTTTTAGGAGATTGCAATTACCATTATTTAATTTCACTCTCCATTTAAGTGAACAAAATTTTTGGTTCAGGTATGTGTACAAAGTATGCCCATATAAACAAGCTTCCCAGGAGGAGGGCCACACCACAACCCGTTTGGGGTAGGTGTCATTTACATCCTGTTTCTTTTTTCTTTGGCTTTCTGGTTTTTCTTAGTTGTAGAAGTGTGAAACGTCATTATAGTAAGAGTGGAAGAAGGTTTGTTAAAGTTATACATGCACCATGTGAAGTTTTCCTTTGGTTGTGGAGGCAGTTAGTTGATTATTACCAAGAAAACCATCAATTAAATTTTAGTCAACTGTTGTCTTAGCATTCTAATTAATGCAACATTGAATGGAAAAGATAAATATAGTTGTGTCATTTGTCTGATGGTTGGATCTCCAGGTGTTAATTATGTATAGTTTACGTAATTCTGATGCAGATATGCTACCTACCATGCGTGGTAGCTTGTTAGTGACTTTTAGTAAGTTCTATTCAGCATAATGGATTGGCATTTCGCATTTTTTTTCTAGCATGTTATACTTGAAGTTTCCTAGTGTGTAGAATTCTCACTGTTTATGTTCATCATAGATGCCTCCGCTATCTCCACCCCCAGAAAGAAAAAAAAAAAAAGATTATTCGTTTTGACAATATTTTTTGGGGCATATTTTCTGCAGTATGTGACTCTATATGTCTATTAACTTTTACAAGTTGCCTTCTTGTTTTGCTTCTAATAGACGCTGGGACAAATTTGAGGACTCATACAAAGTAATGATATTTTTAAATGGTGATAAATGCTGGAATGGGCCTGATAGGAGTTTGAAGGTACTAGTTCTTTGGTTATTATAGTTGTATTATACTTGGCATGGTAAGAATCCTTGTTTCCATCTCCCTGTCTGAAATGATTAGGGTATGGCAGAGTTTTCATATAAGAGTGTACCAAGCTTAAATTTATTCTTCAGGGTAAACTACAGAAGAGGTGTCTCTTAGATTAATATTCTGCATTTTAATGAATGGGGGAGAAAGTCATAGTTCAATTGGGAAAGAACTCACTTAGTCCGGATCCAACTTCCCTTTTGGCTGAGTATTTGTGTTTCCCAACAGGTGAGACTAAGATGTGGCTTGAAAAATGAGATTGCTGATGTAGATGAACCAAGCCGCTGCGAGTAAGAAATGCTATCTCTGTCTCTCTCCCTTTCTCTTTTTCTGTCTTTCCTCTTCTCTCTCACTCACTCCTATGATTTGTTGTGGCCTCATGGCAGATATGTAGCTTTGCTGTCTACCGCAGCTCTTTGCCAAGAGGATAAGCTTAAGGTATTCCTATTCAACTGAAAATTCTACTTTTATCTCCTTGTATTTGACAAAAAGATAAGCCTAAAAGGTTTAGAATATTAGCTATAGTCATCTAGAGTTGTGGTTTAAATTGGGTACTGTCACAGGAACTACAGCATAAGCTGGATTTGATGAATAAGGAACAATCTCCAAGCCATGATGAACTGTGAACAATCTATATGGATTTGCCATAGTAAGTTGTCAAGTTAACATGATTTATTGTTGTCTGGAAGACTTTCATTTAGCATTGGCTTAATGAGATGATATGATGGTGCAGCATAACGGCGAGATAGTTTGAAGAGCTTCAAGCAACACCAGAAGTGGCCTCCTGAAACTTTTATATCCTGGAGCTCACTAACTATGCCTTTTGTGGGGAAGGAGGAGGTATTTAGATAAGGACACGATCCTTATCGCAGGCATTGTTAGGCTAGATGATCTTTATGTACCTGATCTTGTTACACACTTTTGAATGAGCTTACCTTTACTACCGGCTGTACCTCCTGCCTTAGCTTAGACAATTCTGATTCTGAGATAAGAATATTATTATCTACATCTTTAAGATTGCGGTCTTGTGTTAAATGTACCTGATGTTCCCGAGTTTCATACGCTTTTGAGGAACCAAGTCCGATCAATAGGTTAAAATGCATGCTATGATAACTTTTTTGAAATCCTTATAATACAAATAATATTAGATTATGTAGTTAAAGAAAACGAAAATTGTCGAAGATGAACCACCAGATTAGAATTACTACTACCTATGTAACTACTAACTGTACACATAGATCGTCTAAGGCCCTTAAAAACAGTATTCTTTAGCCCATTCTACAATAGCAACGGTGTTTGGAGAAGCTCGGAAAATGAAAAGTTGGTTTGATTAAAGTGATAATTCCAAGATAGTACAATTGTTTACAAATCTTAACTAAAATGATAGTGCGTTTTTATTAACCATATTTCATATTTTTCTTAAATCTTTTATTAATACCCTTAGAGAAAGTGTTATCCTCTGTTCGTGTGTGTGTGTTTTTTTTAAAAAAAAAAAAACTATAACAAATTATTTTTCAAAATGATTTGTATCTAATATAATTAGTGTGTTTAATATGATCATATATAGAATAACTAACCTCATTGCATGTCTTTTGGGGCTACTGAGAGGCTTTTTTTTTTAAAGTTAAATATGTGTGTATATTTTTAAAAATTAAAAAATAATCTAATTTTAGTTATATTTTTCCTTAAAAATGATTTGAGATAGGTATCTATAATTAATAGGCTTCTTTTAATATATATTCTTAATTTTTAAAATAACAATTTCTAAACAATTAAATATATGAAATAAATAAATTTAATATAAAATAGAAAATCATTTATCTCTTGCTTTTAGATACCACTCTTTAACTCAAGGGTGAGGAAGGCAAGTTAAGAGCTATTCCTAGTATGATTTTTCAGCTGAAGAAAGACGATGTTGTCTTTTTAACTCAGTGTAAATGTTACTTACGCAGTCACGGAAAAGAGGGAGAGAAAAGAAACGAAAAAGTCAACAAAACTTAAACGAGAATTGAGAGACGAAGACGGCGAAACTTCCGTCAAGACCTCCGTATCAGTGTCACCGGAGAGGAAGGATCCTGGTAAGACACTAAACTTTTAAACCCTAATTTCTGCAATCCGAATTTTCACAGATAAGATAGTGAGTCCTATGTATATATAGTTTCTCTTCCCTTGTACTAAAAAAGTCTCAGTAAGTATTGGGGGTAACTGCCTTTAGTTAATACAGTGTTAAATTCGTATCAAGTATTCGGTGAGCTTCACTGTAATTGCTCAACAATTTGTAACCACCTATAAGCAAAATAAGATATAAATGTGAGATAATGTTATGGGAAAATTTATGTTATGGCTTGCGCAGCTTTGAAGTGATTTAATGAAGGACCGAGAAAGGGGCTTTCTCGGCACTAACAACATGATCAACACTGACACAGTCTAATTTGAAGGGCTTTTATCCGTGACATTTCACGTGCTAGTCTGGGTAAGCTTGTGGTTTTTTTTTTTTTTTTTTTTTTCGAATTATCAAGTTATCATTAGTTTCAATTTTATTTTATTTTATTTCTTTTTGTTGAACATTAGTTTTAGTAATTTCGAATGCCTGCTTCAGCCACTAACTTCTGATCATCCTGGTTGACCGTGGTGATCGAATTCTGGTTTTTTGTCAACATGTCCAATAGGTATGGGGCTTGCTCCCAAGTATACATAGATGACTAGATGATATACTACAGACATTAAAAATGACCACTTTTGTTTGTCATTGAGCTTTAGGTACTGAAGTCAAGGTTTAATTTTTTTGGTTTATTTTCATGAATTACAACACGGGTTGAATTCTTGAAGCAAAAAAAGAAAGAATCCCTTCAAACAATTCAAAATCTTTGTCATTATTTTTTAGAAGAATCTTTGTGTTCAAAAGCTATTGGGTAATAATTGTCTAGTGCGAAACTATGAGTGGAACTTTGTAAGAAAATCTGTTTTAAGAATTTGAGCGGAAGTAAATCTAGTTGGTATTCTGTTATTGAAACCTGAATGATTCTATTTCTGTAAAGAAATTACTTTCTATATACAGCATTGTCCTGAACTTAATTGGGTTTTGTAGTTCCCTATGCACTGAAATGGACCCATGACATGTGAATTGACACAACAGGGATCAGGGGACACTAAAGAAGTCTTGATGCTAGGGAATGATGAGTCAAACTATGGTAGTTGAAACAAGGTTTCTGCTCATTTTGATCCTTTTTGGACCCAGCTCTCCTTCCTAGATTACTAGTAGATCCATATTGTTCTTGAACATATAGAATTAAAACACTATACCAACATGTCTTTACTCTCAACTGCAATTACTGATCATTGAAACCTCCAAGGTTTGACTGTAAAATATGTAAATGCTTAAGATGTCTCCTTTGAACACTCATCTGAAAGAGTGTTGGACATGGGGACACCACCTCTCAAGGTGTCTCCATGTAAGTAGGTTATTGTAAAGTTGTCTTGGCTTCGACCTTCTTACTTTTAGCATGTAGAAGAAATTCAATGGAAGTCAACAGTTTTATTTTGCAGCTTGGATTTAGTAATTTCTTCTGATTCACCATGAAACCTGATATGTGAGTTGTCCTGATTGTGTGAAATTGAGCTGAAACTTAAAATATTCTGTTTAATCTGTGATTCAGATGGAAGAAGTTTGTCTTAATAGTGAGCCAGTGTTTGATGAAGGTGACGAGTTTGATGTTGAGGGAACTTCTTCCTTAGTGGAAGATGATATCGAATCTGCGGAAACACAATTAAAGAAGAATCCTTTACATCCAACTGTGGGTTTGGAGTTTGATTCTTTTGATGAAGCTTATGATTTTTATAATGTTTATGCAAAAGAACAGGGTTTTGGCATCAGAGTCAGCAACTCGTGGTTTAGATCAAAGAGAAAAGAGCGTTATAGAGCAAAACTTAGCTGCAGTAGTGCTGGTTTCAAGAAAAAGAGTGAAGCCCATAATCCAAGACCAGAAACGAGAACTGGTTGCCCTGCAATGGTAGTCATTAGGATGGTGGATTCCAGAAGTTGGAGGATAGTTGATGTTGAGCTTGAACACAATCATCAGGTGAGTCCTCAAATCAAACGGTTTTATAAGTCACATAAAAAAATGAATCTTGCAGCCGGAAAAGCACAACCACCACCAGAGCCTGTTACAGAAGTACATACCATTAAGTTGTATAGAACAACTACTCTGGATTCTGGGTATAATGGATTCTCAAATCTTGAAGAAAGAGAGGTTGTCAATGTTGATAACTCCAAACATTTGGAACTTAAAGAAGGCGATGTCAATGCAATTTATAACTACTTTTGCCGCATGAAATTGACAAATCCAAATTTCTTTTATGTACTTGACATTGATGATGATGGGCGCCTAAGAAACGTGTTTTGGGCTGATGCCAGGTCTAGGGTTGCATATGGTTACTTCAATGACATAGTTGCAATAGACACAACATGTTTGGCAAACAAATATGAAATCCCTCTGATTTCATTTGTTGGTGTGAACAACCATGGGCATCCTGTGCTATTGGGCTGTGGCTTTCTTGGACATGAGTCAATGGAAGATTTTGCTTGGATATTCAGGGCATGGCTTAAATGCATGCTTGGACACCAGCCACATGTCATTATGACTGACCAGTGCAAAACCTTACAAAATGCAGTTGCTGAGGTTTTCCCTGACGCTCATCATTGTTATTTTTTGCGGTATATCATGCAGAGAGTTCCTGAGAAGTTGGGAGGATTGAAGGGATATGAAGCAATCAAAAGGCAATTAAACAAAGCAGTATATGAGTCCTTGAAAAAAGCTGAATTTGAAGCTTCTTGGGCTGATATGATCAAACATGGGCAGGATAATAAATGGCTACACATGTTATATGAAGATAGGCACCTATGGGTTCCAGTTTACCTAAAAGACACATTTTTTGCAGGAATGATTCATACTGAAGAAAATAAGAGCATGGGTGCATTTTTTGAGGGTTATGTGCATAAACATACATCTTTCAAAGAATTTGTTGACAAGTATGACCTAGCTCTACATAGGAAGCACCTGAAAGAAGCCATGGCAGACTTCGAGTCCAGAAATTCAAGTTTTGAATTGAAAACGAGATGCAATTTTGAGGTGCAGATCTCAAAGTTGTATACAAAAGAAATATTTAAAAAGTTCCAATCTGAGGTTGAGAGTATGTACTCTTGCTTCAACACAAGACAAGTGAATGTTAATGGGTCTATAATAACATATATAGTGAAAGAACGAGTTGAAGTTGATGGAAATGAGAAGGAAGTTAAGTGTTTTGAGGTTTTGTATGAGACTACTAAAATGGATATTCGATGCATTTGCAGTCTGTTCAACTACAAAGGTTATCTATGTAGGCATGCTTTGAACGTTCTTAATTATAATGGTGTTGAGGAAATCCCTTCTCGGTACATATTGGTACGTTGGAGTAAAAATTGCAAACAGAGGTTTTCTCTAGATTATGGCTCTGGTAGTAATGATGTATGCAACCCGGTCTTCTGGTATAATCATCTGTACAGAAGTACTCTTCCAATATTGGAAGAAGGGGCACAATCACAAGAGCATTACATGATTGCTTTGCAAGAACTGGAAGGATTGTTAAACAAGTTTAACCTTGTAGACAATAATTTACTGTAACGGGTAATGCAAGGTGCCTAATTATAATGATGGTACTTCAATCTACTTAACTGTATAGCTTTCTCTTTCTGTCACACTGATTACAGTACTTAAAAATGTTTCTGGCATGTTGTATGGAAAATCACTTCAATTTTCTCATTCAACTAGTGGATAAAAACCTGAAATGCTGGTGCCATTTTGTATAATTAATTTGTTTTTGTTATGTCTGTTGCATACATGATATCCTTCACAAAAGAAAAAAAAAGGGTTAGACTTGGTTTTCCATTTCAAATTTGGTTTATATATAACTATCATTATCATTGTGGTCATTATTATATCAGTGTAGTGTTTTTATGCACAATGATTGTTAACCTGGTCTTTGGCAACCCAAATCAGGAGGAACAGGCTGTGATCATTATTGTGTTTCATGGTGACCATATTACTGGTTAAGTGTAATATGATCATGCTAGCCAAACTAAATGCTCTTTCACACGCAAAATAGGGAAAAGAATATGCTGGATCGTTAATTATAGGCAGAAAATATCTAAGTTAGTGGATGTTAACAAAGTATGGACTTGTTCCCACTTGGAATTGCTGATTGATAAAAACTTCTAATGTGTGAGGCTAAACACGTTGTTTCAGGGAGCAACCAGGAAGTTTCAGACTTTCAGAGACAATATTTGTGGAGATGTCAAGCTTGGGTTTGTTCTCTAAACTAAGACTTACTTCTTTATCTGAGTGTTCATTATCATTTCCATCGAAAGGAGATGAGAATGTGCATTTGTTGTCCTTCTGCTAATAGTCGTCTAGGCTGTCATCCGAAATGGGCACCCCTGCTGCCTGAATTGAGAATGATTCGGAAGTGATGCTCGATTTTCTTTGTCGTGACCATCTAAAAGATGAATATTTTGTAGTACATTATAAAGTAAAATCATTTTAAATATTTCGGGTGCTGTAAGTATAGGCTTCAGGAGATAATGCAATCGAGAAAATTGGATCTTCTTCTTCAAAGTAAAGTGAAGTGGGAGATTTCTAGCAAAAAAAGAAAAAAGTGAAGTAAAGTGGGAGATGAGTTCTATGCAACATACCCACCAACAAAGAGGTATAAAACAATGAATTTAATTTGTTGGTACTCTGACAAAGGTCACCCAATAAAGAACCCATTTCCTGCTCCCTGTTTTAAAATTAACACGTTAGGCTAAAATATAATTTTGATACCTCTAGTTTATGATATAGCAAATAAAATGACCCGGCGTTAATCGGTGAGTCATGGCATATCATCCCAAAATGCCCTGATATAATATATATTTGCCTTTATTGCCTAAGACCACAGTCTATTTTTTATAATCAATACAAGTTAACACGCTTCTTCAAAAACTATCATATATTTAAAAAATTATCATATATTTCACAAAAATTCATTTATAATTATCATATATTTAAAAAAAATTCAAAAAATCATAAATTTTTTACAAAACTCATGAAACAATATATTTTGAATTTGTATGTTTTAATGTAATTATCATGTAAAAAAAAATAAAAATATTTGTATTTATATGTTTGAATGTAATTGAGGAAGGGGGAAGGGGGAAGGGGGGCGGGGACGTGCTGCCTAGCGATGCAAGCTACCCAGCAGCGCGCAGGGTAATCTGCAAAGCTGGAGCCTACCCTGCACGTTACAGGGTAGGCTCCAGTCTGAAACCGGCTTTACAAAAGTCAGTTTCAGACTAAATTTTGTCTCCTACGGGCCCGTCTAGTTGGACCAGTGTGAGGACAAAAACAGAGATGAAACCTGACTTTTCAAAAACTGATTTTACCCTCTACTTGCGCCCCATGTGTGAGTGCATGATCTGGAAAAGAAAGTGAGCTGACATGCCAGGTAAGACCCAGAAACTGTGTTTTCAAAACACGGTTTCATACTTTATCTCTGACTATTAAACTAAAAAAATTACCATTTTATACAAAATCTTAAATTTTTGACCCTTATGCCCAAAAACCCATTTTCCTAAACAATACAAGTTAACACGCTTCTTCCTTTTCAACCAAAATTTCTAGCAGTCACGGACACTCACCCATCTCTGTCTCTCTCTCTCTCTTCTTTTCCCATTTTCAAAGTCCATCCCTAGTTTGCTACTCCACCTTTCTCCGTTCGCCGTTGACATCTGGATCGTCATCTTCTTAATCTACTTCCTCCTTGACAATCTGTGTCTCTGTTCTTTACAATCATCCAATCGAAAAATATGGAGGTGTACGAGAACGGAGTGCTCGCATTTGAGAAGAAGCCCAAGACGAAGATCGTTTGCACGCTCGGACCGGCATCGAGGTCTGTTCCCATGACCGAGAAGCTTTTGCGGGCAGGCATGAACGTCGCTCGCTTTAACTTCTCTCACGGATCTCACGCTTATCACCAGGAAACTCTCGACAATCTGAGGACATCAATGGAAAACACTGGTATTCTTTGTGCAGTCATGCTCGACACCAAGGTATTTTTTTTACTTGGATTAAATAGATTCTTGATGAAGAATCTAATTTCATGTTCTGATTCAGTTTTCTCCTTATTATTCTTGATACTGTTATCATTACTGTTGCTAATTTTTTAGGTCGAATAATTGAGTGTATGACTTGATTTTTGAATCTGTGACATATATTCCTCTTTACCAGATTTCCAGGATAACAATTAGTCAGTTTCCGTTAGCCTTCATGTGGATACTTGAGTTATGACTTTATATTTCTACCGGACAATGATGTCATTTGAGTTTCCTTTTTCTTTTAAGCTTCTAATTTCTTCTGATTTATTTTTAGTACCTGACATATCTTTATATATATTTTTTTGTTTGTTTGTTTGTTTATGTATTATCTTTAAACAAAAGAAATAGTGACGTTGCATTGAGCCAATTGTATCTTAGGTTTCAAAGAGACTGATGGATTCATCCGTGTCCGTACACTTGCTTTAGAATGCAAATCATGAGAATAGAATGGCCTCAAATACCATGTGTTTGTGGTATTGTTCTTGTTGTGAGACTTCAAGCAAGCTCTCATTTTAGGCTTCTCATTTGCTATGCTTTCAAAACTATAGGTGTGAAGCTTAGTTACTGAAGCTCTCATTTTAGCATCCTCATTGGTTATGCTTGATTTCAAAATTCTTCCTTACTAATCCTTATGATGCCACAGGGTCCAGAGATCCGAACTGGATTTCTGAAGGGCAACAAACCCATTCAACTGAAACAGGGTCAAGAAATAACCATATCTACTGATTACAGCATAGAGGGTGATGAGAATATGATCTGCATGAGCTACAAGAAGTTGGCTGAGGATGTGAGACCTGGGATGGTGATACTTTGTGCAGATGGCACTATCTCGTTTAAGGTTTTATCTTGTAACAAAGAATCTGGTTTAGTTCGGTGCCGCTGTGAGAACTCTGCAGTTCTTGGTGAGCGTAAGAATGTTAATCTGCCTGGGGTAATTGTGGATCTCCCAACCTTAACAGAAAAGGACAAGGAAGACATTCTGCAGTGGGGAATCCCAAATGAGATTGACATGATTGCTCTATCTTTTGTTCGAAAAGGTTCAGACCTTGTGGAAGTCCGGAAGCTGCTTGGAGAGCATGCTAAAAACATTCTTCTCATGTCAAAGGTATGTTCTTTCATCAAAAAGCTTAATTATTATATAGTTCGGTTTTGGTTATGGTAAGCAACTAGAAAAAATTGTTGGATCTTTCTTATTAACTTGGATCAGTTAGAAATTGTGTTAACTATTAATTTTGTGCTAATTCGGAGTATTAGATTATAAAGCTATTGTGATTTATGGTGTTTTGTGCATGATATTTTCTTGGAGTGTACCAAAGTATGTTAATGTGCAATTATTCAGGAGATTTTTTATACTTCTTGATAATTATCAACTGTATGTTCATTTTTTTCTATTACGACTTACAACCTACAAGTCATTTATAGCTACTTGTTTCTGGTACTTCTTTTCCCTTTTACTTCAAAATATATTTGGCAGGTCGAAAATCAAGAAGGCGTTGCAAACTTTGACGACATCCTTGCAAATTCAGATGCATTTATGGTGGCACGCGGTGATCTTGGGATGGAAATACCTATAGAGAAGATATTTCTTGCTCAGAAAGTGATGATTTATAAGTGCAACATCCAAGGGAAACCTGTTGTGACTGCAACCCAGATGTTGGAGTCGATGATTAAATCTCCTAGGCCAACAAGAGCTGAAGCCACAGATGTTGCTAATGCAGTTCTTGATGGCACGGACTGTGTGATGCTAAGTGGTGAAACAGCTGCTGGAGCTTATCCAGAACTTGCTGTTGGAACCATGGCCAAGATATGTGTAGAAGCAGAAAGCACCCTTGACTATGGAGATGTATTTAAAAGAATTATGCAACACTCGCCAGTGCCCATGAGTCCATTAGAGAGCCTTGCATCATCTGCTGTTAGAACAGCAAACTCAGCTAAAGCAGCTCTAATATTGGTCCTTACCAGAGGAGGAAGTACAGCAAAACTAGTGGCCAAGTACAGGCCAGGCATGCCTATTCTATCTGTTGTTGTTCCTGAGATCAAGACTGACACTTTTGACTGGTCATGCAGTGATGAGGCTCCTGCAAGGCATAGCCTAATATTCCGTGGGTTGGTTCCAGTTTTAAGTGCGGGATCTGCTAGAGCTTCTCATGCAGAAACAACAGAAGAAGCCATAGAGTTTGCCATTCAGCATGCCAAGACAAAGGGCCTCTGCAAGAATGGAGATTCTGTTGTGGCTCTGCACCGGGTGGGAACTGCCTCTGTTATCAAGATCTTGACTGTGAAGTGATATGATAATAGGGCTTGCTTGGGTCACACTCGGGTGGCACTTTTCTGCATTTTTGTTTGTATTGTTTTTGGTGGCAGGGGTGATGAAGCTGCCAACTTTGCATCCTTGAATCTCTTTCGGAAAAAAGAAGACCTGTTAGAACTCTTGTTAGTTCCCTAATTGTCAAGTGTATTAAGTTTTGATGGTATTGATGTGTTGAAGTTCTTCATAGCGGTTGTATTTGCGCATGTCAAAACAAAAGAAACTAGGAATTTGAGTTTTTTTCATCTCAGAAATAAATCCAATGAAATCTAGAATGTATTTCTAATCGATCACTTCCAAGGCACTTATGAAGTGCGTCGTAGTCTAGAGAATTAGGAAGGCTCTCTCTCAGGTCAACATTTAAAAAGAAGTATTTTACTTTCTTTGGGGGCAATTCTAAGAAGAAAAAAAAACTGAGACATGTAACAAGAAAGCATGTATCTCAATAATTAATAACATTATTTTCTTATAAAGTTACTGATTTTCAGAAATCATTCCTTTCATTTTTATTTATCAAAACAAAAGAAATATTTTTTCTCTGTTCGCAATTTCTTTTCTTTTTGGCTTTCACATCTCCATACGTAGAATGAAAGCCATTTTATTTTACTCATGTAAAAAAACACTTAGTGATTATAAATATTTTTTTCAGTCCAATGAATACATAATGTCAAGAACTGAGCAGTGCTTCTTCCACAACAAGAGTGTATTTTGTTTGGTTGCGAGGCGAAAATCACGATTTTCTTTTCGTCTTATTTTTAGTATGTTTAAGTTATCTAAAAATTATAATTTGTGGTGATATTTTGAAAAGTTGATTTGTGTGTAAATTATATAAAAAAATATTCATTATTAGTGTGTTTAGATTATCCAAAAATTTAGTGGAAAAATAAACAAAATTAAATATAAAAGATTAAGGACAAAAAGAATAAAAAAATAGAAGGACACACATCATTTGGGATGCTCGAGACATAAGGCCGCAACGCACGCAACACAACCGTTCTGAGACATGCATTGTGCAATTCAAAACGCAACACAAAACGAGACTTAAACTAGAGATGACATACAGCTCGGCCTAATAGCAAAACTGACCCAAAACTGGCTGGTATGGTCTGACACCGATCCAACTCAATTTCCATATTAATTGAGGCGGGTGGGGCTTTGAATTTATGGAGGTTCGGGTTAATTTTTCGGGTTCTTATAAATTTAAGGGTTGGATAACCTACCCGACCAAAATATAACTACAGTTTTTTTTTCTTCTTCTTTACACAATGTTGTAGCAGCTAGGGCCCAAAAGCAAAGAAGACCTAGCATATCTCAAATTTCTATTAAACTAATAAACCCAAGCCTATTATATTTTCTTAACCCAATTAGTAGTCTCGAAGAAACAAACTCTAACTAGTAATTTGCCTTGTTCTTTTCTCTTATTCTCTCATCTACAGCCGCCAAAGGGTGAGACAGGGAAAATGTGAATTTATTATGTTGTTTTGGGAAAATGTGATTTGTAAATTGACACTAATCTACTGATTCGTGTTCATGTTTCTGTTATGGGTACAATTTTCTTATAATTTTGGGATTAGAAGTTCAAATTTGAGAGTGGTATATTTTGAACGAAACAAATCGATTTTTTGGCAGGTGGTAAACTATAAAAACCAACTTTGTTAATTTTTCACTCGGTTAGAATTTTTCGGTTACAATTTTTGAGAGATCGACACAGGCGACTTGGGTGGTGAAAAGCTCAAAACCGGGCCAACCCGGCTGCTGTATACCCCTACTTAAAATTGAATTTGGTAGTGACATAATTTTTAAAAACTTGGCGTGACTTTTATTTGTGTAAAATCACTTGTCAAAAAGTTTTATGTTTTGTGATTAAAAATCACATAATTCTCTTAAAAAACATTATGGAGGAATTCACAAACTTGTATTAGGTAAGCGCTGAAAGAAATTATTTCAAGTAGGAGTAGCTTGTAAAGTTTTACTTGCAATTAAGTAAATACTAGGAAAGTAATCCAACGACTTGAATTTGTAAGCTAATGAAAAAAGTCAAAGACCACATGGCTCTTCGGCCCAGAATGGACGGCCTCCACTCAAAACACCAACTTAAACAACCAATGCAGTCCCTCTTCCACCAATGGTCATGAGTCATGACAATCCCAAATAAGAGAATAACTGGTAACTGAATGACATTAGACATTGATTCTTCCAGAGACAGCCAAAACAAATATTATATTGAGTACAAAAGAGATTATATATATTGAGTAGAAAAGAAAGAAGGCCCAAAATTTACAAAGTCAAAAAACAGGAATTTGTTCTTCCAAGATCGGGCCTCTGATCAGTAAGTGAATGTGAAATACTATGTACATATGCAAGACAACAATGAACAATCAACAAATGAACAAACATGGTAGGCAACAAGAAAGCTGTTAATAAAACATACTCAGTTGTCGTCTGATTGAGAAGCATCTCCACCTGCATTTGATGAAGAGGTTGAGGAGGAAAACAATCCAGTAAAAGGCCATGGAAATGAGAACCTTGTTCCACTAGTTGCATTTCTCCCTTCCCCATCCACCTCTTCACCACTACTACCATGTTGACTATTGCCATTCTCACTTTGGGGGTTCCTGCTATTCCTTGTCCCATCAGAATCTCGTTTGGACTCATCCGCAGGCAATTGAAACCTGCAAACGGGACAAGAACTATGAAGGTCCAGCCATGGCAAGATACACCCACTATGAAACTTGTGTTTACAAGGCATCTCCTTAGCTTGAACACCAACATCAAAATCATCCAAGCACACAGAACACTGCAAATTCTCATTGATTGTCACATTGGGCAGCGCTTCAATTGCCTCCTTTTGCGCAGGTGGAGTCCCATGCCTGTTTGGATCATTCTCTGCCAATTGTTGCAACAATAAATCCAAACCAGGCCCGATAAAGTAATCCCCAAGAGAACCAATGGGGCTATTGTTGTTATCGTTCTGACCCCGTTCAGAACTGTAGGAAATGATAGTCTGATTGAAGGGATTGATTAAAATAACACGCTCTCTTTCTCTTTCTCTGTCTCTTTCCCTGTTGTGGTTATTGCTTTCAGGATTCCCTGATGGTGATTCAGATGCCAATCCAGCTCTTATGCCTTGAAGCAGCTGTAAAATGGTGGCCGAGCTTCTCCTCCTCCTTCGGATGATGGAGTCAAGCTCCCGACCCAGTTCAGTCTCTCTGCCAGGACGTGCTTCACCATTGTCACCATCATCATCCTCATCCTCTTCAAACTCCAGTCGCCTGAACCTCCGCCGACGACGTGGATTGCTCATCATGTCAAGTAAGATGGGGGCCCACAGAGAGAGGGCTCGACCGGATCCAAAATCGGAGTCGGTGGTGTGGTTGTTGTCACTGACAGCGGCAGATGCAGCTGTGCTACTCATTTCTTCGACGAATCCGCTTTGGCAAAACGGGCATTTAATCTCTACTTCCATGACGGGATTGACCATTTGAGCACACATATGACACCAGTACCTTGCTTCCTCCATTTTCTTTGCTTTTTCCAATCCCAGAATCACCGCTGTCACCCTTTATTTTCTGTCAGAATCAAAACAACAAAAATTAAAAACAGATGATGATATTGATGATGGTGACTTTATGTAACGAGTTGCAGAATCTCACAGATCTAACCGATCAACGCCCCCAGACACAACACAAACAAAAACCCTGAAAAAACAATAATTACAGAGAGAGAGAGAGAGAAATACGAAGATGAGGGTGAGGCCTGAGGCAAAATAATTTCGTAAATAAAAACACAGATTCTTCAAAATTTAATGCATAGAGTTTTGGCTTAGTTTTTATGAATAAGGTCATGGATGACTTGGTGAACAGAAAGATTCTTCAAAATCTAATCAAATTTTAATTCATAAACAAATTTAAAAAGTGTTGAAAATGGATAAACAAATACCAGAAGGATAAATTTATAAGAACACGTACTTAAGGAAGAAGCGCAGAGTCAAAAAAAGTCAAATAATGTATCGGTGAAGGTTTAGGTTGAGAACTTGAGATGGAGAAAGCGACCGAATAAGGGAAAGTTTATTTGCTCAGCTGTAGCCCCTTTTTTTTTTTTTCAGAATCTGTGGGTTTGCTGACTTTGTTTTGCACAGGAGGCAGATTATTGATTGATTGATTGATTGGGGAGAGAGAAAAGGAGGGAAACTAAAAAAAGATAAAGACAAAATTATTGTTTTCATCCTTGAAAATAATGCATCATTAATTTGATTTCAAAAGTTAGCAAATTAATTATTTGGACTCTCAAATTATCAACCTCATGGCTGGCCTATTTGCCCCTTTTTTATTTTGAAATAGCCAATAAAAATTTTCTATTACATAGACAAAATTTATCATGTAACTGCAGCGTTATTTACTTGGTAAGGTTCAGTTTTGATTGCAAAAATCAATTACTGAGGTAAAAGTACATGTTAAATATTTTTACCTTAGGTGCACAAGTGCATAATTAAACTAAAAAAAAACAAATAATTAAGCTTAACTATAAAATATCTAAATAACTATTCGCTCTTGATATAACAGTAAGAAACAAACTTGGCAATAAGAAATCCTACCAAATTCAGTAGGAGCTAACCTCTTCCATGTAACCCCACATCATGAATTGATCATGTAAAATGCAACCAACCAAAAAACAAAAGTATTAAGCTTTGCCATCCTAAAAATTGCATGTGGACTTAGAAAGTGATCTTACCGGTTGCCGCTTCTTGTTGTTGCCAAGGTCTCCGCCAATGTATGTTCAAAACACGCCCTGCCGTCGTGTGTCAACTGGGACCAGGTGCAGCTATTACCATCCCTATCCATGGTGTGATTTGTGATGGTCGTTAGATATAATAAGCAGAAAACTGATTTATTTTTATTAGAAAATTGAATTTCAACATTATCGTTTTTTGAAAAAAATTGTTTTTGCATTTCCTCAAATTTAATCATGGAGCAAAGATGGATAGAAATATATTTTACTCATTCGAACAAATTCTGAACAAAGCGAAAATTCTATCTCGGGATTATGTTTTTCATGTATCATTTAGTATGGACAAAAAGTACAACATTGTCAAAAAAGTTTCATGTACCAGACGTAAACCTCAATGATGTAAAAGACATTGGAGGGTAAACCCAGGAACAAAAACAATAGCCTGGGCTCCTTGCACAGGGAGCAAAAAGAAAATCAACTAGACCCAGTATGTAGGGCACTGTCCCGAAGTGCATATACGCAGCTGAAATATATGTCACAGCACAACATATCCACCACATCTGCATGTAAGGCGTAATCCAAATCATTGACATGCCTACAGGGCATGGTTTTGCACTGATTTAATTCAAAAAATGGCTTCCAGGAAACCTGACATCGTCATCCTCTCAGAGATTGTAGACCCTTGCCTCTCATTTTAAACAGCATTTACCTAGGGAAAGAATTGGAATCGCTAATGATGTGTCAAGTACAAAGTGCCACCCCCATGGACAATCTGTGTCCGCCAAGTAATGCAAAACAAAAACCTCAAAAATGATAAACTGGGACTGGAGGCCTGGAAAAAAACTTTTGCAGATTTCAAACTCTCAATTAAACAGGTTGAGGTTTGATTGATGCATTCTCTTCCTGCAAGGACCAAACCTGAGTTAACAGAAATAAAAGGAAACTGAAATACTACAACTGGAAAGGACTATAAATATAAAACTTCGCAGAAATATAATAGGAATCCAATATCATGTAAAAATTGACACATGTAGTTGAAAGCAGACATCAATTTCACAATATTATTCACTAAACATAAGCATACAGCCCTGACTTTCTAGGATAGTGGAATCACTAAATAGTGGGGCAAAAAAGGCAGCATAAAATGAAAAATCAGGGGCATTGGGAAGGAAAAGAAACGTGAAGATGGAAAGCCTTCTGCGAAGTAAAATCAAAAAACACAATACTTGGGTACCAGCAAACGCTGCCAAAACCAACAGCAATCACAAATGGTGGATTCACTCCATTTGATTCTCATAGTTGTCAATTTGATCGTAAAGAGGATGAAAATTGTTTGACCAGCAGCCAACATAATCCAAGAGGTTTGAGTGACATGTTTCATTGAGGAAGTAATCACCTCAATGCTGCAGTTCATCAACCATAATGCTGCAGTTCACCTCAATTCAGCAGTTAAACCATCAGGCTAAATAGGTTTTTAACACTTATTCTTCTAAGGCCAATCAATGGGCGTATAGGAATGCGAAAGAACTGCCACCCCTGTATCTCAGAAAACAAACTAAACCAAGATAGAATATTTCCCCAAATTGAATAGGTACTAGGCAACCAAATATCCTACAACTTAAAGAACCAAATTGGGATGCTTCTCCAACATCCAATTAAATGGTATGGACTATTGTACGGATATATTGTACGGATAATCTAAACTCAAAACCAACTGAAATTTGAATGTAAGATAACTATAAATTAGCTTCATACTTGAGAGCCTGGATCTGGATAAAAGATTACAGATTGACTATGAATTAACTAGCTACAATATTCAATATGTTACTTGAGACATCACGGTTTGACAGAATTTTCACTAGTCACAAATTTCTGGATTCATAAGCAACGCAAAGTAGCTACCTTAATATAACAAAATATAACTTTGATTTCAGCCAACTGGAACAATAATATTTTTCCTTTTTAAATTAGAAATCAACAAAAGAACTTTATAATTTCATGGAACTAAGTTTCAGTACAACATCCATTTGACAGAGATATTGGTCCTCTGGAGCTTATCAATTCTGCACAAATATGAAAGCGGAAGAAAAAAAGGTTCTTTTAAAACATAATCGTGCATATGTGTGATGGCACATGATGCCAAGAGAAAAGTGGAACGGGAAAATCATTATAAACTTACATCCACAGCCTGAAACGATCTAACCATGGATGACTTTATCTGGGAAGCTTCAATAGCTGAAGTTGGTTCATTCTCACCAAGTCCATGATTGTGACCCTACAAACCACAGACCAATATTCATTGTGTAATAAAATTTACATTTATCATTCAAATCAAAAAAAATATCAAACACCAAAAATGCAAGAACAGGTTCGCTAGTGTGTGCAAACTGAAGTTGCGAAGTATGATGTGGTCAAGTGACAATCACATTGCTTCTCAGTGCCTTCTAGACAATATTGATGTAAACAATCTTATAATTCCAAAGGTACAAACCTTATGCTAAAATTTTAATGAATAACACATCACAGAAAGAAAAGACAAGGGAAACTTGAGCAAGGTGTCAATAAGAAAGTGCTAGGGGAATTCATTGCTGGCAGTGAGCATTCAAACAACTTCAGGACAGAGAATGAAATCCCCATGTAATTCGTGTAGTAATTTTGACAAAATGTCAAATAAAAATAAAATAAAATTCATATACCAAATATTTTTTCCTCTTTTTGTTGGGGGTAGTAAAAAATCGTATCAATAAAAAACTTTTGATGTCCAGTGAACCTGTTTGCTTTATTCGTTTCCTCCTTCTCATCAGCCATCAATACATACATAGGCAAGAAAATCAGGAAATGTTTCCTTCTTTGCCAAAACAGGTCCACTGGCAGCTGTAAACATCCCTACCAAACCCAATCTATGTCAAAGGAGTTGTATCAATAAAAAACTTTGATGTCCAGTGAACCTGTTTGCTTTATTCGTTTTCTCCTTCTCATCAGCCATCAATACATACATAGCCAAGAAAATCAGGAAATGTTTCCTCCTTTGCCAAAACAGGTCCACTGGCAGCTTTAATCATCCCTACCAAACCCAATCTATTTCAAAGGAGTCTTCACTTGACCAGCAAATTAATCTATCACAAGCCACTCTCAGTCTTCAAAAATAACAAAAGCCTCAATCCTAGATTACCTGTATAAAGTACAGACTCCATTCTCTAGAAAATGCATTCTGAACTCAGCTAGGCAAATGCAGTTGTCAATCCAGGCAATAAAATTTGATCACAATTAACATAAATATCGTATAAACATTAAAGAAAGTTATGAAAAAAATTTCTTGCAAGCTATAGGTAAATAATCATAAGAAAAACAACTTAATACATGAATTATCTACTTTTCTACTGAACAAATACGATGTACAACAGAATGAGACAAAATGTTGCCTGCCATGTTAGTTAAAAATGAACACATGAAATGTAAGGCATCTAAGCACACGCATATTCAGACATAAAACTTTCAATTTATACCCTACCCCATAAGAATATCTGTTGCCTTGACCATCTTCAAAAAGTGACGAGTAATAAGCTGGATCATATATAGAGCCCTCTACTATCTCATCAGAACCAGAGGATTGTCTAACTACAGCAGGATTTGAGGGACTCAAAAAACTATTTCTTAAGTCAAAATCTGCTTCTCGAGGAGCTGTAGTGTCCATACCCAACCTGTAAATCTGAATCCATAACAATGAGGATGATAACCTCAATGAAAAGCCGATAATTTCCATAGTCAATGTCAGTTTCACTGAGAATATGAAAAATGATCCATAATCCTTAGTAGAAATGTTCCTGCAAACACAAAAGTTTTTTTTTTGTTGCTAATTGTGGAATTCTTCTGAACTATAATATAAAGCTAACAATTGATGCTGCGAGCTTGTGACACTCAATAGGTAGTTAAGTACACTCAGTCAAACTGACCAAAGAAAAAGAAAAAAAGAAAGAAACCAAAAGTTGCAAGCAAGCTAGCAAAGGGTTATGGCGTTATGAAACAATATCAAATAGAAAGGGAAAAGCACGCACCAAATGTCACGAGTGAAAAGAATGAACCAAGAAATATCGAGCAAAATGGCGCAGAAGAGGAGGAAAGCATATGTTCGGCCCAGACTTTGATTGCTACTCTCAATGGCAACCAAAGCAAACAATGCGATTGCAAGATTTATGAGCAACACCCCGTTGTACAATGCTCCCAGCGATCCAATCAATGCGCAACCAATCTTCCAGTTAAAACAAATCATAACTAGTCAATCTGTCTAGTTTTGCCCCTTTTTTTTTTTTTGTCCTTCTTGTTAGAATTTAATTTTTATCTAAACGAAAACTATGAACTAAAAACAAATATCTTTTTCAATTATTACCTGAATGTAAATGAGATTGACAGCAAAGGACTGAAGCCTATCATAATCGCGAAGCCATGGCTGTATTCGACCTCTCAAATTCAAACAGAAAGAACCACAAAGCATTATATATATATATATATATATGTGTGTGTGTGTGTGTGTGTGTTTGTAAATACTAACTCCACCAGACCACCACCGCTGAAAACCCTAAAAAAAATACAACTCAAACAGAAAACGGTTTCCTCGGAAGCAGAGAGGTAGCAGAAGTGAATGAAAATTAGGAAACAATTGCATCGTCGACTGCGGCTGCAAGGGCTACGTCACCGATGTCTCATTTTCAAATTTCCATGGATTAAAATTGCAACCAACAGATTATCGGAATTAACGTCTCTGACTCTCTCTGGTTTTTCCTTTCACTTTTTTCTTTACTTGCATTTTCCATCCGAGTTAACAGTTGCTTTTTTGAGCAAGTGAATTGGTAAATACCGAAGTTGGTCTCCGTCTTCCCCCTTTCTCTCGTTCTTCTAACTAACTTTCCTCCCACTTTCTTTTTCTCTCCCTCGAAACCAAAACGTTACTTAAAAATAATTTGATTATAATTAATAATAAATTTAATGAAATTTTAAATTATACAAAACTCGTTTAGCAAGAGTTATTTATAATTTAAAAATGAATATTAAAATTGTGTCAATATTATTTATGAACATAGTAGAGAAAACATAAATTTGTCAAATTTATTTATAAATAAACATAAAATTTTAATTTCTTTTTAATTATAATTAAAATATAAAAATAATTTGATTATAATTTAAAATTTTCAAATCAAATACATACAACTATCCCATGCGATGCATCAATTTTATAGGCTAATATTTTTATCTTTTTCTTCGTTATGTAAAAAATATTAATGATATCTCTATATAAAATAAGGTGGTGAACTATACAGTACCCCGTTTAGGCATGTCTCATTATATAAATTAGTCATGTGTTCACATGACTTGTAATAATAGGTGTTTGTAACTTGCAAAAAAAATAAATATTGGTATTAATGTTTTAGCCACAATTTTGTTGAATGTTTTCAATTAGACCCTCAGTTACTCTCATCTTCTATTGTAAACCCACAATTTTCTTCTTCTGTAATTGTAATTGAAGCTGTTCTTCTAGCTTTCTATCTAACCCATTGCTAACTCCACTCAAACATATGTCATGGAATCCCTCAAATCCTCTTTTCTTTTCACCTTTCCATTCCTCCTTTATTCACCTTTTGATTCCTTTCCCATAAAGCTCTCTACAAGGCTTAGTGATATGAATATCAAACAAAACGCAGTGTTGAGTAATTCAGATCATTAACTATATTGACTTAGTTGTACTAACCGTTGGGAAGTCTGTTATAGTCGTTGAAGGAGTCTGCTATTAAGATTCAGTTAGAGGCTAAGATGATAAAGCGAGAAGACGTATATAGCTCTTGTGTAATTCTTGTAGAATCATCCAATTCATTAATAAAATGCAAAGTCTGAATCTCTCTCTCTCTCTCTCAGTTTCTTTCTCTATCTGTTCTTTCTTCTTTCTCTACTGTAACTTCTTTTCTCAAGTTAGTTGTACCAGTGGTATCAGAGCTATTGAATCCTTGGCTGGAGTGACCATGGTGAACAAGAAAGGAAGGGACGACGGTGGCCATGGAGATCTAGAGGCCCGAGTCACTGGGCTGGAAGCACAATTGGAGGGAATCGAGACCGTGCTATACCAAAACCAGGAATTGGTGGAGGAATATGGACAAAGAACTATGAATCATTTAAAGAAGTTAGACAAAAGGCTGAGCGTAGCCATGAATAAATCAGATGAATACTCCCAGAGAACGGAGGACCGTATGAATACCGTATTCTATGAACTGAAAATGATGATAATCAATTCTCAGAATCACGGTAGTCAGCTTGAGCATCACCGCAACGTAGCAAGAACGTCCACCACTACACCACAAATACCAACGCTGCATACAACTCAATCTGATCCAATTCTTCCCACTTCGGTGATGGATCATAGACCGATGGCCACTGATAACAATATGCAAGATCAACAAGGTAAACCAGGCGAAGCTCTAGTCAATAATACTCAAGACTACAAGCTATTCAAAAGAATTTTGCTGGTAGAGTTTCCAAGGTTTGACGGCAATAATTTCAAGAGTTGGTTGTATCAGCCTCTACAATTTTCTCAAGTGGATCACACTCCAGAATAGTTGAAATTGGAACTAGCTTCGATGCACTTCTCTGGTAAAGCTTTAGAGTGGCATCAATTTTTTTTAGATGAACGAGGCATAAAAGGCCTAAAATAAGAGGAGTACTTGCAGGAGATGACCATCAAGTTTCAGAGGAGAGTACTTGCACAACCCATTATAGCCTTGAAGAATCTCAAACAAGTCAGTACAGTGGAAGAGTATAATGATGAATTTGAGTTCTTGAAGAACCAGTGTGTGATTCCTAAAGAACTGCTACTAGATCATTACTTGGGAGGGCTAAAAGAGGAGATACTTAATGGTATTGAGTTGTTGGAGCTAAAATCTATAACTCAAGCTATGAAGTTGGCCAAGAAAGAGGAAGAATTCTTAAATTCAACTTTGTATGGAAGGCACCAAAACACTTATGCCAAAACTAGTCCCAGTCCTAACTTATTACTTGTACCATCATCTAAGGCACTAAAACACTTATGCCAAAACTAGTCCTAATCCTAACTCATTACATGTACTATCATCTAGATTCTTGCCTACACATTCACCTTACCATAAAGTCCAAGGTACAAACCATTTCCATAAGCCTGATACACAAAACCAAAACCATAAACGAAACACTATACTAACTACCAGTGACCAACCCCCAAGATCCAACCATTCCACTAATAATAGTACCAACCAATCCAATTACACAGATAATGCCAACTCCAAATTTCTGAAACAGGCACCTATAACTAGAAGCAGTAAGGATATGGAGGAAAGGAGGAGGAATGAAACTTATTTCTAATGCAATGAAAAGTACAGCCTATGGAATAGGTGCAGAAGAGGGCAATTTTACATGACTGTGATTCTTGATGAGGAGGCTGGGGAGGAGGATGAAGAGGTACTTGATTTTTCTAACTTGGAGGAGGATATAGGTGAACAGGAAGTAACTATATCGGCTCATGCCTTGACTGGCAACTACATGAAGCATAATAGCAAGGGCAAGTATCAGACAATAAAGGTTCAAGGGTTAATAAAGAAGCAGTCCGTTACAGTTCTTATTGACGGTGGGTCAACTCACAATTTCATTAACTCTGATGTTATCAAGAGATTAAAGGTTAAGACTCATTTGACAGATGCCTTAGAAGATTAAGTAGGCAATGGTCATAGGGTACAAGAGAACTCTTGCTATAAACAGTTGCAGTGGGTGATGGTAAGAACTGTGTTTACTGCAGATTTCTTATCTATGCCTCTTGGAAATTATGGGATAGTATTGGAGGTGCAGTGGTTGTCAACATTGGGAGATATCTCATGGAACTTTAAACAGCTCGCGATGAGTTTTTAATGGTAAGGACAAATGTTGTAGCTTCAAGGTATATCAGGACAACCAGTAACTTGGTTGAAAGAGACTATGCAATGTTTATTCAATTGGAAAAAGCTAAACCAAATCGGCTCTAGCTATGGTCCATTGAACTAAGCAAACAAGAGACCAGTGAGGTATGTTCACACCATCTTAATACACTGCTCTCTGAATTTAAAGATGTGTTTGCTGAACCTAAATCTCACCTGAAAGGTTTTTTGACCATAGTATAACCTTAAAAGAGGGATCACAACTTGTGAACTAGAGACCATATAGGTATGACCCTCTGCAGAAGGATATCATAGAGAAGTTAGTGAAGGAAATGATGGGAAACCATATTATTAGAGCTAGTACCAGCTTATATGCTTCTCATGTGGTTTTAGTAAAAAAATGATGATTCTTGGCATTTTTGTATTAATTACAGAAGGCTTAATATTATAACTGTGAAAATTTGTGTGATGAGTTACATAGAGCTAAATTGTTTTCTAAGCTAGATTTAAGGAGTGGCTATCATCAAATAAGGATGAGGAAAGAGCACATTTATAAAACTGCTTTCAAAACTCATGAAGGCTTATATGAGTTTATTGTAATGTCATTTGGTCTCACCATTGCACCAGCAACCTTTCAAGGGTTGATGAACAATGTTTTTTGGCCATTATTAAGAAAGTTTGTGTTGATATTTTTTTATGACATTTTAGTATACAGGCAGACTTGGAATGATTATCTAAAACATTTGAGAGAGGTCTTACAACTGCTTAGGCAACACACTCTTTTTGCAAAAAAGAGTAAGTGTACTTTTGGTAGTCAACAAGTATAGTACTTAGGACACTTGATTAATAAAGAAAAAGTGTATGCAAATCTAAGAAAAATAAAAGCTATGGTTGACTGGCCTACTCTAAATTCAGTAAAATCACTTAGAGGATTCCTTGGCCTCACAGGTTACTATAGGAGGTTTATACAAAATTATGGGAAAGTCAATAAACCACTGACTAACCTCTTATAGAATGATGGATTTCAGTGGACTGAAGCAGCAAAAAAAGCTTTTAACAATTTGAAACACATGATGACCCAGGCCCCTATTCTGGCAGTACCTGACTATTAGCAACCTATTATGGTAGAAACAGATGCCAGTGGCAATGGCATTGGAGCTATGCTTTTATAGTGAGGTTACCCTATAGCCTTCCCTAACAAGGCTTTTGGTCCAAAGCATCTAAGCTCTATCCACCTATGAAAAGCAGTTAATTGCAATAGTCTATGATGTCCTAAAATGGAAACAATACTTACTTGGTAGGCATTTCATTATACAGACTGACCATCAGCCTCTTAAATACATGCTGGAGAAAAAGGAATGTAATCCTATACTATAGAAATGGCTCCCAAAGTTAATGGGAATGGATTATGAAATCCATCATAAGAAGGGGAAGGAGAATGTAGTAGCTGATGCACTCTCCAGAGTTGAGCACTAGAAAGAAGTTCAAGAAACTGAGGCAGTTATCTTTTTAGCAATATCAACAGTTAATTCTGTTATATTGCAAAAGTAATTGACAGTTGGAAAACTGATGAAGTTTTGAAGGAATTAGTTCTAAAGCTTCAAGCAGGATCTGTAATAGATTCAAAGTTTTCATGGCAGGAATGGTTGTTAAAAAAAAGAGCTAGTAGTAGGCAAAGATCCAGAACTGAGGAAGAAATTGTTGGATCTGTTTCATGCTTCATCTATTGGAGGCCATTCTGGGGTTCAAGCTACACTCAAAAGGTTACGAAATGTGTTTTATTGGAAAGGAATGCAAAGAGCTACTAGAAATCTAGTAAGGGAATGTGACATATGCCAGATATATAAGACAAAAACTAATGCATATCCTGGGTTATTGACACCACTTCCAATTCCTAAAAGGTTGTGGTCATCAATTTCTATAGATTTTATAGAGGGACTACCTGAGTTTGACAAGAAGAATGTAGTTTTAGTAGTGGTGGATAGGTTATCTAAGTTCAGTCACTTTATAGCCCTTAGACATCCATATACTGCTTTAACTATAGCTTAAGCCTTCATAGATCAAGTCTATAAATTTCAAGGCTTACCAGAAGATATAGTCTCAGATAGAGACCTTATTTTCATGTCTAGGTTTTGGACTAAATTGTTCAAAATCCAAGGAGTACAGCTCAACCATTCAAGTGTATATCACCCACAGTCAGATGGCCAAACTAAAGTGGTCAATACAACACTAGAAGCCTACATATGATGTTTTGCTAGGGACTGTCCTAAGTACTATTTTAAATGGCTTAGTTTAGCACAATACTGGTACAATACAAGTTATCATACCACTCTTCAGATGAGTCCTTATCAGACAATCTTTGGATAGGAACCACCTAGCCATATTCCTTACACAAAAGGTGATTCAGAGAATGATGCAGTGGATAGGTCACTGAGCGTCAAAGAATGGGTTATCTAGCTGCTTAAAGAAAATATTAAGAAGGATCATAACAGAATGAAAGTACAGGCAGATAGGCATAGAACTTAAAGAGCCTATGAGGTGGGCAACTGGGTGTATTTGAAGTTGTTGCCCTACAAACAACACTCTATTAATAGCAGTAAAATTCAAAAGCTTGCTGCTAAGTATTATAGACCTTTCTTGATACTAAAGAAAATTGGTCCTGTAGCTTATGCCTTACAACTTCCACCTTCTGCAAAGATATATAATGTCTTTTATGTATCCTTGCTAAAAACTCATCATGGCAGGCATGAAGTACAAGCTCAATTGCCTCAATTTTCTGAAGAGGGCTTGGTGAGTCTTGAACCTGTTAAAGTACTGGCCAAGAGAATGGTTAAAAAGAACAATAAGCCCTTAGTGCAGTTGTTAGTGGAATAGTCTCACACAGCTCCAGAAGATGCTACTTGGATGGATTACCGAGAACTGAAGAAGCAATTCCTTCAGTTTCATCCTTGGGGACAAGGATCCTTTGAAGGAGGAAGGACTGATATGAATATCAGACAAAACGTAGGGTAATTCAGATCACTAACTGAATCGTCTTAGTTGTACTAGCTGTTAGGAAGTCTGTTATAACTGTTGAAGGAATCTGTTTCGCTGTTGAGATTCAGTTAGAATCTAAGACGGTGAAGCAAGAAGCGTATATAGCTCTTGTGTAATTCTTGTAGAATCATCCAATTCATTAATGAAATGCAAAGTGTGAATCTTTCTCTCTCTCTCAGTCTCTTTCTCTCTCTGTTCTTTCTTCTTTCTCTACTGTAACTTCTTTTCTCAAGTCAGTTGTACCACCTAGAAAACCCATTACTCCTCATTCCAGTCAGACCCATGGTCTCTAATGATGGCGACTACTCCAAACCCAAATCCAGATCAAAGAAATCAATTTCGCCTCAACTTCTTCCACCCATCAATGGAGGGTGATTTGTTAGCAATTGTTTTCCATGACTCTTTCAGTCATTCGGCCAATATGGAGGGAAAAAGAAAGCGACGAAACTAGTAGTCTAGGAGAGAGGGAGAGAAAAAAAGAAGAGAACAAAAGTGAGAAATTTAAAAAATTCAATTCACATTTTGGGCCATAATTATAATTAGTATATTGTTCTACAATTCTGGTAACATGTCAATAATTATGAATGACTTTAATTTAATCAAAGATAATGAATGGTATTTAGCCACATCAGTTGGAGTACCTAGTGGGTACCTTACACTTCTCCAAAAAAAAGTTAATTTCTCTCTTATAAAGTAAGAGCAAATTCCATTTTTGCAGTTTTTTACCATATTCATTTGTAATTTTTTTTTAACCCACTTTCCTTTATTTTCTAGGTATTTTTAATGAAAAATAGCAGTACTCAATATTAAAATTATAAATTATAAATTATCTCCCAATAAAACATATTAATCAAGATAATAGTATTTTTGTTTTTGAACACTTCTGAAGTATATCTCTCATCAAATAGTATTTCCCTTGCCTTGTTTGAGTAAAAATATATTTACTAATTCAGACCCAATCAGCAACTAGCGATATTCAAAGTTTGTTTACTGTCTTACCAATTCCTCTGAGAAATCTAAACATTGTTTACAAAAGAGCATTTGGAATTGTAGAAACTAAAAACTTTGCCAAAAACAAAAACATTTCTATGGCTTTGTTCACAACAGAGCATCCCTGGGTAACTAATTCCTCTTTACTTGGAAGTTAAAACTAATGAAAGTCAATTAGCTATAAAGTATAAAACGTATACTAATTAGTTGTTGATATTCTATATCATTTTAATTTGTGAATTATACATGATTAAAATGAAAATTTATATTTCTCTAGAATCTTATACTAGATTTACAAATGGGGGAGCAACGATCATAACCAAATTGATTGACAAAGGAGTTAATACTCATATGACTATATTCTTGTCGTGACAGAAGAAGGAATGTTGTCTGAGGCAAAATCATTTGGACATGATGCTGACTCAACTTTGTACGAGTTTTCAGAAAATCTCCATATCAATAGAGTGAACAAGCACTCCATCATCCTCCCACTTCACATCTTTGGCCTCCGGATCCTTTCCTATTAGCTGAAGAGGTACATCTAGAAGCGGTGGACTCTGCATATAAACAGATAACAAGTTACTGGATTGATAACTGACATGCACAACCTTCCTATTATTGCTCTGTAAATATTGAACAAAATTTACTTGAAGGCCTTCCAAATATACCAGTCTCTCCAATAACCATTCAACAATGAAAGATAAAGAACTACCATGCAACGGATTAAAGGCCAATTAATTCCACGGAAGAAAGGGTGTTCTTTGATTTCATTGGCACCCGTTCTAGATCCCAAACGGCTAGCCGGGTCTCTTTGCAATAAAGCATTGATCAACTGCCTAGCTGCAAGACTTACCTGAAAATTTTATAGAAGTAATATCAGATGCTGCAAGACTTATCTTATTAATAAGATAAATCTGAAATTAAATGGGTTTTCGCATGAATGCTATCTCTAAGGCCACTTTTTAAGGTGATATATTTACACAGTTTTTTGTATTTGATCTTGTTAATAAAAAAATTAATAAATTGGTACTTTTAAATATTCCAAGTACCAACCACTACATTTATTACATTATAACAAGTATTCTTAGGCCACCGCTTAGAAATCCCAAAATATAGTGCTAAACAATTATTTTCAAGATGCATCTTTCAATAAAGCCATACAATATTGCAGAATCATTTGCATATGTACATATATATGTGTATCATGTATTTTCTGGGCATCCAATGTTAGGAATCAGCCTCACAGCCATGTTTACCAATATTATGAGGAATTTGGCATAATAGTTTGACGTGTTTCTAGCTTCTTGGAGATAAGAGTTAAGACATAAAGCAGCTACTCTAGGTTGTTTTCTGTTGAAAACATATTAGTCCTACTATTATCATTTTACCTGGATGCTACCAGTTTTATGAGAATTTTGGCATTACAGTCTGAAGTGTTCCTAGTTTCTTGCCAATAAGACTTGAGAATAAAAGGAGGTACTCTAGGTTGTTGCTGTCTAAATATTACTAAGTACTACGATCAACATTTTACCGGGATGCCACTCGGGAAGGTAAGATCTTTGTGCAAGATGTTGGCAAATGTCTTCTGCCTATTTTTCCCCCTGAATGGTGTACGACCATACAGCATCTCATACAACAATATTCCTGAATTCCAAACAATGAATGAAATAAATTTGATATACCAGTCCCCATATCATTTTTTTCTCTTCATTTGACAAAAAAGTACACAAAAAAAATGTTAACAAATTTAAATAAAACAAAGGAGCAAGATGCATTAAGTGCCTCTTAGATGAGGAAAATCAAAAAGGGAAATGTTAGATTGAAAACACTTGAGGTCTCACCTTAAATTTCAACCTTGAAAAGAGAGAATTTGTCCACTTACATGTACTTTCGTGCTTAATGCAGTTTGCACTATTTTTTATTTGTTAAATTCTAGATTTTGTTCCTCCTTTTTTTTTTCGTCATTGAGATCAAAACCATAGATATACAACATATGAAGAAAAGTTGATATTTTCCTTTCTTTTCTTAGGTTGATATTCTTCTAGCATACAAAAGATAAGAACCTAACCCAAAAATTTGGAGTTGGCAACATAGACTTTTACAAAACTACTTGGTATCCTCCACATGGACTCTTGTAATATTCAACCTATCAACAATTACACTCTGTTCTAAACCTTTTACACTCATATCATTCCCACTTCCACCCTAATCATTCTTTGTCTTCTTGTTATTTTCTTATCCGCCTACTTGATCTCCTCACTATTCCGCATAAGGGCATTTCGCATTTCTATAGTGTACAAGGCAAACCATCTTGAGCAATTCTGCCTCATTTCATCTTCAATTGGACACCATAAAGTATTGTCATTCCTTCATTCCTATTTTATTTATTTATTCTAGTTTTGGAGATGTTACCTTTTAATGGTGCAAAACTTCATACCATAAAGGATGCTGATATTCTACTAGACATCCAAGACAAAAATTTAACTTCTTTCAAAGCTTTTATAAGAGAAATATGTTTTGTTATTCATTCACTTTTCCTACTCCTAATTGTCTATTATAATACGTTAAGTAGTACAACTGGAACAGCCTAAGCCTTCTCCTTGTTTTGCTTGAACTTGGAACAGTTTCGTCCGTAATACTGACCACGACAATCATGATTATAGTTATCAGTGCCAGTAAGCGTGGAATCAGAGAATGAAAGCGCTATAACAGGTAAGAGATTTTGATATCATAGGAAATATATATGATTAATTATAGCAATTATACATCTATGATCAAACTCATCTTTAGAGGCATTACAGTGAACACATTTCATAAACATAACTCTGAAGTCTGTTATTAAATAGAGAAAAATTATTAAAACAATTTCCGATAGAATTGTAGAAGCACTCACCAAGAGCCCACCAATCAATGGCGCTGCTATGGCTTGCTCCAGTAATAATTTCCTGAAATAAAGTACCTGTAAGAACTTTTGGAAAAGAAATTGGAGGATAATAAAACTAATTACAAATTATTAATTGAAATTTATAATGGAATATAAAAATCAATATGGTCACTATCATATGACACGTGATTTTTATTAGTGCAGGTCTCTCTAGTTAGAAGTAGTAAGGATATCTAAAAGGCAGACATTCTCCAAATACCACTTTGTTAAGTTAAATATGCAAATTTACACTAGGATGTCCTGAGACATACAAAAATCCGATACCAAGTGGCTCCTGCTAAATTATCAAATATGGGGCACTTTATATGAGTCATATTTACTGATGAAATACAAAAGTGGTTTCAGAACAGGATTTCAATCTTTTTGGAAAATAGATGTGTTATTTCTTCTTTACTGGCTTTTCCCAGTAATGCATGCCTCATTTAGCAATGTTATTTATTGATGTCTTCTTTCATTGTGCATAAAAAAATTGTTGCATCAAACTGTTCATTTTTGCTGCACATCAAAGTTTGCTCCCGTCATTACCAGCTTTCTATGACCTTGCCACTGCTACACTTCTCAAACGCAGCTCTTACATCTACAAATTCATGTCTTGAGGATTATCTAAGAATTCTAGTATAAAGAACCTAAAATGTGACTTTCTGATAAGCTAACCAAGATATATAAGAGCATAGCAAGAAGTGAAGTGAATAATTAAGGCGCCAACCTACAGCAGCTACTAAAACAAAAGAGTTGTCCAATCAGTAAGGAGAGTTGAAATTCACCATACAGGAGCAATGTATTCTTCAGTTCCAACAAATGAATTTGACTGTGTAACAGGTTCTGCAACAAATAATGGTGGTGGTTGACTCCGTGATCTCCTATTACCAGGCAGTGAATGCTTTATAATCTGCATAAACCGTTGCCAATTTAAGCAGCTGATAAGGATGAAGGATCAACCATCAGGCAGAAAGAAGAACCTAGAAAGACTAGTGTCTATATTCACAACATAAATGATGCACACTTAACAATAATATGGGTGAAAGGAAGATATCTGGCTATTAAAAGTATGCTCACAACTCACAAGAAGATCTTATTTATATCTCGACTAAATGTCCCTGAAAAGAGCAATAAAATCCTCCAACTCATGATCCAATAAAAAGTGCAGTGCATCATTCCCTTCCAGAGAAAAGGAAACATACTTGGGGTTTACAGGATGTCATGAAAGATAAATCAAAGTCAGTTAATACAACGTGCCCATCCCTCTGAAGCAAGATATTTTCAGGCTTTAGGTCCCGATAAACTATTCCTGTACAAGGCCATTAAAAGGAAAATGGTAATGAGAAAATAAAATAAGATATTTATTTATCATAATTGGAGCATATAATAGTGTCAAATAAAATTGAGAGAGGAAAAAGGTTGTAGCTTGATTTATCAAGAACTACACCATAAGCTTTATTTATATTAAAACAACCCATGTAAACACTGTGATACTTAACACAAACATATATTCTCTAGCACTCCCCTCAAACTTGAGCATATATGCTCAAGCATGTACAAGTAATATCCAAGTATTAAAACTCACAACACTTCCCCTCACATAAAACAATCTAATAATAAATTAAGCTTCATTTGACCCCGTGCTTGAACAAAAACTAAATGCACAACAACCATGTGCATTGTTGGTTCCACCCAAAGCAACTTAAAAGCCACATGGCAATAACAACATCCGCCGACAACTTCTCTAGTCGAAAAACATAGTCATACAACTTTGGCGTCGGCGATGCAAACAACAATGAAAAGGGAATGTGTAAATTGTTCACCTATGACACGATTCACCCTATAGCCATCAAAACCTAAAACAAAAAGATAAGAAGGGGAGGTTTAAGCTATCAAACCCTAAAGTGAAAAGATAAGAAGAGAAGGTTTGGGCCATCATATTTTATGGAGACTAGGGTTTACGACAAAGAAAGCTAGGTTTAAATCAAACCTGCTTTGATACTATGTTCAATAAAATAGAGAGGAAAAAGGTTGTAGCTTGAATTATTAAGGACTACACCATAAGATTTATTTATATTAAACCAATACCACAAGACTACCACATCTAAACAATTTGGGCTTAACATTGACATATATTCTCTAACAAATAGCATCATTCAGGCAAGCTTTCTACTCCATGGATATTAACCGATATAATATATGTATCAGCAATTAAGCTATGAATATGATAGTGATCGCACACAATATATTATCTTTGAGATTAAGATATTAGGACCAACCATTCAATGAAACTATATAATTATTATTTACCAAGAAATACAAGAAAAAGTTATTATTTACCAAGAAATGCTCGAATGAAATATGCACATACAAGATTCTTATCATACTCCTCCACGTTTGAATACAAGATAATGAGGCAAAATAACAAATTATACAGGTTAATTCAAATCATGGAATTTTTAACAAAAGTACCTAAACAGTGGAGATATTCCAAACCAATGATCACTTCTGCTGCATAGAACCTGGAGATTTGATAAAGGTTAGAAATGTAGTATAAATTCCAGATTATAATGTTAGATGTTCATGATGATTGAATGTTGGGGAGTTAAAAAACAACACCCGCATAAGATGTGAAAGGCTAAAATGCGAATGTTAAGATAGATGACAGAACATACAAGAATAAATAGAATACGAATAAGGAGATACGTAGGAAGGTTGAGGTTGCACAAATTGAAAAGAAAATAAAAGAGAACTGCTTATAGTGATTTGGACATATCTAATGTAGACCAACGGATACTATAATTCGTAGAAGTGATTTGGTGCAAGTGGAATGGGATGGACGTGATAGAGGAAAACCAAAAATTAGATGGGAATAAGCCATTGAAAAGGATATGTGATGAAGAACCAACTGATAATATAATTGAAAGGGACGATCGAGAATGTAATACAAGGGATCATTATATAAACTCCCTTCAAAACCTTAATAGCATAAAATGTAAATCTAGAGTCTTAATAAAAAGAAAACTCTAATAATATAAAGATAAATCTAGAGTTTAAAAAGTAAACTAATAACTCCTAATAATACTAAAATACTATTAATGTATCTCTAATTCTAATATTACATAATTTAAATATTATTAAATTATAAATCATAAATCTTATTACTTCGTTCTCCACCTTGGACATCACTGAAAATAATACATTGGATAGATGTGAATATAGGAAATGTATTCATGTAGCTAACTAGTTTAAAATTTAAGATGTCGTAGAGTTTAGTTCAGGTGAAATGGAAAATTAGTCTTTTTTTGAAAAATGTAGTCTATTTCAATTTTAATTATGTTCAGAAGCCTAAGAGTGTTAGCAACAATGATACAATTTTATTTTCCTTTTAAATGTTATCAAATAATAATTCAATGCTTTTCTGGTATAAATGCTAATATAAAGATTAGAAAACACCTTGCCGATTCTTCTTTAAGCAATTTCATAGGTTGCTTGTCAAGCAAGGCAAACAACTCTCCACCAGGGCAGAAATCAGTTATCAAACAAACGTGTGTAGAAGTCTGAGAAGATAAAAGTGAAATCAGTATCTTGGGTATCTTTATACATCAGAATAATAATATAGACATAAATATGAATTTATACTATATAGCTGAGCGAAGTCATTATGCTGATGTAATAAGATCTTGCCATTTGACAACTTCTAACATATTAAATAGATTATTTATATGCACTTACACAAAATACCATATTTATGTATCTCAATTGCTCATTAGTTTCTTAAATAATTTAGTCCATTCAATTTAATTACTGAGGTATTTAATTAAGTATTAATGCGTATTGAATATGACTTTCTATAGCTATAACCCGAATCTATATAAATTATATAAATAAAAATGAAATAAAGTTGTACTACTTCTATCCGATTGGATTTGTCACTTTGTTATTGAATCAAACACATAGAGTACAAGAAATGTAAATTTTTATAATAACTTTTAGATAAAACAATTTTTTTTGGAATTGACGCCAAGTTTTTAATAAAGCTAAATTTTAATTTAATCGGTGGGATATGCGGGAAAAATAATAATTGTAATGGGACAAATCAAAAGAAAAAAAGCGACAAATCTAACGGAACGTAGGAAGTATGAGTGTAGGAAAATCCCATCTTAATACAAATTATTCTACCACCACTGGGAAATGCTAAAGTTTATTATTCTTGGAATAATAGATCAAAATAAACTAAATATTTAAGGTGTAGCAACATATACTTATGGATTTTATTTACTCAAGAAGTATGCTAAGGAGCAACAATATTTTCGGCATAACTATAAACAGTCATTACAAACTCTTGTACATTGTGCATAACATATCCTAGCATAAAATATTTGAACCAGAAAAAGAAAGAAAGTGGTCATGCACTATATTATGATATATAAATTCGAAATATAAGGGAAATAATGTTAAAAAGATGAGGCAGTTTGCAGCATATAGTAAGACTTTGTCCTCCTCCTAGAATAATGTTTAGCAAGACTTTGAGCGGGATAAGTAGAATGCATAAGTTGAGATGATAAGGGGAGATACTTTGTTGAACTATCGTCACACTTGTACTTGTCCTGTTATTGGTTATATTGGTCTTCCTTATTGCTGCTAGAAAATGGGGAGGAACCTTTGTTGAACTCCCAAACTCTGTATACATCCTATAGATCCTCTACAACATTCCTTGTCTTCCGTGTCTACTTGGACGGAATATTTTTTTTTTTTTAATCCAAGATGAGCATATTCATTCTGTAGCTGATCTCTTACAAGATCAATTCGAATTGGCTCAGGTTCGTTTAGAAAATATGGTTAGAGGAACTATATATAGATCAACAGATAGTGCCTTGAGAGAATGAATTAAAGCTCTTCCTACTGGGAAAAAGAAAATAAAAATGAGTCTTTAATCTCAAACAGAAAGTCAGTGGGTCTATAGAGAGATTCATGGCAAGTTGGATGCAAATGACTTAGACTTATTTGATGGACTATATGAACCATTTTTTTATTGGAGCTAGAGAGAATTCCATACGAGTACTCCTCTGTCCTCCAACCAATATAGGAAGACAATTGCAGCAACTCAATGTAAAGAATGCCTTTCTCCATAAAGAATAGGAAGAAGGAGTGTACGTGGTGATCCTCTTGATTTCTCTTGCTAAAAGACAGAGGAACAGTATTTAGATTGAAAAGTATTTGTATAGTTTAAGGCAATCACCTATATCCTGCTTTTCCAGATTCAACAAGGCTTTGTTAGAATATGGATATTGGTGAAGCAGTCCAAGTCACACTATGTTCATTAACCATCTAAATATTAAGATCACTGGCCTTATTGTGTATATTGATGATAGAGTGTTGACAGCAAGTAATTGCATTATAGTGGCTTGATCTCAGAAGGGTATCTTCACATGCTAAGGAAACTAGTATTGTGAGATGCAAACTGGAAATTCCTATTGAGGCAAACCATCATGAGAAGTTGCGACAGAGTCGTGATTAATACTATACTAGAGATTGATCAGAGACTGATTTATCTTTCTCAAACTTGACCAGACATTGTATATTTGTATATGTTGCTCTTTCCCACTGATATGTAGTCTAATGTATTCTAAATCTAAAGTACTCAAAATCTGCTCCTCGGAAAGGATTTCCTTTCTCAATCATGGTCACATGAAGATGGGTTCTTGTTGAAGCCAACTGAGATGGGTCACCAGATGCTAAAAGTTCACATCAGGACATTATACCTTTATTAGAGGTACTTGGTCACATGAAAAAGCGAAACAATACACTCAATGGCACATGGGGGTGTGCAAGCTCTTATGACATAAGAAGTTGATGCAAAATCTAGTAATAGCAAATGGAAAGAATCTCTTTCTTCAACAAGGATGCCATCAATACTGCTCACAATTGAGTTAAACGTGACAAACTGAAACAAATACACTGAGATGACGGACATTTCATTAAAGAAAATCTGCTGTATACTAATTTAAGGTTTGAGTTAGTCAGCTGATGCTTTTAGATGCCTTACCAATAAGGTCATCCCACGTTCGCAAGATAGGCATGAGAAATCTACACAACAGTAAGGGCTTTATATGTGCACTTTCTTCCTCTATGTTTCAATACGATTATAGGAGTGTGTCAGCACATATATAAATTACAATTCTTAATTGTATATTTCCCATTTCTCTCCCTCCCTATATTCCAACTTCACGTTAAACACTCCTGTTCAAATGCTTAATCCATTAAGAATTTGAACAGGCAAACAAACTAATATAAAGCACCAAATTTGAATCATTTTAAGACTCTAAATTCAAGATAAGAACAGGCCATTGCTCAGTTCTCAAACTTTAAGCAAATTGGTGGGTGGTTCCTTTCCTTAACCGGAAGCAGCTTCTTAAAATAAATATTTAATTAATCTTAACCCTAAATGCAACTTTACCTTAAGTGTCCTGTTTTACTCTCAACTAGCTACAAACTACATCCAGTTCCTATTATTTGCAGTTACTGATGGAAGCATTTTACCTTCTTGAAATTGTACCGAATAAGTGCTCAGAGATTTCAAGTTAAAAACACAAAATTGGCAAGAAAAATAGATACCTGAAAAGAAGTGTACAGTGTGGGAAGAAATGGATGATCCAGCAATGATATAACTTCCCTTTCAATGCATGCACGATGAACCTGTTAAGAAATCATGAGAATTATGTATCTGTTCATAAAATCCATGATATAAAGAAACTATGCCCTACTGAGACAAGCTAAAAAGAGCTTTCTCATGTTGACAGGCTCAGGTGTACATGCACCTCATTCTCAATTGCTTGTAAACTACTGTGCAATATATATTTCTGCATTTTGAATTATAAGCTGTTAGGAAGAATGCATTTTGTCTTCTACTAATTACTTCTTTTAATTGTTTTGTACAAAAATCAAACATCCACGAAGCCATTGTGACAGAGCAAGATGATTAAACTGCTAAATTAAAGAGGCCCTGCGGAAGTGTTGTCTTACAATGGAAGGAAATCACACAACAATTCAATTAATATAATAGTTTTTGGTCTCCTGATTAATTAAGCATTTATATATGCAACTTGTAACCCAAATACCTAATTACCTATGACCCGAACTTGGCCCCCGAGTAATCTTATTGATAGTATAAAATTCCAATTTAAAATTAATACTACAAAATCACAATTCTCTAATGAACTATCCGAAATCCCAAATTGCCAAACAAACCCCAACTATAAGAAATCTCTAACTGTAATTACAGAACTGAAAACCGTAACATTTAATCCCAATGCTTGCAATAATTCCTGTCAATGATATCCTTGGAAGAGATAGCTACGGATATTGATACAGATAAGCTAGAATGGTAAAGGAGAGCTCAGGTGAGGAATCCAGAGACTTCAAACAGGGATCACTATCAAGCCCAAACAATGTATTCAGACTAATAACTTGAGTTAGCCAGTCATTAAATACTTTAACTGCAGCACCTGACCATGGACCAGTTACGTAGTTGAATGGTATGACTTTGAACAATCTACTAAAATAATATAGGTAAGATCCACAAATCTACTTCCAACACCTATCTTCCAGTATAAGCCACATAGCAGCAGAAAGGCCTTCTCTGTGAGTCTGTGACAAGTCTTCCGATAAAGGGATTTGTACTTGCCAGTGGAAATGTGCAGTTAAATATTGGGTGAAGTTTCAACCCAAACAACAACACTAGAATAGAATAGGTCCAATCGTTTGGCTCTAGCAGACATGATATTATTCAAGGATATGGAAAATAAAAGGAAAGGCCCCTTTAAAAAAAAAAAACATATTAAGAAGATTCTTCACCATTGATTATCATTATGAGCAAGGTGTGACAGATGTGAGAAGAGGAAAAATGTATTGATGTGTTTTCGCATAATTAAAACAGGGACTGATGTATGGATATGGTAGATCTTTTGAGCACGTACAAATTTATCATGATTATACATATGATGTTTCTTCAATAATCAAGAGAAATAGAGAGATGCTGAACCCACAAATAGAACTGTAGTTCTTTTATATATACAAACCTTGTTACGATTCAGCATTACAGACTTTTCCATTGCCTTCATTGCATACAGTTCACCTGTACCTTGCAGTTCCACCAAATGAACACTGTAACAAAAATAAAATAGTACCTTGATAAAAAGAAAAGCCCTCTCCAACCAGGACACTGATAGAACTTGAAGACACAAGATCCAAACATAAGAAAATTATATTGAAGATGAGATGGCACAGTTTCTTCACCTATAATCTTTCTTTGTCACAAAGGAAGTTTAATGTATAGCATAAAATAGAAGGTATAACTCTAATATCACTTAGTAATTGACTAATCTGCAAAATAACCTACTTTAGATAGGTAACCACCAATTACCTTAGTTGAGTTTTGGGGAAAAAATCTTGTTGTATTATCAAACATTACAACCTATGATATATATAGTCCTAAAAGATAAATATTGAAATACCCCCCTATGTAACTAAGTATTTACATCCAATACTCTTACTCAAGATGGAGCATAGATTTCTCTCATGCCCATCTTGCAAACAATATAGGATGAAAATCACAGTTACCAAGACCTTTTGTGAAAACATCAGCTAATTGGTTCTCCAACCTTACAAAAGATATACAAATAAGCCTCGAGACTAGTTTTTCCTTAATAAAATGTCTATCAATCTCAATATGTTTTGTATAATCATGTTGAACTGGGTAGTGAGCTATGTTGATAGTTGCGGTGTTGTCACAATACAACAGAAGAGGTTTTTCTTCAGTTAATCTGAGATCTTCTATTAACTTCTTAAACCATAGCAACTTACACGTCCCAGAGTCATCGCTCTGCTGTAGCACTAGATTTAGCAATCACAGTATGTTTCTTGCTTCTCCATGACACTAGATCATTGTCATCAAGATCGCGAGTTAACTCATAAGATCGTTAGATCTTACGATCTCACAAATCCTAAACGATTCAAAACATGTCAAAATCGTAATTTAGCAAGATCGGAGTAAGATTGGTAAAATCCGCTATAAGATGGTAAGATTGGTAGGATTGGCACGATCTTACTGATCTTGAAAAAAATCATCATGGACTTTTTTTTGGGGTTAGATTGGCTTTTTTTCACCATTGGGCTTCTATAGACCATCCTAGTAACTTAATCCAAGACCATTACCACACATTCTCAACCTCTCTTTCTAAGAAAACTAAACCCTATCTTCCATACCTCACCTCCATCTTCCTCCCCCTTATCTTTTTTGGCTATCTTTATAATCTGCATCACATTTTTTTTATAAATATTATTTATATATTATATCACATAACCAAGTTTATGATAGTTTCTTACCTATCCTAGAAAAATAAACTAATTATTAAATTAATATATGCTTGGTAGTTTACAATCTATATAGTAATTTATTATTTGTAAATTTTTTGGTCATGACGTGGATATTTATTATTTATTTTGCTCTTATGTATAACATTATAACTTATTACAAGTATTTAAGAGGTATTTTACAAATTTTGTAAAATCTTACGATTCGATCTTGTAGACCTTCTATCATCCCAGTTAAGATCTCCATCTTGGCAACCTTGCACTAGATTCTTACCAACAAATATGCATTATCCTAAAGTATATCTCCAATCATCAAATGAATTAGCTCAATCTGCACCTGTATAAGCTTCCAATTTTAGGCTTTTATGATTTTCAAAGAGGAGTCCCTTCCCAGGTACATATTTCAAGTATTGCAATATGCGATGAACTGTATCCAAGTGAGCAGAATAAGGATCATACATAAACTAGTCAACCACATTTATAGCATAGGCTGTGTCTAGACGAGTTTAGGATAGATAAAGCAGCTTTCCAACTAATCGTTGGTATCTCTCTCTCTCAACACATTCTTCATCACCACTTTTTAACTTTTGGTTTGCTTCAATAAATTTGTCTGCACCTGCTCCTCTAGCAGATCAAGAACATACTTCCTTTGATATAGGAAGATACCCTTTTTAGAATGAGCAACTTCGATCCTAAGAAAGCAACTAAGCTTCCTCTAGATCCTTGATTTCAAATTCTCTGGCAAGATGAATTTTTAGCTTGCACATCTCTGTAGATTATCTTCTGTCACAATTATATCATCAACATAGACAATAAGAACATTAATTATTTTGTTACAATGTTTATAAACATAGTGTGATCAGCATTACTTTTTTGGTACCCAAAGGAAATCACTTTCCAAAATCTATCAAACTAAGCTCGAGGTGACTGTTTGAGGCCATATAGGAACTTTCTCAACATGCATACCTTCCCTTCAGTCTTTTGACAAAAGAAACCTAAAGGAATCTCCATATAAACTTCCTCTGCAAGATCTTTATGCAAGAAGGCATTATTCACATCCAATTACTGCATATCCAATCAAGATTCACTGCACAAGAGATAAAAACTTTGATAGAATTCAACTTGGCAACTAGAGTAAAAGTTTCTTCATAATCCACCCCAAAAGTTTAAGTGAATCCCTCTACAACAAGTCTC
Organism: Quillaja saponaria; assembly: GCA_029379385.1. Classification (NCBI taxonomy): domain Eukaryota; kingdom Viridiplantae; phylum Streptophyta; class Magnoliopsida; order Fabales; family Quillajaceae; genus Quillaja; species Quillaja saponaria. Next base: position 20,891,152 of record CM055606.1, read on the forward strand.
GCTTTGTATCTCTCAATTGTCCCATCAGCTTTCCTCTTAGTGGTAAAGACCCATTTATAGTCAACTGTCTGTTCTCCTAGAGGAAGACTAATAAGTTCCTAAGTATTATTTTTAGACAAGGCTTCATTTCTCTAACCATAACATCCTTTCATTTAGGTTCAAAAAGTTCTTCTTTCCAACCCTGTGGAATAGATATAGAGGACAAAGAAGACAAGAAAACTCTATAAGATGGAAACTTGAATTATATGAGACATAATTAGAGATATGAGAATGAGTACATGCTCTGATTCCTTTTTCTGGTTGCAACAGGGAGATCAATATCATAAATATATAAGAGTATTTCAAGGTAAATTTGCAGAAGAAGGAAGAGCAAGATCTGGAGACTTACAATTCAAAAGAGCTTGCATTGAGTGTGGAACTGAATTCGAGATTGACTTTTGGCTAGGTAAAACAATTTTGATTGTTATAACTTTATGTTTTCTTTGATTATATGTAAGTAAATTATCATTTTCCAGCCTCATAAGGCCCTTATTGCCATTAGATTCACCATCATTTCTATTCTCAACCTCCAATACACTCTCCTTATTTACAACCTCTTCATTTTCCTCCTCCATGTTACTTTCTTTCAAAGATGATATTCTCTCCCTTGATTTCTATAAGTCAACTCCACGGATGATATCCACTCCACCTGACCTACATGAGTCAACTCTTTCTTACTGTTGACTGTACATATTGTGTAAAAAGGGTATAAGTGTACTTACTCTTTTAAGAGTATATAACCTAGTTTGTAATTTTGTGAATAATATATCAAGATAAGTTTTCTCTCAAAAACCAACTTGGTATCAGAGCAAAAAAGAGAAACCCTGCCTGAAGAAGTCACTGCCGCCACAAACCACCTGCTTTGCCGCCTCCGGCAACCTCCCGCCACCGCCGCCTCTGGCAGTTTCGGGCAACTGTGACCAGAATTAATACCGCCAGACGATTCGCCCAGTCCCCGTGAACAAAACCCCTAAGGTATTGCAAGGATTCGATCTCATTCCAAAGAGTAATTTCAGTTCTTTGGTTAGTGACCTAGGTTTGCAATTTTCTGAAATCCTTCGATTCCTCTGGTTTTTCGCTGGTTTCTTTCCCTCTTTTAGCCTTCTTAGACATCGGCTAGAGTGTTAGAAATACCCTGTAAGGCTGACTTGGAATAGGAAGAAGTTTTTTGGGAGTTTGTTCTGTTTTTCTGTCTGCTGGCTGCGCTTTCTGTTTGCTGGCTGCATTCTTTGGCTTTTTTTCTGGGCTGGCTGGTCATGGGTCAGTCATTGGCTGTCTGATTGCAGGTTATTTGGAATTGGGTTGTTGATTTGGAGTGGTTTCTTGATTTTCTTGGCTGTTTGGGTATTTATCTTGGCATTTTCTTTCCTTGAATATGTCCGAGGAGGTTCATAATGACTCTCAAGCTGGGAATGTTAGTAGTGGGTGTGGGAGTAGGGTTGGAGCCCTAATTGATAATCCCTCCCTCCAAATTAGCCCGGTAAAGCTTGATGGAAACAATTTTCTAGCTTGGTATCGTTCTTGTCTGTTGTTTATTCAGGCACGTGGATTACATAGTTATATCACTGGATGCAAAGCAAAACCAGCCACTACGGATTCATTATATGAACAATGGATTGCTGAAAAGTCCTTGGTAATGTCTTGGTTAATCAATTCTATGCAACCACAAATTTCCCTTGGTTATCTATTGCTTGATTCGGCCTATAAGATTTGGACAGCTGCAAGCCAAACTTACTCTCATGTTGGCAATGATATCCAAGTGTTTGAACTGAGGAAGAAGCTTCATGCAACTAAACAGGGAGATTTGATTGTGACCCAATATTTTGCTAAACTGAGTGCCTTATGTCAGGAACTTGACTATTATCAGGAATATCAACCAGTACATTCCAAACTTGAGACAAACATATGCTTATGTACAATAAGAAGAAAGTAGAAGGACTGCTATGCTTTATATGGGAACCCATGAGAGGTCTGCCATGGTTACCAATGCTGTTCAGAGGGAGTTTAGAGGAGGTCAGACTAGAGGTAGTGAGTTAGGGATGAGTAGTGACAAGGATCATCTACGAAGTGATTATTGTGGTAAGTCCCGCCATACCAGAGACACATGCTGGAAGCTTCATGGTCGTCCAACTAGAGGACGTGGTGGTCCGAGTACAGGTCCATCTAGATCACAAGCTCATTTATCTAATACTTCGGAGCCTTTGGCTAGTGAGAACTTTGACTCGAACACCCTCAAAAAGGATGTGCTGCAACGTCTCAGGTGGTTGATGTCTAAATTGTACTGCAAATCCTCCGATGCATCTTCCTCTAATCTTGCTGAATCAGGTATCCATAAAATTGCTCTTACTGTTCATTCCTCTGTTGGTTTAGAACCTTGGTTTATTGACTCAGGAGCTTTCGACCATATGACTGGTACTTCTAGTAGTTTTTCTTCCTATATTCCTTGTTCAGGTAAAGAAAAGGTTCAAGTAGCCAATGGTTCTCTATCTTCTATTTCGGGGAAAGGTTCAATTCATTGTACACTTACCTTGACCTAATCTTCAGTTCTTCATGTTCCTAATTTCTCAAATAATCTTTTATCTATTAGTGCCATCACTAAAACTCTCAATTGTCGAGCCATATTTGATTATACTTCTTGTGTTTTTCAGGAGCTGGGAAAGGGAATAACGATTGGCTATGGTAAAGAGCGTGATGAACTCTATGTTTTGGAATTTGATTCATGGCCTTTATTGAACATTGGTGGTTAGGATTTTCAGAGCAACTCCTCTATTTAGGACATCTCAGCAAGAACAACTTCAGTGGCATCGCCGTTTAGGACATCCAACAAACCATGGTTCTGGGGAACATGTTTCCCGAATTACTTAAGCATTGTACTCTAAATAGTTTGACATGTGATGCATGTGAATTTGCTAAACACACACGTGCTTTTCATCCTTCAATGAATAATAAGAATACTTCCCCTTTTATGCTTATTCATTTTGATGTATGGGGTCCTAGTCGAGTTGTCTCTTTATCTGGATATACAGAGATGCGTACAAAGAATGAGGTGTTTACCTACTTCCAAACATTTCACAAAATGATTAGGACTCAATTTGATGCTAAAGTGAAAGTTCTGAGAAGTGATAATGGTACGGAGTATACAGAGAGAATCTTTATTATCTTTGTGACCATGACATAATTCATCAAACTACTTGTGTTGATAATTCTGATCAAAATGGTACTGCAGAACGAAAAAATAGACATATACTTGAGGTGACAAGGTCGTTACTGTTCGCCATGGATATGCCTAAAACTTATTAGGGGATGCAGTTTTGTCTGCAGCTTATCTTATCAACCGTATGCCATTACGTGATCTCGATTTTAAGATACCTGTGGATCTTCTCCTAGGGAATTCTTCATTCATTGTGCCTCCTAAAGTCTTTGGATGTGTCTGCTTTGTGCATGATCATCGAAAAAATCTCAGTAAATTTGACCCTCGTGCTCTTAAATGTCTATTTATTGAGTGCTCTGCAACTCAAAAAGGATACAAGTGTTATCATCCACCTACTAGGAGGACTTATGTTAGCATGGATGTTACCTTTTGAGAATCAGAGGTCTATTACTCCTCGTCATCTCTTCAAGGGGAGAATTATAATGAGAAAGAGTTGACTCATTTAAGTCAGGGGGAGTGAATATCATATTTGGAGGAGAGTAATACGGAAGGGGGAAGGAAAGAGACCGTAAATGAAGAAAGTATACTAGAGGTTGAAACTGAGGTTGGAAAAGAGAAAGATGGTGAAGCCAAAGCACCTGTAGGCAGTGGGACTCCTATAAGACTGACAAAAGATGAGTTGCTCATGTACAGTTGAAGAAAACAAAGAGTTACAACCACTAAATGTGTTTTACCTAGCCAAACGTTAATCCTAGACTTAGTTTCACAACCAACAGAAGTTCCTCCAAATTGTGAGTCTTTAGTTCCTGCCTTTACTTCTTCAAATTCTACTTATAATCCTCATGTTATTGATGATATTAATACTCCTATTGCAATTAGGAAAGGAGTCCGTTCATGTACTGAACATCCTATTTCTAACCATATATCTTATAGTTCTTTGTCTCCATCCTTTAAAACCTTTGTGTCTTCTTTGTCCTCTGTATCTATTCCACAAAGTTGGAAGGAAGCACTAACTGAACCAAAATGAAATGATGTCATGGTTGAAGAGATGAAAGCTCTTGTCAAGAATAATACTTGGGAACTTTCTAGCCTTCCTAAAGGAAAACGAGCAATTGGCTGCAAACGGGTTTTTACCATTAAAAGGAAGGCGGATGGGACAACTGATAGATACAAAGCAAGACTAGTTGCCAATAGATTCACTCAAACTTATGGGGTGGATTATTAAGAAACTTTTTCTCTTGTTGCTAAGATGAATTCCATTAGAGTTCTTATCTCTTGTACAGCCAATCTTGGTTGGGATTTGCAACAATTAGATGTAAAAAATGCATTTTTGCATGGGGATCTAGCTGAGGAAGTCTATATGGAGATTTCTCCTGTCTTTTCTTGTCAGAAAACTGAAAGGAAAGTATGCAGATTGAAAAATTCCTTGTATGGGCTCAAACAGTCTCCTAGAGTATGGTTTGAAAGATTTAGGAGGGCGATGATATCTTTTGGATACCAACATAGCAATGCTGATCACACAATGTTTATTAAGCATTACAAAGGGAATATTACTGTTCTTATTGTTTATGTTGATGATATAGTTGTGACAGGAGGCAATGCTGAAAAGGTATCTAAACTTAAAAATTACCTTGCTAAAGAGTTTGAGATCAAGCACTTGGGAAGCCTCCGGTATTTTCTGGGAATTGAAGTAGCTCGATCTGAAAAAGATATATTCTTATCTTAAAGGAAGTATGTCTTTGACCTATTGGAGGAGATTAGTATGCTTGGGTGCAGGCCTGCAGACATACCTATAGAAACTAATCACAAGTTGCAAAGTGGTGACAGGGAATGTGTTGATAGAGAAAGATACCAGAGATTAGTTGGAAAGCTCATTTATCTATCCCACACTCGTCCTGATATAGTCTATGTTGTCAGTGTGGTTAGTTAGTTTATGCATGACCCTCGCTCTACTCACTTAGATGCAGTTCACCGTATATTGCGGTACTTGAAATCTGCCTCTGGGAAGGGACTTCTATTTGAAAACCTATGAAGTCTAAAGATAGAAGCTTATACAAATGCAGATTGGGCTGGATCTATTGATGATAGAAGGTCCACATCAAGATATTGCACCTTTGTTGGTGGGAACGTAGTCTCATGAAGAAGTAAGAAGCAAGTTGTGGTTGCTAGATCCAGTGCAGAAGCAGAGTACAGGGCAATGGCACATGGAACTTGTGAGTTGTTATGGTTTAAAAAGCTAATGGAAGATCTCCAGCTATATGTAGGAAAGCCACTCTTGTTATATTGTGACAAAATTGCAGCTATAAACATAGCTCACAATCCAATCCAGCAAGATAGAACAAAACACATTGAGATAGATAGGCATTTTATTAAGAAAAAGTTAGATACAAAATAGATTTGTATACCTTTTGTAAGATCCGAATAACAATTAGTGGATATCTTCACAAAAGGTCTTAGTAGTTGTAGTTTTCATTATATTTTTTGCAAGATGGGCATGAGAGATATTTATGCTCCATATCAAGAAGGAGTGTTAACTGTAAATATTGTGTAAAAATGGTATAAGTGTACTTACTCTTCGTAGGTGGGTGATAGCAATTTATATCCTTTATGAGTTACAGAATACCCAATAAAGATGCATTTAAGAGATCTTGGATCAAGTTTACTGATATCTTTTCTATGCTCATACATAAAACAAACACAACCAAAAATTTTAGGAGGAACAATGAAGGAACAATTTCCTAGAAGAATATCCAAAGGAGTTTTAAACTCAAGAGCTCGTAGTGGCATTCGATTGATAAGATAAGCAACAGAGAGAACTGCATCACCCCAATAAGTTTTTGGAACATTCATAGTGAACATAAACGAACTTGCCACCTCCAATAAATGTTAGTTTTTTCATTTTACAACACCATTTTAAGCAGGGGTATTAACATAACTCGTTTGATGAATTATACCATAATTGCAAAGATAGTTTTAGAATGATCTCTCAGTATACTTAGTACCATTATCACTACTCAAACTTTAATTTTAATATCAAATTGAGTGCAAATATCTTGTGAAGCATCTGAAAGCACTGAAACACTTCATTTTTTGCATGCATCAGATACACCTAGGTAGTTCGACTATAACAATCAATGAAGGTAACAAATCACTTGTAACCAGATAATGAGAAAACTCGACTACGACCCCATACATCAGAATGTATAAGCACAAATGGGAAAATACTCTTGATGTTCATTAGATGATAAGAGGAGCGTGTATGTTTTGCAAAGTCACAAGTCAAATTGCTCAGAGTACAGTGCTTCAGTAAATTAGAAAATATATTTTCAAAAACCAAAAAAGATAGGTGTCCTAAGCAACAATGCCACTGAACCAACTCTTGCTGAGAAGAAGTGGTAGAACTACTATAAATGATCTCATCACAATTATTAGCTTTAGACAAAATCTCAGGACCATATTCTACAAATACAACCCATCGTGCTCTTTACCATAGTCAATTATTTTTCCCGTTCCCAATTCTTGAAATACACATCAAGACGAATCAAAAAACAGTTTATAATTTAAGTCTTTAGTAATAATACTAATAGATAAAAAGTCATGGAAAACTTGGAGACATGAAGAATGGGTGACAAGGTCAAGGAAGGAATACAACAAATAAAACCTTTCCCTGAAATGGATGACAGGAGAACCATCGGCAACTTGAACCTTTTCTTTACCTGAGCAAGGGAAATATGAAGAAAAACTATTAGAGGTACCCGTCATATGATCCAAAGCACCAGGGTCTATAATCCATGGGTTTGAATTAAAAGATGGATAGTATTGAGAGCATTAGCAAAACCAGAAGATGTCATATGAGGATTGCAATCTAGTCTAACCAACAAGTGCTTGAGATATTGCAATTATTTTGTATTAAGAGGAGTGGAATTTGTTTTTTCACATGACAAGAGTCCTACAGTGTTACACTCCATGGCAACAACCTATAGTCTTATCCCTTGAACAAAAACTCACACTCTGAAAGCTTAACAAAGAAACAATTGCTGCAAAAGGAACTCATAACGTAGAGAACACAAGTCACAACAAAGAAGCTTTTCCTTCCAAAATTGGCTCTAAATAGGACCTAAGAGTGAAAGAAACCAGCTGAAATGAAGGAATACAATCCGAATAAACTTTAATCCGCAGCAAAAAGGAACCACAAAAGGAAAAATCCCCAACAATTCATACACAAAGAAATCAGCTGCATAAACACCAGCCAGCCAACCATGCAAGTCAATAAACAAGAAACTTCTAAAGCCTCTTTCCCTTCCAAATTCATGGTTAATCCTTCCTAAAAACGTTTTTTCTTTCCAAGTCAGCGTCAAGGGTATATTCCTACATCCAAATCAGAGCCAAATGAACCTTAAGAGTATATCAAACCAACTGAAAACTTCCTAGATCGCGAAATTTCAGAGATTGCAAAATCCAAGTCACGGACAAGAAAACATGCATTTGACCTTTCAAATGAAGGAGTATTGGGACAAAATTTTGGGGTTTTGATTGGGTTTTGTCGCTGGTCAATGCCAGTAAACGCCGGTGGTGGCAGTGGAGGATGGTTTCTACTCTGATACCAAGTTAAGTTTTGGGGAAAATATCTTCTTGTATTATCAAACAATTAAGACCTATCATATATATACTCCTAAAACATATACACTGAAATACCCCTCTGTAACTAATTATTTACATCCAACAACCTTTACATGAGTGGAACGCTAAACCTTAATTTGATTATTAAGTGGACCAAATTATAACCGTGCATCCGAATAAGAAGAAATCTCCAACTGATTAAGTCAAATTAAATCACAAAAAACCCTAAAACTTATTGTTAAGATTTAAGATAGCACAAATACAGTTGCATATCATATAATCTGCAGCTCCTAAACATATAAACATTTACCTACATGATCGCCTATAAAAGTAGCTTAGAGGGTGTTCTAATTCATTTCGTTGACACTCAGTAGCCCATCTTTTACACAGAGTAAGCAAAAGCATGGGCAGCAATCCTGGGAAAAGTCATAGTGTTCAAAATGCCTCTAATACACAATAATTTATTTTAATTTTTATCTATACTAATTTTAATAAAATTAATATATAGAAATTATCTCCTAATAACAGAATTGAGTTAATCTATTGGTACACAACTTAGCTATTGAGGTCCTTGTACATGGTTCATCCTAATAACAGTGAAGAAGCCTCATGTTTGAACAAATGCTTAGAGAGATATGAATCCATTGTCAAAGTGTCAAACCCACATGTTTGATCTTTATATATGTGTATTAACAAGTACTTGCACTGATATTCCTTACAGATGAAAGATAATTCCCTGTCTTACCTCCATCTAAGACACTAGCCATCCATAACACTTAAAAAACTGATTCCTTGCATTTGAGTTTTCCAGAATAAACTATATTATTCTCCAGTTTTAACTATAAAATTTAACATCACAATGCAAGCTTTCAATATCTAACTTAGATTCATCAACCCTGTAATCAGTCAAAGAGAGTACTAATATCCTGAAAAAAAATAGATCAAATATGATCAATAGAGGCAAGTAAGAAGCATTACCTGCCGGTATCTCCACAACCCAAGGGCCTTATTGGCTTAAAATGATGTAGGCCAATCTTCTCACCACGTGCACTGATCTACAAAGATCAAAGACAAAATAAAAGAAAAATGAAAACATGAATCAACAGAGGAGACAACTATGATACACCAAAGCAAACATGCCTCAGTTTATAAACAAAATACTTTGGACTGAGAAAAATATAGAATTAATTATAAGTCTCAGCACACCATTTGAACTACAGTACAACATAAGTGTCACAAATAAGCACATTCATTTCATTTGATGTAAAACTCTAGTAAAAATGACATCCAAAAAATGTAACGCCATGTGTATGGATTTAGATGATAGCAATCTTGTGGCATAGAAGTGCATAATAAATTCCAGAGCTTTGAGTGAGTTGTTTACTTTTCTTTGGAATTGTTTTAGAAGTAACTAGGGTCTGTCATAATCAGAGAAAGTTGAATGACACAATCTTCTTCAGTTCCACATTAGAAAATTATGAAAGGAAAACAAAATAGTGGAAATCATATACAAGTTGCAAGAACTAGAAAAAGAAGTATTTGTCTATTACACCCTTCAATTCACTGTGTTGTACCCTTGCTACGTGCCCTATGCTGATGCAGAACCAAGGAATACAAATGATTAGCAAAGAGGAAAATAATCAAACAACTTAGTACTCTCCAATTATTCGTCAAAACTTGTATTTGAACTACATATTCAGCCTTCGAATAAGCCAAAATCCCCAGATACAATAAAACGCTATATCCGTAATTGTTAATTGAACCCTAACTACATAATTGCATTACTAAAAATAAATACAAATTCCTCCTCATATTATGCATCATGAGGGTATGGTATCTAGACAGTGCAGAATGATGGATCAGGTTAGGCCTACAAACAATTTAGAAAGGTGGAGACCACTGGATCTCCATAAGTAAACCCCCACCTTATGGTACAATAGATGTCAATTGACATTCTAACCAAGGAACGAAGTTTCGTTTCGAGGTACTGTTTCGACAAGTCTAAAAACGGAAACGATTCGGGAAACAGTATGGAAACGGCATGGAAACACTAATTTTTTTGGAAACGCATGGAAACATATAATTAAACACATATTATAATAATTATAAGTATTCAAAATGATTAATTTAGTATATAGAATTCTCATAAATATAGACTAAAAAAATAAAAAATTAACATAGATTTTTGTAAATAAAAGAAAAATATAAAATTACAGTCACATTCAATCAAGGAGGGGTGTACATATCCAATATTAAATAGATTCAAATAGAATCTAAATTAAGATAAAAATTAATAAAAAAACAAAAGGACAAGATGATAGAAATAAATTAAATTAAAATAGAATAAATTAAACTAATGAAATCCTAATTGAATAAATTTTAAAATTCTTTCATCACTTCTAAAAAAGTTAAATTAAGATAGCTAAAAAAAGAAAAGAAAAAGAAGAGCCTCCCTTGGAGATAATGGGAAAAAAAAAGAAGGAAAAAATTAATAATACAAGTTTAGACAATAAATACAAACAATATTCATTGAGTAAATATAATGTAATTCTTAATTTCTTACTTTTATTTTATAAATATTAAGGGTGTGAGATTTAAAGAAACTTAATAATTTATTTGTTCTCTATATAATTTTGACAAAAAATAAAAAATATTTATTTATTTATCTTTTTAAATTTGTAAAATAAATAAATAAATAAATTTAGGTTGCATTGAAATTTAAATGGGCAAAATCTTATGTGGGTTTTAAGGATTTTACTAAAAGAATTGGGCCATCTAAAGTTTCTACCCATTATAATAATAGAAAAAAATGAAAAAATGAAAAAAAAAAAAGAAAAAAAGAAAAGAAGCCCAACTTAAATAAAATTCAGCATTGCATTCATCTTCTCCACAAAAGTTAGAGGCACGATGATTTGCAGAGCAACAAGAGCAGTGGCAGCTTGCAGGGTAGTTCAGATCTGCTTCAATAGGGATAACTTCATTAGATTTTTGCCATAATCAACTTTTTTTTGTCGATTCGGCATTTGTTTGGAGTGTTTTGCTTCGAAATGGTGGAAATCACGTCGTTTCCATCGAAACAAGATGGGTTTGTTTCTGTATGAGAGATTCGTTTTTATATGTGTGGAAACCGAATCCATTCGCCCGAAACAGCCGAATCGACACGAATTTTTAATCCTTGCTTCTAACATTGGCTTACATCTCATATAGTGCCACCTGCACTTAACAATATTATACAGTAATGATCAGCTACTATGATCTACACAAATTTCACAAACAAGTGTGGCTTACAAAAGGTGACATTACTATTGAGTTTCAGCTATGCTCGGCCCTCGCCTTTTTTGTGGTATTCTTTTGTTTTTCAGAGGAAGACCCATTGTTCTCATTTTCTGCACATTCTTTCTAATATAATAAAATTTCTTTTCATAAATTCTTAGGAAATGAAGAAAGAGTTTGATATTATTTAAGTGCCATTTCTTTGAAAATGGAGTAGCGACAATTATTAGTAGTCCATTCAAGTGTAGGGTAATTCCTTTTTGCCACACATATATTAAGTAGGAAAAAACTGTATCTTTCTTGAAGAATTCACCATTCTAAGAAAGCTCTCTAAATGCCTACAATCTTCCCCCTATTATAAGTGTAGGGTAAATCCTTCTAGCCACACATATATTAAGTAGGCAAAAATTGTAGCCACCACTCTAAGTGTAGAGTAAATCCTTTTAGCCACACATACAAGCAAAACTGTATCTTTCTCAAAGAATTCACCATTCTAAGAGAGCTCTATGCCTACAATCACTCTTCCAGTACAAGGGCAGGGTACATTCACTTCATGGAACATACATATGCTCACCTTCTATCCACCTCTTATCTCTCTCTCCAAGTTTTCATACTTTCCAATTAAGCATTTTCCTCTTGTTTCCTTGATGCAAAGTTGGTAAAGAAGCATGAAGGAGTTTACCTTTCTACCAAACACAGTTAGGGCATACAGTAGACTGAAACAATAAATATACATAAGCAACCAAGATCCTTGTAGCATTCACTCTCTCAAAGCATCCTAACGACTATAGCTTAGAGGTGTACCGAAACAATGTTTTGCTTCACAGTCAGCTTGTCAAAATCATAGTTACCAGGATTGTGGTACATTCTAAGAAGTGGTATAGGAACAAAGAGGAGTACTCTACCTAGCTAAAAATATGGTACGATATAGGTAGACTTAATTGGTTCGCTATTTTGGAACGTGGTACGTTTGAAGTATTTACTCGGATCGCTTTACTAAATATTGACAGTGCATTTCTTTACTAATTGAATAGAACACATAATATTTAATTTATATACAAGAAATATAATGGCCTAGTAAGTATATAAATACATACATACGTTCATACAAAAAAGAAATAAGTAATAACTAATATGCAGAATTCTCATCATTCTTTCTCATTTTCTAGATGAAAAATTTCATGATTTTGGATCACCACTTTTGGCAATATAGATCGTGAATCATAGAGATGCTTATATGAAAAAGTACCACAATCACGAAACGCGAAACTCGGGGTCAAGAGATCTCAATAACTATGGTCAAAATCCTTATCTCCGAAGTCATGGTACATGGGGCTAGTTTGACAAGTGAAAACATGTCACTTACACAAAATGTTTATATAGCTTAACTTCATAAATTGGTACCTTTCGTATTGCCATCCAAGAAGGACTTTCCTTTTTGTGAGGTCTTGGGAAGACGGGCTGAGAATGAATTGCCCACAAATCTTCCGGTCTCTACAATATCAAAGTAGCATCAGCTAGTATCCAGCATAATTGTTGAAAATACCAGATATCATCATTCAATAACAAATGTAACAAAAATTGAACAACACGTTACTGTTAGTAGATAAGCATTTCATGATTTTATTTAAATTTACAAAGAAAATTATGTATACTTTCTAGAACAGTTTTGAAGTGACCCTACAATAATACATGGTGACCCTACAACTTAAGAAAACGATCCATTTTCATTGGCAAACAACATAATTTCAGAACTGAAACTGGAGGAAGGTCAATAGAAGGGAATCCTTGATCTTTTAAAGCAGCGATAAAAATCTCAACAGTAGTTCAGTCGAAACACATACAAAAAAAGTACCTTACCAAATTGGCATCAGGAAGTTCTCGTACTGCTTCATTAACATTTTCTGCAGTGGCTTTGACCTGATATGGGAGAACACATGCTAAAAAACCGAGTGAAAAAAAAAAGAATGTAGCAGAAAGATACAATTTAGATTTATATGTCAGTAATAACACACCATTAATTTCTATCTATATATATAAATATAGTTTTGTTTTTCTTTCTTTAGATGCAGTGCTGACTGCAATACGTGCAGAACGTCAACCTAATGTCAAACGATATATTCAGGATAGAAAATCATCAGAAAGTTACATATTAGAAGTTAGACAGCAGCTTTAGGTTAGACCACAAAAAGCACTAAAAAGAGAATACATGGACAAGTAAAGATAGTTAAAGAAACTAAACAAATACATACCAACTTAGCACTTTGTTGCTCTGTTGTCTTAGACAGGCGGTTCCTCAAGGGTTCTACATGATCACTTCCATCTAGTTGGACACCAATGAAATATTGGAGTTCACCCTACAATAGTTATACAGAAACTCAAAATTGTAGGGGAGGAGAGAAGAATGTTTAAGTTTTTATAAATAGAGATTGATTTATAAGAATATATTACTGGCTTTCTAGGACAGAGATATCATAACCACCTTTTGGTCACACATGGGTTGCAAGTGGAACAAATTCCAGAATTTCTTTCCTGCAAAATTTAATATAAAAAAACTTACCAGATTAATGATGAAAAAAAGAAAAAACTAGAACTGATTGCTTAGAAAATTATCAAAAAGTTAAAAATGAAAAAAGGCAATGTTAACCAACTGTTGTGGTATTCTCAGAAACCAAGCAACTTGACACGGTGAAAATAATTCAACAAATTTTCTTACCACTCTTAGTGTAGTTAATCAACTGAACTGTGATTTCCCTCTGTTCTCTAATAGCATCTCTAATTTTGGAAACAGTTTCTTTATCTGTTTCTGGTCCTTGAAGGAACCTGTATGATAGATTAAGCATATAACAGAGTTACTGACAATGTAGACAGAAGCTTTCTTAGCAAGTGGTGGTATGTAACAGTAATCAGAGGATAGTTCCCCCCCCCCCCCCCCCCGCGCGGGGAAAATAACACTTCATTGATATAAAAGCCGAAAGGCACTTACATTGTGTAAGAAGAGTTTAAATCCTAAAACTAGTAATACAACATGAACTTCAATTATTTGACTGTTAACTGAGGAAAAATATGCCTGAACAGAGGTTACTTAGTTGATATTATGAAACATAGCTATTTGACTGTGTTAGTGTGTAAATATAGGCAGCTTAATTAGTGGGTCAAATTTCCTTATTTATAGTTTCCTTATTTTTGTATAATTTCCATTTCGTATTTGGTTGATATTTAGTGTAGGTTCACTATGTTAGGTTAAACACTTTAGCCTATAAATAGAGGCTCCCTCTTGTATATTGAAAATTATCTGAATATACATTATTCTTATATTCTACATGGTATCAGAGCTTAGGGAGAAAAAACCCTAATTTTTATTTTCCGCTGAGAAAAAAAAAAAAAAAAAACCTTAATTTTTATTTTCTGCTGTGTTTCTTTCCAGCTTGTCTCTCTATTGTTGTGTTTCAATCCAGCGTGTCTCTCTGTTGCTGCGTTTCATTCCAGCGTGTCTCTCTGTTGCTGCGTTTCATTCCAGCAGTACGATTATTGTTCATCGGGGGTACTATTCATCGGTATGTCTACCTCTGAAAAATCTGAAATCGGTATGTCAAAACCTAGTACTTTTACCTCTATGTTTTCTGGATCCCCTGTTATTACTACAGCTAGCATTGTTCAATCAGCCAATTCACTTGAAGTTTCACCATCTAAAGACAAGCTTATTAATGTCTCATTATTAGCTACTGAATATGATAAGTTCCTACAGTATCAAGCTACTCAGCAATCTTCTCATGGTAATTCTGTCGCTTGCCTCTCTCAGACCCCTTATGACACTTGGATTATTGATTCTGGTGTCTCTGATCACATATCTGGTAATCCCAAACTTTTTTCTAGTATTAGTAATCCATCATCACCTTCCACTGTCACTATAGCTAATGGCTCCACAACTATTGCTAAAGGTATAGGTCAAGCTACACCATTATCTTCTTTGCCTTTAGAATCTGTGCTTTATGTCCCTGAATGTTCATTCAGTCTAATTTCTATTAGTCAATTGACTCGTTCTCTCAATTGTTTTGTCACTTTCATTGATGATTCTTTTACTATACAGGATAGACGTACAGGAAGAACGATTGGCACAGGGCGTGAGTCACAGGGCCTCTACCATCTTACCACACTACCTACATTTTCAGTGGCTTGCTCTACAGATGTCTCACCTATTCTCATTCACAGTCGATTGGGTCATCCTAGTCTATCTAAACTTCAAAAGATGGTTCCTCGTTTGTCATCTCTGTCATCTTTAAATTGTGAATCGTGTCAGCTTGGCAAGCACACACGTGCTTCGTTTCCAAAGCATGGTCGTTTTAGAGCAGAGTCTCCCTTTCATCTTGTTCATACTGATGTTTGGGGTCCTAGTCGTGTTAGTTCATCTTTGGGATTTCAGTATTTCGTAACCTTTATTGATGACTATTCTCATTGCACGTGGTTATTTTTAATGAAAAATCGTTCTGAGTTATTTTCTATATTCCAACAGTTTTGTGCTGAAATTAAAACACAATTTGGTATTTCTATTCGTATTTTGCGTAGTGATAATGCACGTGAATATTTTTCTACATCATTTCAGCACTTTATGACATCTCAAGGTATGCTGCATCAATCATCTTGTTCTCACACCCCTCAACAAAATGGAGTTGTTGAGCCCAAAAACAGACATTTAATTGAAACAACTTGCACTCTATTACTTCATGGTCATGTTCCACTTCGGTTTTGGGGTGATGCTGTACTTACTGCATGCTACCTTATTAATCGCATGCCATCTTCTACATTGCATAACAAAATTCCATATTCTATCATCTTTCCTAATCATCCCTTATATTCACTTCCGCTTTGTATCTTTGGTTGCATTTGTTTTGTTCATGATCTAACACCTGGACAGGATAAACTCTCTTCCAAATCATTTACGTGCATCATCTTGAGTTATTCTCGCCTTCAAAAAGGGTTTAAATGTTACTGTTCATATAAAAATCGTTACTTTATCTCTACTGATGTTACATTTTTTGAGGAATCTTCATTCTTTTCCTCGACTATTCCCGAGTCACCTTCTATCTCTGAGGCTCTTCCGGTTCCTTATCTTGGACCAAATGATTATGTATCATCTGCACCACTACCTGATCTTCTAGCAGACACTGTTGATGTACTTGATGACTCACCTTCTGTCCCAACACTTTCCCGTGCCTCGGCTCCTGCTTCACCACCTATTTTACAAAAAGGTACTCGTTCAACTCGTAATCCTTATCCTATTTATACTTTTTTGAGTTATCATCGTTTATCTTCACCCTATTATGCATTTGTCTCCTCTTTGTCTTCTATTTCTGTTCCAAAGTCCACCAGTGATGCTCTTGCTCATCCCGGGTGGTGGCAGGCCATGATTGATGAAATGAACTGCCTTACATACTAATGGTACTTGAGAACTGGTCTTTTTACCTTCTGGAAAATCCACTGTTGGCTGTAAATGGGTATACACCGTAAAAGTTCATCCTGATGGTTCTGTTGATCGCTTAAAAGCTAGATTGGTAGCAAAAGGCTACACTCAGGTCTATGGTGTGGATTATTCAGAAACTTGCTCTCCAGTAGCTAAAATTACATCTGTCAGGGTATTTATATCTCTAGCTGCTATTTTTGATTGGCCACTCTATCAATTGGACATCAAAAATGATTTCTTACATGGTGACCTTGATGAAGAAGTCTTTATAGAGCAACCACCTGGTTTTGTTGCTCAAGGGGAGTCCGGTATGGTGTGTCGATTGAAAAAATCTCTGTATGGCTTAAAGCAATCTCTTAGAGCTTGGTTTGGTAGATTCAGTGAAGTTGTTCTTAGTTTTGGCCTTCAGAGGTGTACTGTTGATCACTCAGTTTTCTATAAACATACACCTAATGGCAGAATTCTTTTAATTGTATATGTGGATGATATTGTGATTACAGGTGATGATAATCATGGGATTCAGCAATTGAAATCATTCCTACAGTCTAAGTTTCAAACTAAAGACTTAGGACAGCTAAAATACTTCTTGGGCATTGAGGTTGCAAGATCACAATTGGGTATTTGCCTTTCTCAAAGAAAGTATTGTCTGGATGTCTTGAGTGATATAGGTATGTTAGATTCCAAACCTGTAGATACTCCTATAGATCCCAACACTAAACTTGTACTAGATGAGGGGGAGCTACTGATTAATCCTGAGCAATATAGATGTCTTGTTGGTAAGCTGAATTATCTCACAGTCACTAGACCAGATATTGCTTTTGCAACTAGTATGGTTAGCCAATTTCTTTCTCAGCCTTGAACATCTCATTGGAATGCTGTTATTCGTATCCTAAAATACTTTAAAACTGCAACCGGAAATGGATTATTATATAAGAATCATGGGCACACTATAGTTCGAGGACATGGTCGTGGTCATACATTAGTCCATAAACATAATTCTACTCCAGTTCAAGGTTATAGCGATGCTGATTGAGCAGACTCTCAATTTGACAGAAGATCTACTACAGGATACTGTATATTTCTGGGTGGAAATCTTGTTTCATGAAAAAGTAAAAAGCATACTGTTGTTGCAAGATCCAGTGCTGAATCTGAATATAGGGCCATGACTCATACCACTGCTGAGTTAGTTTGGCTAAAAAATCTATTAGACGAACTTGGATTTCAGCACTCACAGCCTATGGAGTTAGTATGTGATAATCAAGCTG
Source organism: Quillaja saponaria (assembly GCA_029379385.1). Classification (NCBI taxonomy): domain Eukaryota; kingdom Viridiplantae; phylum Streptophyta; class Magnoliopsida; order Fabales; family Quillajaceae; genus Quillaja; species Quillaja saponaria. Next base: position 20,908,961 of record CM055606.1, read on the forward strand.
CATTACATATTACATCAAATCCAGTCTTTCATGAACGAACAAAACATATAGAAGTTGACTGTCATTTTGTTCGTGAGAAACTTATGGATAATACAATCAAGACTACATATGCAAAATCAGAAGATCAGTTAGCAGACTTATTCACAAAATCTTTGACCGGAAACAGATTGCGATATCTATGCAACAAGCTTGGAACATATAATCTTTATGCTCCAGCTTGAGGGGGAGTGTTAAAGTGTAAATATAGGCAGCTTAATTAGTGGGTCAAATTTCCTTATTTATAGTTTCTTTCCTTATTTATAGTTTCCTTATTTTTGTGTAATTTCTATTACATATTTAGTTGATATTTAGTGTAGGTTCACTATATTAGGTTAAACACTTTAGCCTATAAATAAAGGCTCTCTCTTGTATATTGAAAATTATCTGAATATACATTATTCTTATATTCTACAGACTGTTAACTAAGGAAAAATATGCCTGAACAGAGGATACTCAGTTGATATTATGAAACATAGCTATTCTAAAAAGATATACTTCATCCATCACATAAATGTTCTACTTAATATTTGTAACAACTCATTGCCATGTGCAAATGAAAGGAGGAGAAAAAACGAATGCCATCAAATTATATATACAATAAATCTCTGAAAGATAGCCCCAAAGATTTTGAAAACTCATTCAATGAAAACTATATATGATAAGAGTTGCCAAATTCAGATATAAGATTCTTTACCACTTCTACTTCTTTAAGAATTAAGATGTAACCCGGGCTCCATCAGAAGAGCCTGTTGCTAATCTCCAAACATCAAAGCATTCTCATACCTAAATACCTAATTCCCTCAACTCAACTTAACTAAGCTTAAAATATCAAACTAGTTGGGGTCAGCTATATGAATCATTTTCCCCTATTCACATCGTTCTAATGCATCACTTTTAGTAATATCTAGAGCAATCATATCATTCTTAATGATTGCCCCTATGTAAGTTTTGATCCCCATTTATCCCGTCTAATACCTACCACTTGCACCAAATCACTTTTCCTAATTACAACGTCCACTAGCCTATAATTCCCTAATCCATAAAAATCCTTAAACTATCCATTTTAACAAGCAATCCCGAATCTCCAATTCTCAATTGTTCCAAAGATGGGAGAACGAGTTACCCAGAATTACATAATCAGGAGTCAGGACCAAAGTAGACTAATAGATAGTAAACCATTTGGTTTACGCGGAAGCAGCTTACTATTACGCTTCAGGCGTCTAGAATTTCCTATAGGGTACAAATGGCAAAAGGTAATACATAACTAAGAAAAGAAGATAAAACATTAAACGAATCTCATACCTGCAATTTCTTCCCAAAATTTCTTCTCGTGTGTATTCCGTCAATTCAAGAAAGCTATCCGATGCAAATATCTGCATGCGATTGACCAACTAAGTCACTTACAAGATTTAAGCTATGCCATCTCAAGTTTACATAGTCATAAATAGAGTTTCCAAATTAGAAAAGTTATTTTCATGTTTGATACTATTACCAAGGATGCTTTTTGATACATTTACACCAATCTTGATATTAACATCATTATTAGTAATAGTACTAGCGCCATATTTCTGAAGATGCTATGAGATAATAATAGGAAAAAAAAAAAAAGGGTGTTTCACAGTTAGCTATTAAACAAAGGGTTCAGCGGTCCTTCTCTAGCAACAAAGCAGCACATAGAAGGAGACTAAAATGTCTCCATATTCCACTTGCGCATTTTAATTGACATTCTGCTACATAAGAAGCACTAGATGACAAAGATAAAATTCAACTTCTAGCAAATTTTCTCTAGAAGTTCTAAGAAGGGAAAAAAGATAAAGATACTTAGGTGCAATGATGATAAGCTACCCTTTTCTCAAAATTTATCTACTGCATGACAAATCTATAAAACAGTTTACATCTTACAATTGGGTTATCAGGAAGCCTGGGGTCACTGATCACAAAATTTTTTTCAATACGCTCCAATGTAGTTGCTAGATCAATTCCCTGCCGCATATCTCTTTCTCTTCCAGCACGGTCCCAACTTTCAGAGCATTCTATGTCTTTAGTCATCAAAACCTCTGGTTCAAAAATTGGTTTCTCCTCTTCATGCCTGTCTGCAGAGCTTAGAGATCTCCCTTTAAATCTGCAAGTAAATGTCACACAGTGCAATTACAACTCATACAGAAGAAGTAACCTATAAAGCCTACAAAATATTCATACAGAAACTCTCTAGGGCATACAGTTGACAACATACAAATAAAAGAACCAAAAAATCTTCAAAAATGCTAGTGTTTGCAACAAGCTATAACATAAATGAAAAAGAAAAAAAAAAACTTAAACAAAAAAAGGGTACCTCATTAAAGAAATACGTCCCGATTGTCTTGATTTCCTTTTATCCTGACATGAACCCATGCTCGACACATTATTATTGGAATCTAATTGAGGAATTTGTCTACCAGGCATACTGCTGGTCTCAGTTTCAACAGGCATGGGCAAAACAAAGTCAAGGTGGAACTCCTCCGGCTTTTCATTCTTACTGGTAGTATCATGACTCATAGCCTGAATATGAGATCTGGGGTGTTTAACAGTTTGGACAACTTCTGTGATGGAACCTAAAGCTTCCTCCTTCTGACGAGCTGAAATATGAACATAAATCATCAGAATTAGAATCAAATGCACCCCAGGATTTGGGAGACATGCTTACCGTCATAACGAATTAATGACTTTGGCAATCCATTTGGCCTTAATGCCTTTTCATTCACACCTTCTGTGTATTTGCTGACCTCAACCTGCATTCTGCAATGACAAAATTCAAACATTTGCATAGAGTTAGACCAAAATATCATAATTAAGACAATATGGAGTTAGATACCCCGTAATGCATGTTCCTGGTTGAGCCTAAAAGTGGTTATCTGGATCTAACTAGGAAATGATAAAAAATTGAAGGAAAAAAACGGTTAACATAGTTTAGAATCTATACCATATAATCGAAAGCTCACATACAAAATTTACAGAAACCGTCAAAAGATAATCATTCGTTGAGTGGTTCAGTTGCAATATTATTAATGAAATATTAAATTCTGTCTTAATACTAATTGATTCACAACGTGTATGACACCCAACAAACATGTCAATCCAACAGCCACCTTATGCATCCACGTGGATAATATTGTGTCAGTAGCATGTCCAATAGTGTTAGCTGTATTAAGTAGAGTTCCGATATTCCAAGTTTGCAAAGTTTCTAAGATGCACATCTATTGGTAGACAGTTTTTCAAACATTATCCACAGAAATTTGACTGAATCTTTCCCACCAGCAACAAGAGCAAAATCTAAAATGCCAAGATGGAAAGAATAACCAGAAAATAAAAAATAAAAAATAAAATTCCTATTTTGAAGAAGGTACCATTTTTGGTCTCTTGAAAGAAAAAGAAAAAAGAAAGTAGTAATAGATACGAATCCAATTTACAGTCAGACTCGTGTGTGCATTAACTTATGGAATTCAATTGATGAACTTCCAAGTCAAATGCATAAAAACGGGGTTCACTAAAAACATTGAAATAACTATGCCCTGAGTTCAGCTGGTAATGAAAAATATTGTGATTAAGCCGAGTAATAAAAAAAAAGAAAAAGGAATGACTAACCCAATGAATTTGATGGCCTTTCCCTGGTCATCTTTGATGGGGGTGAGGGTGAGTAGATTCCAGAAAGGGGTTCCGTCCTTCTTGTAGTTCAAGAGCCTGCCGCAGTAACTCTTTCCATTTTTAACAGCATCTCGTATTTTAGCCACTTCATTCCGGTCTGTCTCTGATCCCTGGAGAAATCGGCTGCAACCACATGTACAACGAAGAAGGAAACATTGATCAACCCCAGTCATCCGTTCGTTTCCAGTTCTATTACTAATACTTTGGTCGTGTCTCAATAATTGGGTTTAATTAATATCAACTAACACAGGCATAAAACATAAGGGCGGTACTCAAGAGACACGGCGGCAGCCAGCCCCCACCCTCCTCCCCTCTCTTCTTTTTCAATGCCCATAAGTCCATAACATAAATTTCCAATGCAATGCAGTGGTTTCTTTCATTATTGTATGCGTATTTATATATATCAAGACAAGAAACAAAAGTTGTAAAACCCAAGGAGGAGTCACTCTGACTCTCTGACCTCTAGAGCAGAAACGGCGACTACTGTCAGATTGAGCACTAAAATGAATTTCTTGGAAACATTTTTTCTTATCATTCCAATAATAAAAGTTTTTACAAAATCCAAACAAAAAACAAAAATCCAAAATCAAGCCAACGATAAATGCCACCTTATGCCAGTAACCAACAGCTTAACTACTTTCACTATACATAGATTATATGATCCCATCACTATATTATTTATATCTTTGGACATTGTACCAAAAATAATTCTTTGGAGTGGGAAAAAAATGTAAGCTTTTCTTTGAAATATTCACGGGACCAAGAAAAAGAAATTTATTTGGCTATATTTAGTGAGCCCCACATCTTTAGCTAATAATTAGAAGAATAAAAAAAATTAGCTAGTAAAAGGTCATCAATATCTTTTTTTTCTATTCAGAAGGAAAAGAAACTACATTTTCAGTTCAAAATGAGTGTGAAGTTTATTTCTGATATAAACTGTCACTTTATTTCAGTTCCAAAATGAGTGCGAAGTTTCCGAGTGCCACCTTTTTGTTAAGTAATAAATACAAAAAGTAATGAGTATATAGTAATAAAATACCATGAATTACTTTACTCTAGTAAAGAAGTTTATTTCTGATATAAACTGTCACTTTATTACTTTACTGATACAAAAAGTAATGGCTCACCAATTCTTTCCAATAACCTCCCTTGAGGAGTAACCGGTCATAGTAAAGAAGCCGCTGCTGGCATACAAGATCGGGCAGTCTGGTTTGGTTGCATCGGAGACAACAAATGTCTGTTGTAGTGTCGCCAAAGCAGCCTTCAACTCTTGTGATGCCCTTGGAAAGGCCCCTGAAGTTGATGATTCGTATCCAAAATTCGATTCCTCCGACGTTCTTGTTGACAAGGACGGATTTTTGTTTGGCTGATCAGCATCGCCAGAAGACCTTGTCCTTGTATTGTCGGCGGCTTGATGCCCATTTTGATTTTGATTTGGATGATGATGATAAGCACTAGCATTAGTACTCATGTTGTTGTCGCTGGTACTACCGAAAGCCATCCACTTGTTGACGGCAGCTGGTTCCCTAAAATTACAATTAGTTGCAGACTGAGGCTCATCTTCGCAACCGCAAGAAATGTCATCAGATGAGCTCAGTTTCTCCGTCATTACTAGCTAGTAGGATTCTTCTGCACCACTCTTTCACTGAATACAGAGAATAGTATTATCTCCGACGACAAAATGCAAGTCTGGTTTTTGTGACACAATTCAAATTTCTTGCCTTGTAAATTGTAATGGTACTAGTCCGCAACATGTGGGATTTCTTGAGCCACGAAAGCGTTATCTTGATCAATGTTGAGGCCTCGGATTATTGACACAATAGCCAACAAAATAAAATCTATTATATGGTGTCAAAATCATTAGCTCCAACAAGTAATTAATATATCTGGCCAAAAAACAGGAGAAAAAAAAGTAACTAATATATGAAACACGAGGTGTCACGTAATGCATCCATAAGCAAATAGGACCCTCTTTTTCCGCTCTACAGAATCAAACTTCGGAGAAATAATTACATAACACAGAATGACCAAATATTAGAAAGTAAGTTAATTAAATAACTCGAGAGTTTACTTGATCAAGAAAATATACAGAATTCTTTAATTTGAAATTTAAGAAATAAATACTATATAAACACAATGACTCGTAAAGGTTAAAAATAATTATTTTTAAGGTGCCAGTATAGTTTCATAGATAATATGATGGCAGAATAATAATAATAAGTGTTTGTGTTTTATAAATTTTTTTTTAGATTTCATATTTTGATTAAAAAAACTAAAGGAAAATATTTATACTCCCATATAAATTATTTTATGGGTAAAATTAAGGATGCTTATTTTTATGAATATTGAAAAATATCTAAAAGGATTATTTCCATGTATTTTGTTAGTTACAAATTCTCAAATTGCTCATAAATTTTAATACTTTGTTAGTTGCTAGTTTTTCTCCAGTTATAAATCAATCATTGGTAAATTAGTAGTTTTAATTGTTAAACTAAATATTTTAAGAAAAAAACTCAAAAATTATAGGCTTAATTATACTTTTGGCTCCCGTAATTTGATTTCGAGTTCAATTTAGTACATATACTTCAAAATGATACAATTGACTTTTTACAATGTGAAATTAGTTCAGTTAAATCTCCAAATCACTTAATTCTAGTGTTGACGTGGTTAACAGAATAATTCACATGGCATATTTTACGAATAAGAAACTTTTAAAAATTATATACAAAATAAATTAAAATTATTATTATTAATTTTATTTTTTTTAAAAAGAAAAGAAAAAAACACTACCACCTTCTTGCCTCCATTTTCTTCCTTAGCCACCACAGAAAAGTAGGTGATTGTTGCGTATTTACACAATCAAACCCATTAATACCCAAATATTCTTTTCACTAAACCCACATAATTCCCTACTCCTTCTATTGATTTCTTCAACTGGAAATTTCATCTTTTTCTTCCAATGAAAAATCAAAGGGATTTTGGACTTGCGATTTTAGACACTCTTGATTTTTTACTCTAGAATCGATTCGAAAAGGTTTGGAGGTATGCTAATTATGTCTCAAGACTATGAATTAAAGATCTGAGAAATGATGATTAATTAGTAGGTTTCTTTGATTTTTAAGTTATAGGTTTTGATTATTATTTTGATAATGAGTTATTTGTTTTTTTAAGTGGTGATGAAGGCTCTGGAGCTATGAGTGTTTATTTTTTTTCTTCATATTTTTTATTTTCATAAAAAAATTAATACCTTTTTTTAAACATAAAAGTTATATATATATATTTTTCACTTTTACATATACAATCATTTTTTTAAATCTACATGTCATATTTTTACTTGTTAATATGCCACATAAGAATTTGTCAGTACTGTTAGTGTTGGTTTGGATGCGAGGTGGCGTCTAGTACTTAATTGAACTAATTTTAAAATTTAAGGAAGTCAATTGCGTCATTTTGAAGTGTAAGAACTAAAATGAACTCGGAATTAAATTATGGGCCTAAAAGTATAATTAAATTATAATTATTTAAGCCCATCACATCTTTAAGATTATGGGCTGATTTAGTGAATCATATAGGATTTTATAGTATATAATTATACAATATATTAGGTTTTATAGTTATACTATTATACTAATGTTTTATCATTTCGATTCCCACTATATAAGTACCTCTATATTATCTCATTGTTGTCAAACGTTATATAATAATCAATTGGATAGTTTTATCATGTTACATTAATCTTCTCTCATTTACTATATATTTTAGTTTCAACCATAAGTATATATGTTCCCTTTTTAATTTTTTTGAGCTTAATTAAAACTTGCAGGGGTGTCATTAAATAAGATTTTCATGTCCTTTCTAATGTTTAATGTTTCATGCATTCATTAATTTGATAAAAGTGAAGAAATAGATAAGCCACTTTGATCAAATAGATACCCACAAAGCGTGGTTCAAATGGTAAGCATACTTAAACTTAGTAGTTGAGAGGCCTCTACAATATTAAGGATTTGAATCTGCAGAAAAATACTTGCGGAAGGGATAACTACAAACCCGAACGAGATTAGGCTCACACCTAAAAAATGTGAGGATACTCATGGCAAAAAAAAAAAAAAACTGAAAAAATAGATTAAAGGATGCGAGGATACTCATGGGAAAACACAAAAATACTGAAAAAAATAGATTAATCAAGATACTCGTTAGAGATCTTGGACACCTGAATGCTAGATAAACAAATAAAAAATAAAAAAATTATTTTTTAATAGAAATATATTTTTATTTCTTACACATAATATTTTAATTGTAATGTCTATAATTGTAAATAAGTTTACTCAAATATTTGAAATAACTATTAGGAATTATATTTTTATCCCTATAGTTTGATTCAAAATTCATTTAAGTCTATACCTTTCAATTTCTTACAATTAGAGTTCTCTAATTTCAAATCGTATCAATTGGATCATTATCGTCACCTTCATGGAACTAAAAAAAAATACTCACAGCTACCGTCTACCACCAACCCAATCCCCATAACCATCCACCATCAAGTAAAAAAAATCTCAAGTTTTCAAGAAAGTTCCTTCATACCTCCTTCAAGCAAATTCATCGATTTATCCATAACTTCAAAGTACAAAAATCTCAGATCTTTCAAGTAAACAATCCAAAATCTGATTCCTCCATAAAGGCTTTCTTAGTTTTCTTCGAAGCGCGCAAATTATCATCGCAGGTGTACGAAGTTGTTAATTTGGATTTTGGAAATAAATATTTAAGTTTGTTTATTCATTCTCACTATAATTTTTTATTGCTCATTTGTCACATGAGATTTTTACATAGGATTTTGTCTGTTCATTTCATATTCCTTTAAGTTAATTTGGATGGGAGGTGATGGTAGGAACCCAATTGATGTAATCTTGTAATTAGAATGACCTAATTACAATAAATTGAAAAAATTATACTAAAGTGAATCAAAAGTGTAATTTAATGTAACTAATAAGATAAGCTCATATGAGAATATACTTTTGTTTAATGCAAACCTAATAATTTAGATATTTAAAAAACTATTTCCTAAACTAAAAATGTTTTTTCTTCTTTTTTGGGTGAAAAAAAGCTTTAAAATGATGTTGATATTTAAAAGCAAAACTATTCCTGAATTAAAAATTCTGATTTTCGCAGTAAAAGAAATCATTTAATGCAGCTACATTTACAATTCAAACTTTTAATAATTCAACTGACGGCTTGTTAGCTAGTTCTTCTATATTTGGAAAGATGGAAGTGGGGAGAGGGGGGGCCAGGAAAAATTGGGGAAAAAGAAGTGAGAGGAAGAGAGCGATTCACGGGTCATGAAATAAGGTTGCTCTTGAAGTTGGAGTTGCTCGCGGAGAAAATTTGAGTGGTTAAGAAAGAGAAAGGCCCATGTATAAAAGGAAGCTAATGTTGGGGTGAGTGGAGAAAAGTTAATGAGAGTAAGAGAAGAGAATAGCACTAGCAGCTAGCATCGATATAGAGTGCATGCATGTGAATTAGTATCTGCTAAGGAAAGAGATACAGAGGACAAAAGAGAAGAGAGGAGGAAAGAAAAAAGATGAGTGGGGCAATGTTTTTGATATTGCTATGCCTCTCGGCTGGGACACTTTCTGTGGTCCACGGTGAAGACCCTTATTTCTTCTTCACATGGAACATTACCTATGGCACCATCTCTCCACTGGGAGTACCCCAGCAAGGCATTCTCATTAATGGCGAATTTCCAGGACCCAACATTAATTCCACCTCCAACAACAACATTGTTATTAATGTCTTCAATAACCTTGACGAGCCATTCCTTTTGACATGGCAAGTTTAAATCATAAACAAAAGTCTCATTCTGAATAAATTTACAATCTTATGTTCTTTACGTACTTAAATAATATATTTAAAACTCTATAGTATATTCGTTAAATTGTTTCTCTTTTTACCAAAATTTGGCATCCAGGAACGGTATCCAGCATAGGAAGAATAGCTGGCAAGATGGGGTTCCTGGGACCAACTGCCCCATCCTTCCTGGGACAAACTTCACCTACCACTTCCAAGTCAAGGACCAGATTGGAAGCTATTTCTACTATCCCACAACGGCTATGCACAGGGCAGCCGGTGGTTTCGGTGGTCTTCGTGTAAACAGTCGTTTGCTCATTCCAGTCCCTTATCCCGACCCTGAAGATGACTACACCGTCCTCATCGGTGATTGGTACAGCAAGAGTCACGGCACTCTTAGGAACTTCGTAGACAGCGGACGCTCTCTTGCCAGGGCCGACGGTGTCCTTATCAACGGTAAAAATGCTAAGGGTGATGGTAAGGACGAGCCACTCTTCACCATGAAGGCTGGCAAGACCTATAAATACAGAGTCTGCAACGTGGGTCTCAAGAACTCTCTTAACTTCAGGATACAGAATCATCCTGTAAAACTTGTTGAGATGGAAGGGTCCCACACGGTCCAAAACATTTACGAATCACTTGACATGCACGTAGGCCAATGCTTCTCGCTCCTTGTCACAGCTGACAAAGAGCCTAAGGACTACTACATGGTTGCTTCCACCCGATTCACCAAGACTGTTCTCACTGGCAAGGGCATCATCCGCTACACCAACGGCAATGGCCCAGCCTCCCCCGAAATACCAGAGGCACCTGTTGGATGGGCTTGGTCTCTCAACCAATTTCGTTCATTCCGCTGGAACCTCACTGCCAGTGCTGCCAGGCCTAACCCTCAGGGCTCTTATCACTACGGCTCCATTAACATCACCCGCACCATCAAGCTCGTGAACTCTGCCAGCAAGGCAGATGGAAGGCTTCGTTATGCTATTAATGGTGTCTCACACGTCGATCCTGCCACGCCATTGAAGCTGGCCGAGTACTACGGAGTAACAGACAAGGTTTTTAAGTATGACACAATCTCTGATGAGCCACCAACCACAATCGACAAGGTCACCTTGGCTCCTAATGTGCTCAATGTTACTTTCCGTGCCTTTATTGAGATCATCTTTGAAAACCACGAGAAGAGCTTGCAGTCATGGCATTTGGATGGATACTCTTTCTTTGCAGTGGCGTAAGTTTATTTATTAATTTCTGTAGTATTTACTTTCTTTTTCTTTCAAAAGAATTAATAAAGACTTCAATATTCTCCACATACATATATTCTAACTTGTTTTCTTTTTAAATTAATTAGCATCGAGCCTGGAAGGTGGTCTCCAGAAAAGAGGAAGAACTACAACCTTCTTGATGCAGTAAGCAAACACACAATTCAGGTGTTCCCCAAATCCTGGGCAGCCATCATGTTGACATTCGACAATGCCGGAATGTGGAATTTGAGGTCTGAGTTGACTGAGAACCGCTACCTAGGACAGCAACTATACATCAGTGTTCTCTCTCCTGCACGTTCTCTCCGGGACGAGTACAACATTCCGGACCACAGCTTACTTTGTGGTATTGTCAAGGATTTGCCCAAGCCACCACCATACTCCATCTAAATGAGTATGTGTTATGTTACTCTGTGTACTCAATAATACCTAGTTAGCGATTCTGAGAGAGAGAATGAGAAATAGTAGAGGATAGGTTAAGAATAACGGATGGGAACAACATTGAGAGGGTTGTTATAGGCATGTGATTAACCTCACGCTTTTGGAAACGCCACTACATTTTTTGTTCCTTTGATTTCTTTATTCAAAATTTTATATTTACTTCTATTGTCTCTATATATAATTTTTATCTTATTACAAAAGATCTTTCTATCTTTCCAATTTTGTTGTCACTGAATACAAATAAAAATAGACAATACCTAAAAATGTCTACGGCACATTGTTATTCATGATTGTGTATAAGTTTTATAGACAGGTGGATCAAATTAAATATTTTTCTCATGTTATTTCTATATCTTCAATTAGTAAACTATATCCTATATTTAGTACATATAAATTAATTGACCGAATCACCTTTTTTTTGGGACAAAAAAAATTATCCTTTAATAAATTGATTAACTTCATTTGCAAGTTCTACTCAATTACTTTCTCGAATTTCTAGGTCTTTATTTTTTATCCTTCCTCATCTTAATCTTTTTTTTTTGGTTCATAAAAAACTCGTCGGGTTTATGAACTAAAAATGAGAGGTGGCTCTCTCCATTCTTATAAACCTCTCACCCTAGGTAAATGCAGGATTCGATCACAAGTCCTTGCATATTACCAGTTGAACTAGCTCTCACCTTCTTAATCTTTTAATTACTCTAGTTAATTTTCTTTCTAGATGTAAGTTAATTTCATAAATTGTGTCAATTATTGAATCAGTAAAAAATCAATCACATCCACCAATGTGAGAGGACGTTTAACATTGTATCTGCTCTTTCATGTGGATAAAATAAAAAATAAATCACATTTCACGTGTTAAATTAGTTAAGCACTAAGGATGTTTAGTAATTTACATTTAAAATGCATTTAATGTTTAATAATGTATCTATCTTCATTATTACTCTTTCTCTCTCCTCCAACCATAAAATTTTTAAGAATTTCATTTTCCTGCCATGGCCAATATAGCTCTATCTATGGCAGTTTCATCCGTGGTGCTGGTGTTGTGAAGTGTTTGTTTCAGTACTGGTTATGCTAAAGGTGACGGTGTTGGTGTTGAAATAATTTGGAACCAATGCTAGAGATATAGCGTATGAGGGTAATTTTATAAAAATATAAATTTAATTGAATTCTTATATATTAACTATATTTATATCAAATAATATAGTTCAATCTACTTCATTTAAACTCTATTAATTTAATAATTAGTTTCAAACATTACAACTTTAAATTGAAAGAAATCAAACTCAAGAATTCAACTCAGTGTATGGATTTATTCCAAACACATTCTTAAGGGTGTTTCTTTCAGGGTTTAGGATTTATTCCCCTCGAGAATTTTGCATGTGGAAATACATTGCTGGGAAATTCATTCCAGGTATAGATTGATTTTCTATTTAGGATTGACAGAATTTAACAAGTTAAAAAAAATTATATATTCAATGTTTGTATATGGATTATATATAATTCCTGGGAAAAAGTGCACTTTTTCCAATACTATCTATGTGAAAAGATTATAACAAACACTAAAAATTTACTATTTTCTAAACTAATATTTGCAGTTTTCATATACTATTAATGCAAGATGAAAATACAAGCAAGTTATTTTACATAAATTCATACAATACCTAAAGTGTATAATTCATACAACAAAATTAAGTCATCCTATAGTTAAACTTCATAACATCTCATTGTTAGTGCAACACCGTCCTCTACACCAAGAATCTAACAGATGACAAATTGTTGTCAATGCCAAAATACCAATGCTCATCTCTAAGATTCCTAAACAAGTCAACAAAATTAAACAAACACATTATTACCAAACCTGCTATCATTTTTCAAAAAAATTATTAAGTCAACCAAATACTACTCTATGCCATCACCACTGTTGTGACCCATCGAAGATGATCATGATCACGGCTACGACTTGCCTGGAGACGATGCCAAAAGCACCATTGGGATTAGGGCTATCAACGAGCCGACAAAGCTCGGCTCGGCTCATCTCATTTTAGGCAAGCTCGAGCTCGTTTTCGTGAAGATTTTTTAAAAATTCTAAAAAAAATTTGTAGGCAAGGAAAGTTGAACTCAAGACCACTTAATGAGTATTTGTGCAAATTACCACTAAACCAATCAACAATTTACGTTAGTTTTTTGTATATAAATAGATTTATTATAAATGTATATATAAATAATAAAAAATTTATTAAATAATATTAAACGAGCTAGCTCACAAGCCAACCTTTGTAAAGATTGAGCTCGGCTCGTTTTACTAAACGAGCTTAAAATAAAGCTCAAGATCGACTCGTTTAAAAAAATGAGTCGAGCTTGATTCGAGCCCTTAACGAGTAGCTCACAAGCTAGCGTGGCTCATTGCCACCCCTAATTGGGATTTGAGACCCGCTAGAGAAGACGACAAATACTGTTAAGACCTGCCGAAGACGATGACAATAACCATTGCAATCCATCAGAGACAACGAAAAATATCTTCGAGACTCATCGGAGATGACAACTGGCCAAGTACTTGAAGCATTATTCCAATTGTAATTTTTTCTATGATCTAAATTCATAATTTTAATTCTAACAAATTTCAATTTCAATTCTAATAGAAACAAAATTATTAGAATTGGAATTGGTTAAAAATGTAATAGTTCATGGAGTGTAGCACAATTTCCTCACAAAAAGTAGACTTCATAAATATAAGCTTGTGATTTGAAGAGGTATATTTTTTAGTTGAAATTGTTAACTTATTAATTAAGAATAATGTAATCAACTCTTTTATATTTAGTTTTTTAATTTAAATAAATTTAAAGCTAACATAATTAATTCAACACCTTTGCTTCCAAAGAAGCCTTTCATGTATATAATTTGTAAAAATAATTATTTTATTTTAATAAAAAAAGAACATAATGAGGATTAAAAACAAAAAACAACACCCCATTATTGATTGTTTGATCTTGCATCTGTTTTCGTTCTACAACCTCAGGAACTTTTGATGTGTTCCTTATACCCACATATATTACATTGCAATTTGCATTTCTTTCTATCGGCCTCACTCTTGATGGGTTTAATTTACGCATCTAATGACTTTCATCCACCAAGCTCGGAGGCCTTTCCAATCCTTTTTTTTTTTCTTCCAAAATTAGTTCATAAAAGAACCCACATAATCTATTGTGTTCTTGAACCGAACATAGCTGATTTTGATTTGGGTTCATTATCCTTACTTTAACTAATATATATATATATATTTCCAACAGGTGACATTTGATGTTTACGTTCTTGTGTTAATGAAATTAATTATGACTTATTATTATATATGATATATGAAGTTGGAGTCCAAATAATCAAAATATTAGGTTTATATATATACTTAGTTTAGAATTAGTTGTTAGAAATTTCATGTGTGAACTGTTATAAATTGTATGGTTTTGGTTTAACAAAACTGACTAAAATTTGGTCCAATTGAAACAAGCTTGTTAGAGCCAAATTGGTTTATGTGATTAGTTGGTCAGGGCTCAAGCACGTCTAATTGTGTATGGTGTGGGTTGGCAGTAATTGTAGATTAAATGCCTTAAAAAGTCTTTAATGAGAGAGCTGTTAAGGTTTTGATTATAAATATGTTAGATCTCATATATCTAGCTTCTCTCGTTGAAAGCTGCCAGTAACTAAAAAATACGTAGAGGAAGATCTAAACATCATATATATTAAGAGTAACTAAAATCAACATAACTATAATTATATATTAGAGAGTAAAACTTTTATTGAACTCGGGAAAGGGTTGATACATTCGTATTCAGCCACACCATGAATGAGATACTTACAATTATGCATATACATTTACTGGTGGTCTTAATATGTCTCTTTTCAGATGCGAATGTGCGAAGCAGCATGGCATAGGAATTAAGTAGTCCGTTTAGATGGTATATGGCGGCGGCTTGGGCAGGTCCTTGGCGATGCCACATAGCAAAGTGTTTTCAGGAATGTTGTACTCGTCCCTGAGAGAACGTGCAGGGGAGAGAACACTGATGTATAGTTGCTGTCCTAGGTAGCGGTTCTCAGTCAACTCAGATCTCAAATTCCACATTCCGGCATTGTCGAATGTCAACATGATGGCTGCCCAGGATTTGGGGAAGACTTGAATGGTGTGCCTGCTTACTGCGTCAAGAAGGTTGTAGTTCTTCCTTTTCTCTGGGGTCCACCTCCCCGGCTCGATGCTAATTTAATTCAAATTAAAATGGGAAAAAGAAGTTAGTGTTTAATTAATTGATGTACATGGAAGTGAATTGAAATGTAAATATAATTAATTATCAAAAGAAAAAGAAAGTGATCACACCATAGATGATCATAAATTCATAATCAATTAAATACTTACGCGACCGCGAAAAAGGAGTATCCATCCAAATGCCAAGATTGCATGCTCTTCTCGTGGTTCTCAAAAATGATCTCAATGAAGTTGCGGAATGTGGCGTTGACAACATTGGGCACCACAGTGATCTTGTCGGTTGTGGTTGGTGGCTCGTCAGAAATAGTGTCGTACTTGAAAACCTTGTCAGCAGCTTCAAAGTACTCGGCCAGCTTCAAAGGAGTGTCAAGGTCGACGTGAGAGACACCGTTGATGGCGTAACGGAGCTTTCCATCTACCTTGCTGGCTGAGTTCACGAGCTTGATGGTGCGGGTGATGTTAATGGAACCGTAGTGATAAGAGCCTTGAGGGTTAGGCCGGGCAGCACTGGCCGTGAGGTTCCAGCGGAATGAACGAAATTGGTTGAGAGACCAAGCCCACCCGACAGGTGCCTCTGGGATTTCGGGAGAGGCTGGGCCATTGCCGTTGGTGTAGCGGATGATGCCCTTGCCAGTGAGAACAGTCTTGGTGAATCGGGTGGAAGCAACCATGTAGTAGTCCTTAGGCTCTTTGTCGGCAGTGACAAGGACGGAGAAGCATTGGCCTACGTGCACATCGAGTGATTCATAAGTGTTTTGGACGGTGTGGGACCCTTCCATCTCAACAAGTTTCAATGGGTGACCCTGAATCCTGAAGTTGAGGGAGTTCTTGAGACCCACGTTGCAGATTCTGTATTTGTAGGTCTTTCCAGGCTTCATGGTGAAGAGTGGCTCGTCCTTGCCATCATCCTTAGCATTTTTACCGTTGATGAGGACACCGTCGGCCCTGGCAAGAGAGCGTCCACTGTCCAAAAATTTCTTGAGAGTGGTGTGACTCTTGGTGTACCAGTCACCAATGAGGACGGTGTAGTCATCTTCAGGATCGGCATAAGGCACTGGAATAAGCAAACGACTGTTCACACGAAGACCACCAAAACCACCGGCTGCCCTGTGCGTAGCGGTTGTGGGATAGTAGAAGTAGCTTCCAATCTGGTCCTTGACTTGGAAGTGGTATGTGAAATTTGTCCCAGGGGCAATAGGACAATTGGTTCCAAGCACTCCATCTTGCCAGCTGTTCTTCCTATGCTGGATACCACTCCTGCATATGATTAATAATAATATGTATTAATATAAGATTGATGATATGTTTTGGCTCCATGTGTCCCAAAGTTAAAAATAGAAAATAAAAAAATTAACATGAAACGAGACAATATTTTTATAAAATTACTCTATGCACTTATCACTTATTTAATATAATTTTAAGACACAAGAATTTACATTTCTCATTTTCAAAATAAAAATGACAGGATGTGAGAGATAATTAAGCATGTTTTTCTGAGTTAAATGAAAGAAAATAAGATATATATATACACGGGTGTTCTTTATAAATGTACGTACCATGTCAAAAGAAATGGCTCATCAAGGTTGTTGAAGACGTTAATAACAATGTTGTTGTTGGAGGTGGAGTTGATGTTGGGCCCGGGAAATCCGCCATTGATGAGAATGCCCTGTTGAGGGACTCCCAAAGGAGAAATGGTTCCGTAGGTGACATTCCAGTCGAAGAAGAAGTAAGGATCTTCAGCCCGGACCACCACCATCGACATTGCCGAGAGGCACAGTAACATGAACATTGTTCCCCGACCCATCTCTCTCTATCTGGTGCTCCCTAATAATCCTTTTTAATTTTTTGTTGTTGTATTACAACTAATGTGGAGTACTGTATCAACCCTTTCCCACCTTCTCCTTCGCGCTTACTCTCTGTAAAACGGAAGAAGATAGATAGGTGGATCTTCTTCTACCGTTTCATCAAAGCAGCCTCATCCCTCCCCTTTTATATTATCTGCAAATCATGTTTCCACCACGCATTCCAATTCAAACTTTGCCGTAATTCTCTCTGAGCTTGTCATTCTCCCTCTTCCCTTGGCCCTTGCATTGCGCGCT
Organism: Quillaja saponaria; assembly: GCA_029379385.1. Classification (NCBI taxonomy): domain Eukaryota; kingdom Viridiplantae; phylum Streptophyta; class Magnoliopsida; order Fabales; family Quillajaceae; genus Quillaja; species Quillaja saponaria. Next base: position 20,926,573 of record CM055606.1, read on the forward strand.
TCCTCTCGATTGTTTGCTTTTTTTTTGGTTTGGTTCTTGTTTTCTCTTTTGACTTCTGATCTTTTTTCTCCCCTCATTTATTTAGTCTGTTACTTTTCATTTACCGATCGATAAAACATAATAATTAACCTCCTTCAATCACTGCCATTTGATTAAATCATTAAACAAATCAACAAACAAAGGTTGAAAATTATTGTACGTACATTGATACCTATGAGTCTGACTATATGAATATTCAATGACGGTCCAACGATAAACAAACCTCTTAACAAAAAGAACTCAGTAAACTAACCAACACGCATGAGTATAAATTTTGTATATTATCCACCGATCAATCCAACAAGGCTCAATTCAAAGGTTATAATTCAAATTAAATCTACTTCGTGAATCATTTAGACATATAAAATGCAATTTGACCCGAAAGTATCAAGCTATCATCAAGAAATAGCATTTGAGTGGATCAAAATAAAAAGTATAGCCGAATAACTGCAAATTTTATGCTGCAGTCAGTAGAGGCACAGAAAAATATGCAACATGGAGGAGAAAAGAAGTGGTAATAAAAAATTTAGGATATATATATAAATTTATATATGGACATATATATTTAGGAAAATATGATAAAATAATATTAAATAAATAAACAAATTTTAAAGAATTAACATGATGATCAAGAAAATTGTTCAGTAAACATTTTAAGTGGACGTATCTAATATATTTATGAGATTTAAGAAATAATTTATATATGAATATTGTATCTTAGGGCTCTAACACAGTAATCAGTGCATCATTTAAAGTCTATATTCTTAAATAGCAATATAATCAAGGACTGATTGGTTTAAATAGGAAGCAACATAAAATAAACCAAATTTGATACTCAGTTAATCTTTTATCACCAAATAATAAAATTTTAGAGATAATTATAATTATAAACTTTTCTCCAGTTAATAATCATCCATATTCTGCGCTAAGTGTGATTTTAGTTCGGTTTCGAATCAGTTTTTAAAAGTGTTACTAACTAAACCAAACCTCTCAATTTTTAACTAGATATGAAAATTTTGGTTTTTTTGGGTTTTTGGCAAGAAAGATAACTGAAACCAAACCGACCATATGGTTTCGGTTTTATTTAGTTTCTTTGATAGGCCTTTGGGCCCAATGTTATTAAATACTCAAATATGGCCCAAAATTCAGCCCAATGAGATTTTCTTTATTTTTTTTTATAAAAAGTAAATTGTAAACATATTTTGGGCCGAAAAAATGAAGCCCCTAATTTTTTGATAATTATAAACCTAAAATAGAAATAGAAAGGATTAGATAAAATTAGGCTCTAAGAGTCAAATGGGCCAAGGTAGAAATAGAAAGGAATGAGGTTGCTGGACTGGGCTTTCAAAATATTTAAAAAAATTAGATTTGGTTTCAGTTTCGGTAAAACTGGACAAGTTACAAAATCGATATCGAAATTTTGGTTTTTGATATGAAAAAACCAACAAGTTACCAAGACACCTAAGAAACCAACACCGAATCGAAAGTTCGATTTCGGTTGGCTCAATTTTTCAGTTAAACCAACATATATGCACCCCTATTATGCGCTGCATCAATATGTATAGGGGATCTTGTTAGCAAAGAACTATATTATTAAATAACCTGCAAAACTGTACTTGAGATGATAAAATCTTCATGCAGTTATCACCCAAATTTAATCCCAGTTTGTGGGTGGACTTAACCATATGTACATTAGCTAAATTAGTGACCTTAAAGTTCTTTATTTTCTACATGATACTTGTATTTAGTAATGTTATCAGATTTAAACTATTTCTCTTTTCGCCAAGTGTTATTAGACTTAGTGCTAGTTTTGTTTTGTGTTTGAAACGTGTGTTTGGCCATTAGAGTCTGAAAATCACTTTCAGTTTGTATAATAGCATGTTTGGTGAAAACTAAAAATCACTTTTGTTCAGACGCCAACACAGTTTTAGCCAATTTTTCAAAAACAACTCATATGTAATTTTTTTCAAAATACAAGACACAACTTTTATATATTTTTTAATCAAATTTTTTTTTTTTTTTAATAGTCTTATGATTCAAAATCACTTTTTTGAATAACTAACCAAACACAAAGTAGATTATAACAAAATCAATTCTTCCTTAATCTTTACTGATAAAATCAATTATTCAAGATACTGATTTTTAAACGCCAAACCAAACTGACATCGTCAAAATACTTTACAAAATATGCACCCTTTGTTTTGTCATAAGTTTTTTGAAAAAGTAAAAAATAAGTCTTCTTTCTCTTCAATATTTTCAATAAATCATGTAATAAGTTAGATCTTAGAATTGAAATTGAAATAAAGAATTACAATACAATTCTAATTTCCTTGATAATTGGAATTAAACTAGAATTCTAACTACGTTGTTTGGAGAGAACAACAAAATTATAAATTAGAATATAATTGTAATTTCTTATTTTAGCATTTTTGGACAACAAATTATCATATTTTAAATCAGATCTGAAACTCATCTACCATCATACACAATTTCAGATCTAGGTATGAAATCCATCAATCATCCTACTTTATTTCAGGTAGGAATGTACAATATGTACAAATTATGTATATCAATTTGAATTTTATGTCGGGGTATTCAATTTTTTAATATTAAAAATTCAAGTTACGAAAAAATTTCTTTTGTTTATTATTAAAACAATGGAAAATATTGTTTGGAATTTTTTTTATGCGCCAAATAAAAGAAAATTAAGTTAGTATAACTTTTCCTGATATTTTTGCTGTCGATTTTTTTTTTCTTTTTTTCTTAAATTATACATTCCTTGTTTATGTATGTCAATTTGAATTTTTATGTCGTAGTAATCAATGTTTTAATATTAAAAATTCAAGTTAGGAAAAATTTATTTTGTTTATTATTCAAACAAAGGAAAATATGTTTTTTTGGAATTTTTTTATGTGCCAAATAAAAGAAAATTAAGGTAATATAACTTTTTTCCTGATAGTTTTTGCCGTAGAATTTTTTTTCTTCTTAAAATATGTAATTTCCATTGAACCGGAGCCAAATTTGAGTCTATTAGTTTCAACAATTTCAAATTTTTATCTTTTCAAATTTATATATTACAATAGAACTATTATTCGCTTAGAATTTTATTTTTTTTTCCTGAAATATAAGTGATAACATGTATATTGGATATTTAACATTCTAAAAAAAATATCTACATATAATTATCTGGATCCTACACATAAAACTTGCGATTAAAATTAGAAATCCAAGTTGATAAAATTGGATAAAAAAGTTAGGTCGAAAGCTTTTCTTTTTATTACAATAATAATCCTCACATCCAACTTAATCTCATTTGGAGTTTGTGATTGCCCCTACCACAAGTATTTTTTTGGGACTCGAACTCCTGACATTGTAAAAATTACTAAATTTAAAAATTTAAGCATATCTTATTATTTAAATCACGTCTTATGAATAGTACATACTCTTTCTTCTGTCTTTTTTAAATATGTACTCGAACTCCTACATTGTAAAAATCACTAAATTTAAAAATTTAAGCATATCTTATTATTTAAATCACATCTTATGAATAGTGCATACTCTTTCTTCTGTCTTTTTTCAATATGTTTGGATTTATAGTTATATAATTTTTTTAATTAATAAAATATATTTTTATTAATAAGATTAAGAGAAATATAATTATTTTAAAAATGAAATAATGATGATATTCGATAGTTTTTTTCTAGTTAAATTTTATATTATTAAAAAGACATTAACATCCTTTAATAAAAAAATATATAATTAATATTATCTGAAATTTTATGATGTCAAATCTAAAAGGGAAGAGACTATAAGAGTTTTTTCTTTTTTTTTCCTTTTATAATAATATATAGATAGAGATTTTATAATAGTATAGATATATCTAAGAAGATAGATATAAATATTATTATAGATTTTTAATAGTACAGATATAAATTTTATAAATGGGGAAGCAAATATAGATAGACATAAAATATAAGGGGAGAATCCAAATGATTAATTTCCATGTGATAAAAAACATTATTTAGAGTCACGGCTTAAACTGTGGAGATTCAGTACAGAAACCAAAAACAAATACATCGGTAGAAGCTTTATTAAATAACATAATATCACACTCCAACCCAAGTACAAGAGTCTCTTTCCTGATGTTATTCCATGTTCACATATAAACTTTGCATAAGCAATTCCGAATTTTCTGTTGATCAACATGAAATTGGATTATTTCAAGCATGAATAAGAGACAATGGAACAAAGGGTAAGAAAGATAAATTAACAACAATATAAAAGAAATATTGACACAAGAAACAGGGAGCGAGACTGGACGGCAGACGACACCTGTTTGTAGATCTAAAGCAACGATGCTAGAATGGAAGTTTCTTTCATCAGGAAACTCCAAATTAGCATTTATCTTTGAGGGGGATCAACGGTACGGACATTTGCACCTGTCATGCCCTCGATTCGGTCTTTGGTGATCTCAACAAAGTGACCCACTGTTTCATGAAACTGCTTCAGCCCAGACAGTGGAAGAATGATGGAGGATCGATCAGAACCTGCAACCTGCAGTTCACATAGTATCTCTTGTTAACTTCGACTAGAAAACCTTCAACAAGAAGACAACTACATCTCTTCACGCTCTTCACAGAAAACAAGATAAAAGATAGTGAGAAAATAGAACAAAGAAAAATAAAATTTGGACAAACCTCAGATATTCTCAAGAAATGACCCCTGTTATTGCTACCAAGATCAAAGAAGAACCTCTTTTGATCAGCTCTGATCACTTTCGAGACTCCCAAGTTACCAATTTCATCTTGAGCTGGCAAATCTACCGATCTGTTCACATTTAACTCAGAAGTTTGAGCAGGTTCACTACTGTGGCCAGATATGAAGCCAGCACCAACATCATCTGAAAGCCCAACAAGATGTTCGGATGGTTCAGAGCTTTGCTGTTTGGGAATGAAAGCAATTAGATGAAGATAACAAGAAATGTAAGACCTCTATGAACAATTTGGGACAAATAGAAAGGGAGAAATCCATGCATGCAAAAGAAGCAGACCTGATTGGGTAGAATGAAAAGCCTTGATGCTTCACTGATCTCTGCCAAAATGTTCCTAAATGCTGCCCATCCTTCATCCCTGGAGCTTCCAGAAGGAACAATAATAGTACTACGATTTCTACTGACAGACGCCTCAGATACCTGCACAAATATATATTATACTATATCCATTGTTGGAACCAAAACTGAAGTGTTGAACATTCTTGAAACCAACCTATTATTGGTTTTATTTTAAAAGTCACATACACTTCCAAGTTTCCAGTTTTACTGATTGAACTGACGGATCCAATCTGGTTCTTAGAACATTGGTTGGGAGTTGGGATAAAGCTCCCATGTGCTAAAGGCAGGAAATTTTAGTGATGTAGTGAACTCAGAAGCAAAGGCTTAATCTGCACACCCAGCTTCATCATCCCTCCCTTGTTAAAAAACAAAAAACTACTTTTGTAGTTCAGACTTTTTTAGTGGATACTAGTGCAAAGAGATGGCTAGTGAAAGTCAAGGTTTGATAGCAGATGCTACTGTGCTTGATAATCACGTGACAATAAAAATAGAGGTAAAGCCCATTATAGCTGATGCTACTGTGCTTGATAATCATGTGACAAGAAAAATAGAGGTAAAAGCCCATTAGATGTTGATAATGATTTGCAATCCATCCTAAATTCTCAACAAAATTCTGATGAACAAGGGACTTTAAGATGAAGGAGATGGAGCTGCAATTATTAAAACAGGTGATGAAGACATTAATGAGGAGAGTGAGATAAAATATGGTGGTAAGAAAAAGAAATGGATGGTTAAGTACTTAGACAAGTGTTAGAAGGGACCATTTGATGATTCTTCTGTACCATCTAACCCTGTTATGGATATGCTTCTCAACCTGGATCCTAGTTTAAGTGATACCATTGTTGAGCGTGGGTCCACAATTCTGTTCTAGGAACCACTGGGGAAGCAAATCCAAGACAAGTACTGATACACTTTGAGGGTGAAATATAATCTAAAGATATAGTGCCAATTGAACTTTTGTATCGAAATTAAATGAAAATAATTTGCATGGGGGAGCTACAGGTTTCTATTGATGACAATGCTGTTGAGGAAGAGACATTGAGAAATGGGGGACACAGATCACTAAATGGATCAGAAAGAATGTCTAAATGTGAATTCAGTTCTTCTCCAAAAGCTGTCAGCATCTTCCAGTGACATCAAGTTTACAAGACATAAAGATGCAAGAGGTAATAGGTAAGGCATGACATCTATTAAGGTGTAAGAGGGAACTTAAAATGCTGTCAAAATTTGCTCAAACATATTGTGGTACAGTGAGGACTAAATTTATATAGGATACTGCACAGTAGTGCATACATCAAGCTATCTAACACCCCTTCCATGGTGTGGTTGAACCACCCCTGGAAATGTTTTCTATAGAAAATCTGATATTACAAGCATGTAAACTAGGAATTTATAATAAAATGTCCACCATTCACAATTCTTCAAATTTCATACTCACCACAGCTACACATGTTTTTTCTACAACCACTAGTTCTATTTCCCCCATAAAACCTAGTAAACACACTTATGCTAACTAGTTATCTTATAACTTACTAAAGGTACCAGTATAAATTAATGCAGAAAGAGAGCGAGCAGGAGAGTACGAGAAAGGGGGAGAAAGACACAGAGATAGGGAGAGACTGAGAGAAAAGAATAGGAAGAAAATATCTATTGATGAAATGCAAACAAGGAAAGAAGAAGCACAATTACAGGATTTAATTCAATAGTCCTGTATAGCCAATAAACCAAGATTTGTGCAAGTGCGCAAGGATCCAAAAGCATCCTGCTCTTACCAAGAAACATAAGAAAAAAAAAATTTGTACTTGGTCATATGAGAAGCAAATTTAAGGAATCAACGTCTTAATGTAAGTCAAGATGCAGATGTTGTTCCTTTCCCACCAAAAACACTTTATTTGCTCGGTGTGAAGCACTTTTTTTTATCCACCTTTTCCCATTGTGTTTACAGGTTTAGCAATGTATCAGTATCCACCTGGACCACACCTGCAATATTTACAGCCATAGATACAATCCTATGAAGTGAATGTTAAAAACAATTGACAACATTTAGGAACTGCATATTCTTTTTGGTTTCTGGTATATAATTAGCGATATCAACATCATTACAAAGAAACCACTGGCAAAAGTGCCTACACAAAGTATGTATTGTGAATATGTTACACAGCAAAGTAAAAAGAAGGACATTACTAATCTCAAGCAGTGTTTCTACTTTCTACATTGAGTTTACAAAGCAGTTGTCGACAATCCCAATTCCATGAACTTGTTCAACTAGGTGAAATAATGCTGTCAGTTATATTTAACAATTTATGGTGTTTAGAACATTATCTTATTTATATAAGCTGAATAAATTACATTCTATAAATGCAAGAATATAGACAACAATGATATAAAGGGCACAAGGCCCATTACCTTCAAAAAACGACCTCTCCTATTCTCGCCTATGTCGAAGTAAAATACCTGAAAAGGCATAAGGGAATCCGTTAACAGTGATGACAATAAAATTAATCCGGATGAGTTACAAATAAATCAGGAACTAAACAACCATAATATATATATATATATATATATCGAAAGGGGAGAGTAGTGCAAAGGAGTGCCTTGGTATCGAGCTGTAATTCCTTGCTGAAGAGGTCCTGATCCTCAGAATTGACATAGTAATTGAAGAGATCCAGAAACCAAGAAATGCCGGAAGAGGGGACGATGATGGTGGACCTAGTAGCAGAAGTCTTCTCGGATATTTTGAGATAGCGACCGCGAGGGTTCTCCTTCAGATCGAAGTAAAAGAGCTTATGCTCCACCTGTAGGGTTTTACAAAGCAGCTCCACATCATTCCCACCTCCAACACCACCACCGGCGGTGCCGCCCACTCCCCCACCAGAGTTCCCCTCCATATCCAGCCGTCGCCAGGCCCCCACCAGGCCACCACCAGTAATAATACTATAATTCCTTGTGATCTCTTATTCAAACCCCAGCCAAAGAAATACAAGGAAATGGAAGCCGAAGTAAGGACGTAAATAAAGGAAGACTAGAGTTTAACGGGTGTGGCAACGTAACGGATCTGATTAAAAAACCAAATTAAAATAGGCGGGTGACGGTGCAGTTATTGAACCGCGACATCGTGTCCTTGTTTGTGGTTCTGCAAATTTTAGGGTTTTTCAGGGGAGAAGGAAGAATGACGAGGAGAATTCAATTGACCCACCAAGTGAAGTGACTTGTAATAATGATAAAAAAAAAAAAAAAAACTAGAAAAGATAAAAATCAGACGCCATCGTCTCAGTGCCTCAATGGGTCGCTCTCTTACACACACATACGTCATATATCATACATACAAAACAATCACTCAAATAAACCTGACCTCAGCGCCAGCGCCAATTTCTTTGGGAAGTAACTCTGTCAATTTTAAATTTAATCAGTTCGCGCTATTTACGCCTCCCAGGCCCAGCAGCAGGCTATCGTCCTCTTCTTGGACCGGAGTCTACTTGTTGGAAGGACGCTTTCGATAAAGGAAACTGTCAGTTTGATTTTAATACTGCGTGGGTGTGGGTGGTACCATCAGTCAACGTTAGCTATGTCAATGACATTCGTATTAAATAGAATATGATTGTCACATGTATTTTTATTTATTAACAACTTTTTTTTTTTTTTTTCTCATTTTCATTTACTCATTTCCCATTTCTCTCTCATTGTTCAATAAAAATAATAAAATATTTTAAGAAATTTATCAATCCAGCCAGATTTCCTATCCTTTGATTAAAATTATATAATTCTCTTAATTTTTTAAATCACCTCAAATCTTAATTTTACAGGTTTTGAAGAAAAAGAAAATGATCATAAAAATAGAGTCGGAAATAATGAGAGAGAGAGAGAGAAAGGAGAAGTGAAAAGTGACAAAAGAACCCTTTGAACAAAATTGATAAAAGTTGTGTTTAATGAGATGTAATTTTATTTTAATTTACTGCACGTTATGGTGTTTTCATGCATTTGCAATCCTGCTGCACTAGCGCTTATTGTAACCATCATCCTTACCCACTCTCCTTTACCTTCTAGCTTTACCCGTCTCTTATCCACTGCATGATTTGACACTGGAGTTACTTGCCGTCTAAGGTTCAAGTGGATCATCGCCAAATCCATACGTTGATGCCTCCGTTTCATCATAAGGCATGTAGTTTCTTTGTAAGTGCTTCCAAGGGCTGCTGAATGCTTTAACTATGGACATATCACATTTGCCTTCGAGAAACTCTTGCCCTTTCTTCTTTTCACTCATATATACCGAGAATGGGTCAGAGCAATCAGTAGAATTGGCATGACATGAAATGGCATACGATGCTTAGATGACCTAGTCAATTTTTATCCTAAAATTTAGTACCAACTTCAACTGAGCTTGGTAGAATTGATTTATAATAAATTAAAATTCTTATACGAAATTCGGGCGTCCCAAATATTATTAAAACTAACACAAAAATCAACCAATAATCGTGTAGTTAAAACAATAGAGATTGCCGAGCCCCCAAAATGGAACCTATGCTGATACTGATCAATCGGATGCCACGATAAAATAGAATGCTCTCAAGCAAGTACACAAATATTACAAGGAAACATCTATCTGCAAGGATTGTATAACTTGCACATAATGTGTTTCATAAATGCGTTTAGCCAGTAGATCCAACCTACATCTTTGTCAACAAATCATGAATCTTGGGGTGTCTCAAATCTTGTTGGAGTGTCGATTCCCATCATACAGCAAAGACCTGATATCAAAATTATAAGCAAAACAATCCCCTGAAGCATCACAAGAAGAAACCATGAGACAAATTGAGGTATTTCCATACCCAACTGAAGAAGATAATAACAGTTCAGAGAGAGAGAGAGAGAGAGAGAGAGTCCTCTAACTAATACATGTATGTATGTAGGCTCAATAAGAGCTACAAAACTAATGGATGCAATTTACAGATATGACAAAACAATGAAAAGGAAAACTGAATATACACATAATAAACATCCAAGCAAACATTGAATCATATGCCGAGAACACACTTTTGGTGTGACACCAACATTGTTTTGGCTATTTAGATCAACATGGTTTTCACAGTCAAAATTAATTGAAAAGGATAAAATACCAATAGTTTTTAAATTCCTAAATGCTAATAAAAGAATTTCAGCAAAACTAGATGAAACCAAATTTCCAATTTCATAAAATAAGGACATGAAGCTCCAAAACAAAGACATTATGAAGATAACATGATAGTGTATACCTTGCACGGCTAATATTGAACATATTTTCATATTTTGAAATAGTTGAAAGTTAATGTAGAAACAGGTAGCAAACAACATCATGTTGTTAATAAGTAAAACCATGGCATTTATAACTAGAACAATCACTCAGGCTGCCAGATATTAATCAGATCGTATTTGAAAGAAGATATCTCTACTCTACATGGGAAAATGCCACACAAACACGTCCTTGAACAAACATGTCCTTGGAAGATGCCCAGTCACAGAACACGTAAAAGGTCACTATTAGCTATATCTTATGTAATGGAGCAGAAGTAGCTTACAACCAAGACTCCCTCTAGCAGAGATGATTTAATCTGGCAGACCTCATCACAGAATGTGGAATTGGCTGACCCATTTCCATTAGCACCTTTGGCTAGAAATCTTTCTAGTTGCCTATAGGAAGAATACTGAACTGATCGAAAGGGAACTGAAACATAGAGAACAGCATATTTTACCCCAGACTGCTCCACAGAACTGACGAGGTCAAGAAAATTTCACCTGCATGTTTTTAATGAAAGCACGCGCATACACATGCAATATATATACAATTAGAATTCATCAATCAGAATAACCATGTTGAAGAATTGCACTAGACATACTTTCAGAGAGTTTCGCGGGATGAGAGCACTGCTGCAAAATACAACTAAATCAGTTTGCTCCTCGTGTCTCTCTTTCATCCTCAAAACCAAATATTCCTGTTTATAACAGCCAACAGGTAAATGATAGCATCAAATCAGCTTATAGTAAAGACCTAAAACTCCATAATGAGTCATACACCATGATTATATGGGCTTACTTCAACTGAACGGAAAGCTGCAATCTTATTATTATTTCCATCCTCTATGGAGCATGACCCGAACAGTGCCACATTGCTCATTCCTAAACCATGTCCACAAGTTTCTGCAAACCCCAAAACCAACAAATTTTCCATCGTCTCTTTTTCCGATGCCGAAACATAGGGGAACGCCATGGAAAAGTTTGATCCAGTGAAAGAGGCCTATTCACAAGAATATAAAGCACTAAATCAGAACCTGATGTAGCACCAATTGATATTTTTCATCCGAAAAGGGACAACCAAGACTATTATCTCAAGCTTCATAACAATGTAGTACTAGGGTCATTATATACTCCCTGAAAAACCCTAATGACATAAAAGGTAAATTTAGAGTTCTAATAAAAAAGAAACCCTGAATGACATAAAGATAAATCAAGAATCTTAATAAAAGAAAAACAAATAACTCGTAATAATACTAAAATACTATTAATTTATCCCTGATTCTAATATTACATATTTAAAATAAAATAAAATCATAAATCATAAATCCTACTATTACGTTCTTCATCATTCTCCCCTAGTTGGAAAAAACTCGTATTCGAGTTTTAAATTAAATGAGAATGAGAAGCTTATTAATCAAATCCTGTAGTAAGGTCGGAAACCATTGTTGTCAAAATCAAAAGTTAACACGCAAGATCGTACAATCTTACAATCTCACATATATCCCAAACGAGTTAAAAAGTGTCAAAAATCGTAATTTGGCAAGATTGAAGCAAGATTTTTAGGATTAGATGTAAGATCGGTCTGATTTTACCAATCTTGAAAAAGGTCATTATAGGCTATTTTTGGGGGTTGAATTGGTTTTTTCTAACATAAGGCTTCTATAGACCATTCTAGGAACTCAACCCAAGACCATTACAAAAACATTTCCGTCTTGAACCTCTAACTAAAGAAAAATAAAAGTTTTACCTTTTTTTTCTTTTTTTTTCCTTTTTCAACTCAATTTTTAGTAAATAAAAAAAATAAAAAAATTCAGTTATTTCTTTTTCTTTTTGCTATCTTAGAATCTGAATCACAGTTTTTAGAAATATTATTTAAATTATTATCAAGGCATATGTAGCTAATTACCTATCCTAGAAAAAAATAAACTAATTCCTAAATTATCAATGCATGGGAATTTACAATCTGTATAGTTGATTTACTGTTTATATATTTTTGGTCATAGTGTGATAAAGTCGGTCAAATACAAGTGTACGGTTAGATGAAGGTATAAGAAATTTATACAGTCTTCGGTCTAAAATAATGTTGCCCCTCCCTCCATAAGACTGTTTCTCTTCCACCCTGAAGGAAGAGAAAGAAGACAAGGAAGAACGAACGGGCTTTCATACCAGAAGCAATAAAAACATTGGCGGTGGGATACAGGGTGACACTGCATCAATGACCCTAATGTGAAAACTACTAATTCAATCAGGATAGGTTCCATGCAAGAATGCTGCAGCCTTTGGTGTAGCTTGTTATTTGGTGAGGAGTGGACTCTTCAGACTGTATGGCTTCTTGGGGCATTGATCTAGTAATGACGGAAATACAAACAACAACCTGCTTGCTTTCTTCAGATGTATTTACATTGGCTCTCTATCCATCCCCTCTTTGCTATACTGCAGTCATTGGATTTATTTATATATTGAACTTTAGATTCCGATCTTAGCCTTGGTTGCCTTAACTGGACTAGCATCAAACCCAAGGCCTATTTAGGTGTCTGGTTAGGTGGTAGAGAAACCAAATGTCCTTTCTAAATTGACGTAAACCTGTTTGTATCTTAACATAACATATAACAATTATAAAGAAATTTACAAAAATATTAGAAAGTACCAAAAAAAACATGTAGAAATGTTTGGATACAATAAGGTTGAACATGCTTAACCTTTTTTCTCTCTTCTCTTTTTTCCCTCAAGCAAAGGTGTCTTATTCGTCAGGTTCTTTGTCAAACGATACCAAGTCAGGCCTAGGTCTTACACCTATGACATTCTTCCCCACTTAAAAGATTTTGACGTCCCCATTGACCTATGATACAATATGCTCCATCACACAGCTCTCTAGGTAATGCAATGTTTAGATTGCAGCCACAGTAAGCACAAATGCAATTTATGCAAACTATGATTTAATTCGTTTGTTCTTGTCCGACTACCTCTAAACAAGTTGGGTTAGGAATCACATGCCTATACATTCTATAATCAAGCTACTTCAATATAACACTAGATACAACCCTGAAAATAACAAAATTATCAACATTGACCTCTCACCCAGTGGATTCAGCCAAACTCAATCATTACCTCAAATATCTCTTACAATAACTTGACATCCTACGTTCAGCTAGCTTCCAAAATTACCTCAATGGAAACGGCTTTCTAAATGACCACAAACTTGGTCTTACAAATTAGGTGATTCCTCCATTCAAGACTTGGCCAAAAATCCACGGATTGGATCTCAACCACTAAATCATCACTCTACATATGAACTTAGCATCTAAAAGACTTCCAGATCACACAAATTTCACCAGGTACTAAACAAACTTAGATTACTCATGATCACTGCTAAATATCAAATGCTTCAAGAGTAGGACACTTGAAAAACTTCATGATAGAATGTCTCGTCCTTGACTTGTCACAATACTCACCTGAGATGGATCCATTTGGAAACCCTGTGAGATGAGTCTCATTCAATAACTTATATTCTATACACGACATCTCCTTTTATCCCAAATGAAGAGATCTTTTGCTATTTTTTATTTTTGTATACAAACCAGTGAGTTTAGAACACTAAATGTTTCTTCTTGAAGGCTAGAACTTGTAATGCCACCCTTTATTCTAGCGCTTAAAGCAGATATATTCCACTGGACCAACCATCAGTGGGAACCAAGTAGTTCTTCGTAGCATTAGTTGTAAGAAATAAAAAATAGTATCAAAACATATAGATATGCTCTGCCAAGTTTTTCTACTAGCTGGACAAAATTAACGAGAGAAGATGAATTCAAAACCTGCAGCCACCTCAGTCCATGGTAGTAGTCTTGTAACTTCTAAGCCAAAACACATTAAGGGAAATTTTACTAGCAAATGTTCAATGCATGAAAAATTGAGAAGGCTTCGGAGATCTTATATCCACTCCACTCTGCCTGAAATGAGGTACAAGGAAAGTTTGATGATTTCAATCTTCAGGCAGTGCAAGCAAGGTTAAAGTAAGGGGGCTCCACTCTAAACCCATCCTGTAGCCATCCTATCCTTTGTTCACATCATAGTTTCAGCTCAACTACAACATAAATTCTATGCTTTAACAAAGTTACCATCGCACTTGTAAGGTTATGCTAAAATTAAACCTAGTAGAAGATTTATAATGTTACGGAAACTGGTTCGTAAATTCTCATTTTGGTAATAGCTGCATTTGTATCGTGGACCGATATAGATTCAATTATATCATGCTGGAAGATAAAGGCAATCTGATGAAGACAATTGTAACATGAGAAGAGAATGCGTACAGATTGAGGTAAGGCGCCCATACAAATGCCGGCAACGCGAATCCCCAAGGAATCACAAGAAGTAAAGCAACCAATGGCACCACCATCGCATTAGCCACTACCTTCATCCTGATCCTATAGCACAAATCCAACTAGAAAAAAGAAAAAAAGAAAAAAAGAAAAAAAGAAATCAACACGGTAGGAGAAAGCAGATTTTGATGAGATTGTAGAAGGATAAGCAGCACAGAAAATAATTATGGATCAGAAATATATGGATACAAGATTTGACCGTGTTTCATTTATCATTAAGACCATATCAAATTGAAGTACATGCAGGTCATCAAAGAGATCGCAAGTCTTCAAAAACAAAAATGAAAAACTCGGAACCAGGATATGCAATTGAAATAAATGAAATAACAAGAAGAAAAAATTTAGTATTTTCTGGGAGAGAAGAAAAAATTTAGTATTTTCTGGGAGAGGGACTTACTTAAGAAACGGAAAGCTAGCGATAGGGTCTGGAGGCTCAATTACCAGATACAATCCAAAATTTGACGAAACAAGTAAGGAAAAATTTATCTCTTCCTTCTTTTTCTTCTCGTCGGAGGTCCAGAAAACGAAACTGGTTGAATTTTTATTTTTTCGGCCTGAAATGGCTGAACTGAAGACGAAGAAGCTGAAGCATGGATCAAATCTATCTTATCTTATTTAATAAAGGCCCCGTCGTTGGTTCGTAAGTTTTGCTTTTCTTTTATCTTCTTCTCTTGTGTTGGACTAGATAGATTAGCGGGCCTGACCCTTCATTGTTGTAGTTCAAATTGACCTGTTTGACACAAGAACCAATAATATTTTGTAATGTACTAGCTGGAGTCCGGCCCAATCAATCCAGACCAGCGTTGGATTCTGACCATTATCTATTGAGAGAGAATTTTTGTCTTTTTAACAAAATTTTTATATTATTTCATATCTAAAAATATATACAAAATAAATAAATATAAAATAAAATAATTAACTGTCACTACCAAACAATAAAGTAGAATAATTATTACATTCCAATGTATTCTATTTTCATTTCCTTTCTCATTCCAATTCTATCAAAATTATTCCTGCGTACCAAACTAGTCCTAAAAATAGTAAAACTATACACCTCACTGTTATAGAATTGGCAAAAACATAATTATACAGATAAACAAATTTATATATTCAATCTTATATGATAATACATCAAACAAGTCCCTAACAATGTTGCATAGGATGCTCTGAAAATTTAGAAGAATTTTTTCTTTTCTTGTCATAGTAGGTTAATTGGTTCTAGCAATTGACTAATCTTATTAATTAATATGTCTAGCAGTTAGCATGGATCACAGAGATCTACTCCATCCTATTTGCAAAGCGCTGCAGAAAATACTACTAAAATTAGTCTAAAGTCTAAAAGCATGCTCATTGATTAACATCTGTTTACTCTTGTTTGGTAGCTTGGCATGAATAACTTTGCAGAAAGTTTGCATTCTAAGCTTTTCCACAAATGATTGAAGACACCAACCAAGCTGATTAAAGGCGAGGATCCATTCAATTCTAAAGGTCATGGTTGCCTCTCTGAAATTTGTTGAACCTCAAAGATTAAAAGGCAACAAAACATGTGGGGATAGTGGCACCTGGAATATGTAAAATTGGAATGTAGCAATCCTTGTAAAAGATAACTGATTTAGGTCTACTAACTACACTCCAATGCCTGATGGCAAATCGTTTAACACTCTGAAATCCATGTACTACAAGGCAAAAGCGAAGCACAATCATGCAATCACGCATTTAAATCATAAGAAGGCATCCTTCTCAAGTAGCTTTATGACCTCATGTTGGTTGTTCAGCTTGGCAACATCTATAGGAGACTTTCCGTCCATGTTCTGGAGAGTACTGCAAACAAAATGAAAAGCAAAACAAGATAAACAAAGAAAGTATAGTTAAAAGCCAATAAAATACAGATAAAAATTACGTCAATGGAGTTTCAGTTTAGTGGCAATCTTTTTCCTCAACGATGGTAAAAGGTGACAAAAGGTTCCAAGTCCACCAAGTGCATTTTAGTACATTTCTTAATATTAATAAAAGAAAGGAATAAAGAAAGGGGTGCAGATAGGCTGTTGACTTACACTGCCGCGCCATTTGCAAGGAGAAGGGCCACGCACTCCTTCCTTCCATAACCAGCTGAGTAATGAAGTGCAGTATTCTTATTCTTATCTAAAGCATCCACTCCTGCTCCAGACTTGAGGAGGACTTGAGCACACTTCACCTCGAATAAAATGAAGTAGGTAAACAAATGATGTCGACCCCAACTGCTTGAGATTCAAGGCTTAGTTGAGCTGAGTCGAGGTAAACAAATGATAATAATCATATCAGTCATCAAATCTTTATATTGCATTTCAAAAATTATTCCTAAGAGATAAATGATCATATATCACATCCAATTGTAACATTCACACACAATAAAACTACACCTGAAAAATTGTGTTCGTTTGAGTGGCACCCATATCTAAACTGAAATTTGGCATGCATATAAACATATGGAAAAAAACCTTGTCCATCCTGATAAACAAAAAAATTAATACTTATTTTATATATTCAACCCAGATATGTATTGTCCAAGCCAGGTCTAAAGTTCTTCAGAGCATGTTATGTATGTGTCCAACACTGAAATATAACATCCTTTTTATTTGCCAGAACCTACGGATGCATATTTGACATGATCATTTCACATACATGTTCAAATTAAGGCTAGAATATACAACTTTGCCATATAACTGGCAGTGAGATCAACCTATGTGCCTGACAAGACAAAAGGTATGTTTTATAACAGGAAAGAAGCACACAAGTGAGCTTGACATACCTCCCCATATCCACAGGCGAAATACAATGCTGTCCTTCCCTCGGAATCTTCTTCGTCTTTGTCAGCACCAGAGGCTAATGCATTTTCAAACCCTAATCAATAGAGCAAGGAATTCAAATTATTGAAATAAATCCTATAAATGAATTAAAGGCATAATTCATACATTTTCTACATTGGAGCTTTAAAATTTAACTGACATAACCAACAGTGTTTAAAAATAAGGAAATTTCACAAACAATTTTACTATCTATTCTTCCCCTGCGACAAAATTTTATACATGTCCCTCTATTGACACCATCTATTTACGAGTTAAAATTGTAGAATATTCTATGATGTCCAAAACACTCACGGGAATAATTTCTCAAGTTATAATTGAGTTCGCTTTTGGTTCCCTTTTTCCTGATAGTTATGAGGGACGGTGAACCTTGTGGGATTTAGTGTTTGGACTCTTTAGGATTGTTTGGGTGATGTCCAGTACCGTTATGGATCTTCTTTTTCGCTTGCATAAAATGGAAGTGTGTCTGCGTGGGAGACTGCTTTGTGCATAGACAATGGTTAACATCATTTAACAGCCCCAGGTTTTTTTCTTCTTACTCTCCCCTCTGCCATTCTTGTTCCCTTTTTCCTAAATTGTTGTCTTTGCCCTGTTGAAATTACCGGATGTTTCAAGTTCAATCTTTCAAGAGCATGAATAAATTAATTTAAATCCCACCATATAAGCATCTGCTTCAAGGAACAAGATCATATACCATCTCAGGAGGGTAATATGTCTTGGTTTTATGATACAGATATGGTGGATGCCCGAATTACAAAATGTTAGATGTAATTAAGCAAATGATGCAGTTTTACAATTCACACCTTAGCTTAAGCGACTTTGAGGATGCGGTAGCAGTACCTGAGTTCTAGCACTTGTCAACAAGTTTGGCCCACCCAATATTTGGGGAGCATTAAGTCCATGCCAGGGGAACATCTACGTCTCTAACAACTTAAATGACCCATTGGCAGATTTTTTGAGACATTTTTTAGGAACAATAGAAAAAACTTTTAATACAATATATTGACATATAGTTCCCTTTGCTATAACCTGAAAACTAAAGGAGTTCAGTGCAATGAAACACTACTAGTTGCATTTGCATGAAACACTTTTTGACTTCCCATTTTTTATTGTACACTAAACAGAAGCCAAAGAAAGAGGCACTAAGCTTGCATAATGATTAGTATTTTATCAGACACCGGCTCGGGAAAGGCAGACGTTTTCAGGGAAAAACTTGAAGAGTCTTGGGGAATCAACAAAACTATTTCAGTTATATGCACAGAAAAAGTGAAAAGCTCAAGAGAGAAAACACATGAATGTGGTAGAGTACTGTGACATATACACTAATGAAGAAAGCAAGTTTAGATACAGGTAAAAATCCTGTGAACTTTCAGAAATTGTTCCTAATCATCAAAGACATATTTAGAGGGAGCAATTGGGTTTTTGAGGTGGTATTTTTTGTTCTTAGCAAAAAAGAGAAAAAGAAAAGGGGTGGTCTTTTTGTCTTTCAGGTGAAGACATGGTTACTAGAACAGAAGGATTAACAGATGAGGAAGATGATGATGTTAAGGGTGGGTATACTGGAACGAGGATGAGTCAATTATTGCTGAGAATTTTGCCCCCTTACCCCAAAGAAAGAAGAAGAAGAAACTATTGCAGAATTGTTAAAATTGTTGCGATGCAGGAAAAGAGAATACAGAGAATAGATTTACAGCCAGCAGTATTACTGTTCAAGCCACCGTAATGGAGTATCATTTCAGTATTATAATATTTTTAGTAGCCACTGGCACGTGATCTTTTTAATGAATTTGGATGGCTTAGATTAAAAGGAAATCTCTGTAATCAAGTCTGGGATTAGAGATTGGTTGTAGTTCTCTATTACGATAGCCTTGTAAGGCAGAATTCCGACAGCAGTCTATCATTATATTTCACACGTAAATCTTAACAAGTGTGGAGTAAACTTTATAGTGTTTAGCTTTTCTATAAATGGAAGGCTCAAACCTAGAGAAACTATTTATAGACCCCCACCCTTGCAAATATGTTACCTCGCTTTTGCCGAATAGAGTCAAATTGAAAATCGCTAATGAACATTACAATTTAAACATGGATTCCTAGAATCACCCCACGATCCTTAATACAGCTTAAAATTGACCTGAAATTCTTATATTTGCAGGAGTTTGAACGCTTACCATGGAAGTATCCATCATCTCGAGGTCTCTACAAATTTCGAAGGAAATGAGAAAAAATTATTTGCCAAATATTTATGTGGTAACTTAATTGGAGAAAGGTGGCAATTCTTTCTCCCCATAGATCTGTCCCTATCATAGATTTACCACAGCCTGTGTTGCACCACATCACTGTAAGAGGTCTTAGTCTTCAAAAGAAAATTTCCCTTCCTGTCAACCATGCCTTCAAGTCTGTTGACAAGAAACACTGCAATTCGATGCGAAGACTCAAACTTGTATGTAATGCAGTTTGGACCACTGCCGAATAGAGTTCAAGCTCCCAGGTAATAGGTTAGAGAGAAGACCTACACTTGCCTCGATCACAGCCATGGAGGACAGAGAGGGAACTGGGCTCGAAAATGAATGGAACCGAGTAGAGAAAGATATCCTATCAACAACCATCATCTCACTGGCAAAACCAGTCACTGGCTAACCCTTCTGTTGCTACCAACAAGTCAAGCATATGAGAGTGTAGGTCAGAGGAGAGATAGTGGCTAGGGTTTCATCATATTTGTTAAGAGAGAAATTGGGGTGACTAGATCTTCTTGGATTTGACAGAAAAAATTCATATATTGTAAGGATTAAAACAATAAGCCGGCTACATATTGTAAGCTATCATGCTCATAGATAAATGTAGTAATTAGTTTAATTTATCATGCTCATAGATAAATGTAGCAATTAGTTTAATTTTTCTAGAAGAAGTAATTAGGTATCATAATCCGGGTTATAAAATAATAATATAAATAATATTTATAAAAGCCGTGATTCAAATTCAAAGATAGCAAAAAGAAAGTAATAATCGATTTTTGCTAGAAAGTGAGTTAAAATAGAAAATATAAAGAAAGTAAAAGAAAATAAAGTTTTACTTTTACTTTTCTTTGGTTGGAGGTTCAAAGTGGAAATGTTTTTCTAAGAAATTTTCGACTGGAAGAGCATAATGGAGTTGTTTACTGAGAGAGATTGAGTTGCAATCTAAGAAAGTGAGAGGAAGATGGAGGTGGGAAAACAACCCATAATGACTTTTTTCAGGATTGGTAAGATTGGACCGATCCTATCATACTTACAATCTTATATCATATCCTACTGATCTTACTTCGACATTGCTAAATTGCAATTTTTGACATGAATAAAATTGTTTGGGTAAGTGAGATAGTACAATTTTACATGTCAACTCGCGATTTTGACAATCATGGTAAATTATAATTAATAAAGCAGGTTATCATAATTGCAAGTGACTGTAATTAATGAACAAAATCGCCAAACCAAAAGCTGTCGGCTTGGGGTAGATGAGTTCATATAATTAGGGCTAGAATTCGAATTAAATAACTTTGAATAGTGCACTATTCGAATTCAGATTCAAATTTCTATACTCGAATTCGAATTTCATTTTGAATATTCAAATTCAAATTCGTATTCGTATTCTATTTTGAATATTCAGATTCAAATTCAAATTAGATAAAATCGTAAATTTGAATAAAAAATTCAAAATATTTAGGGTATTTTGGTTAAAATTTTTTTTTTATTTAAATTTATTACTGAAAAATTCATTATTTTGAATAAGTTATCACTACTTTAACTTAGATCATAAAAACAAAATTTTCTGCTTTAATAAAAAGAAGATTTTGCAAACTTGTCCTAAAAATATAGTATGAGGGAGATAGGCTTAGTTGGTTCCTATGTTGGGATGTGGTATGTTTGAAGTATTTTTTTTTTTCTTGGTAGAAAAGAAAGAAAAATAACGACCAAAAAAAAAAAAAACTTAGCCTAAATCTTCAGCAATCCTTCTTTGCTAAGCTATGCCAATACTGTTAGCTTCAAGAATGAGACGAACCGAGGGTGGTTCTTGAATCCATTCAACGTCTTCCGCTTGATTATCCATAGTTAAATTGGCTAAATGATCTGCTACCTTATTTCCTTCTCAATGGATATGCATCAACTTGACTACCCATTCCATAACAAGCAATCTCTTAATATCCTGGATAAAAGGACCATGAACATTATTCGTTCAATCCTCCTTGTTCACCAACCGAATGAACACACTTGAATCGATCTCTACCAAGACTTGACGAAAACCCTTGTCCCAAGCAATTAGGAGACCTAACCTCAGAGCCCAAAGTTCAGCTCTAACGGAACAACACCAACCTAATTTCTTACCAAAACCAAAATTCCAATTACCCTGAGAATTTCTAATAATACTTGCAGTAGCTGCCAATCCCAGGTTTCTCACAAAGCACTATCGATATTAATTTTCACCAAATCATCTTGAGGAGCTGTCCACCTGATCCACCTGTAAGCTTGAGGTCTTACAACTAACAGCTTTTTGGTGGCCTCTTGAGCCAACTCAAACTCATTAACAAATTTCAAAATACTATCCTTAGACGATCTAGGCTACTGAAAATTATTAACAAAAATAATTTGATTCCTCCATTTCCACATGACCCAACATGTAATACCAAAAAGAATATGCCAAGTAGAAGCTCCTTCTTGCTTTGATAGGTTCTTAATGAACCAATCCTCAATGGTTAACATGTAAAAATCGTCTATTCTATTGTCTTGTAGTAAACTCCTCCAAGTAAATCTAGCTCGAGGGCAGTCTCTCAACACATGAATAACTGATTCGACATTCAATCTGCAGTCAGTACAATTTGGACTCACCCTTGTGATACATCTAGCTCGAACACTATTAGTTGAGAGATCATTCCGCAATGCTAACCAAAGAAATTGGCAAACACGACCAGGCCCCTTCCACTCCCAAATAACTTTCTGGACTTCCGTATTGCCTACAAACTCCTCTGAAGCTATAAAATCATAAGCCGAGTGGATTGAGAATTTTCCATTACTAGCTAGTCCCCATGCTATGTAATCTGCTTGGCCTTCGACCGAAGGAGGCATGAGGGCTTTGACACGTAACCCAACTTCATAAGGAACCACTGCTTGGAGCTTGTCCATGTCCCATTCACTAGATGCTGACATATAACTCTTCGCCGTTTCTTGCATGTCCACCTGCCCATTCAAGAGGTTTTGCAAAAGTAATGGACCATAATCTAAAACCCAATTATCCACCCAAAACTTAATGTTGCATCCATCACTAATTATCCACTTCATGCCAAAAAGTAAATCAGGCCAGACTTGGCTTAAAGCTTTTCACAAGGGCGAGTCAATAGCTCTAGCTTTTTGTGGCTCTAATAAATCACCTTTACGAACATACTTGGCTTGGAGAATTTGAGCCCAAAGACTAGAAGAATCAGTAAGAAGTTGCCTATCCAACCTTCATGAGAAAAGCATCATTCATCCATTTCAGATTTTTCAATCCGAGCCCACCATGGATTTTGGGCTTAACAATACTATCCAAATTAATAGTATGCAATCTCCTAGAACCTTCTTCTTCCCCCTAAAGGAAACTCCTACTAAGCTTATTAACCTCTTCACAGACAGCTAAAGGAAGTTTAGATGTTTGCATGGCATATAGAGGAATAGTTTGAATAACACTTTGGATAAGCACACTTATACCAGCCATAGAGAGCATTCTGGCCTTCCAACCCACAAGCCTCCTCTTGACTTTATCAATGATGTAGCTATGATGCTTCCTAGTCTACCTGCCGTGAATGAGTGGGACTCCAAGGTACTTCCCAAGGTCCGTAGTGTGTTTTAAACCTGAGTGTCTCTCAATTTCACAGATTAAGCTATTTTTGACTATTTAAGAGCAATAGAACTTGGATTTATCAAAGTTGACTTTCTGACCTAAGACTATCCCAAATTCCATGAGAACATTTCTTAAATTAATAGCTTGATCCACAGTGGCTTCTGAAAAAAAAAATTAAGTATTCAGCGAACATAAGATGAGACACGCATGGTCCGCTTCGACCAACTCTCATTGCCCTCCAAGATCCATCTTGAACTTTATCTGCAATTAAATGTCCCAATCGTTCCATGCAAAGAACAAAAACATAAGGAGACAGAGGTTCCCTTGTCTGATACCTCTACCCAAGTAAAGGCATCCGTAGCATTCCCATTCCACAGAACTTAGAAAGAAGGAGATGTGATACATTCCATTACTATATTAATAAACCGATCTTCGAAGCCTATAATTTCCAATGTATCCCTGATAAAGTGCCAATTTAGTCGATCTTATGCCTTTTCTAAATCAATCTTCATTGCCATGAATTGTTTCTTACCTTTCATACTCCTCATTGAATGCAACAACTCTTGAGTAACGATGATGTTGTCTTGAATACTTCTTCCTAGCACAAAACTAGCTTGATTAGAAACCACTAGTTTAGGTAACATCTTCTTCATTTGAGACACCAAAATCTTGGGAAGGATTTTATAGATAACATTGCAAAGACTTATCGGTCTAAACTGCTTCATATTAGCAGGTTGATCAACCTTGGGAATAATAGTAATATATGTAGAATTGAGACTTCTTATTTTATGAGGACTAATAAAGCACTCATTAATCAATTGATATAAAGAAAGTCCCACATGATTCCATTGAGTCTAGAAAAACACTGCTTGAAATCCATTCGGTCCAGGAGCCTTAAAAGGATGCATAGAGAAGAGGGCTTGCTTAATTTCCTCAATGGGAACATGATTAGCAAGCTTATTCATGTCTTCAATTTGCAAGGAGGGTTACCCATGATTTGTGACTAAGCTTCCACCAAGGAGATTAGTCTCGGCAAAAAGACCTCTATAGTAGTTAACTACAATTGATTTCAATTCTTCAACGTCCTCCACCCATTCCCCTTTATCATTTTGGAGCATAACTATTTTGTTTCGCCGACGCCTATTCAATGTAGTGGTATGGAAGAAATGGCTATTCCAATCTCCATAAATTAACCACTTACTTCTAGATTTTTGGTACCATAAAACTTTCTCTTGTTGAAGTAACTCCAGAAGCTCTTGGTAGATTATGAAGGCTTTGGAAGCTTCCACGTTCCAACTCAAGTTGAATTCCTTTGAGTCAGGCCAGCAAACGCCCTTTCCTCTTATTCAAATGCCCAAAAACATTAATGTTCCATTTTTTTTAAAGGTTAAATGATATCAGTCAAATTAGAAATAATATCTCTGCTTCCATTCCAATGATTAATCATGAATCCCTCAAAAATTTTATGTAAGATCCACATGGCCTCAAGCCAAAATGGTTTATTATTGACCGAATGATGTGAACCCCTGGAATCCAACAGTAAACGATTATGATCAGATTTGATTCTAGGAAGCACTTTAATGTTAGCTTGAGAAAACTTATTTATCCAGTTGGAGTTTGCAAGTCCACGATCCAACCTTTTAAACACTCTTCCATAGATCAATGAGATTACAACTCTCAATCCAGTTACTAAATTGGTTACGTCTTCCACTATTGCAAGGGATACCTCCTTTCTTCTCATCACTATTGACGATTTCATTAAAGTCACCTATAGTACACCAAGCTTCTCTGATTCCTTGGGCCAAATTCCATAATTCCTTCCAACATTCTTGACGCAAATCTGCTCTGGGACTTGCATATATGGCTGTGAACAACCAACTACTGTCATTACTCTCTTGGACCACGCAATGAGAAAATTGGGGATGTTTAACTGTTACTTGGATTTTGACTTGGTATTGATTCCAAAGAATCCATATACCACCCGAGTATCCCACTGCTTCTTCCACATGACTACTATCAAAGCCCAATTTCTAAATTACTTGCTTAGCCTTTTCACCGCTAATCCGAGGCTCTAAAATAACTACAATCTCTGGTTTATGCAAAGTAACCATCGATTTCAAAACTCTAATGAAACATGCACTTGCTGCTCCACGACAATTCCAAGACAAAATTTGCATAAGAAAAAAGAAAGAGTAGAGCAAATCATTAAGGCTGACCCATAAAGGCTGACCCATTGTTATCTTCAACTCCCATGGTAGCGTCTTCAAGACCTTCATTAGGATTATAATCCAAATTATTTCCAACTGCTAACTTCGTCACCTTAGCACTCATATGCTTATCTGGGAGAAGATTTTGATGGACTCCAATGTCCTCCTTAGGTAAGGAAGAATGTATGTTATGGTGGTAATGTGTAGAACTGGGCTTGTAATTTTTGTATAGCTGCTGCTAACATGAGTTTCTAAGCTAAGTTGGTATGACCCACGGCCCAATTGATTAGGGCATCCCTTATCCAAAGTTCCACTATTAGCAGATGATAAGATTGAATCTGGACGTGAATCAGGCATAGGGGGGTCAACATTGACTTAAGCCTTGGACTTGTTTTGTGCTATAATCACTCCATCCATAATCAATGGTTGATCCCCAGTAACCATATAGTAGTTATCAGTTTCAACCAACTCATGCAAATCTTTATAACTACATAACTTTCGCCCATTGGATACCATTCCTTGATTTCCGTGATTGATAGGTAAATTTTAAGTAGGCATAACTCTCATCATTCTTTCTCATTTTATAAATGGAAAATCTCATGATTTTGTATTGCCACTTTGACAATTTAGATTGTGAACCACAATGATATTGGTACGAAAAAATTCCACTATATCGGAACGCATAAAGGAGGGTGTTAAAAAATCCCAGTAACTATGAATTTAGCATCCTTGCTCATTCAAAAACCTCTAAAATGAATCATCAAAGTTAGAGTATATTATGGCCTATGATTTATGCTTAATTATTGTATAATACAAAAATATCATTAGATTTAAGTTGGTATCAGAGCTCAAGTCTTCTAAAAGTTTTTCCTAAGGAGTTGTCATCTCCTTCTTGGTGGCAACCCCCATATCAATTTCATCTTCCTAATCAACCTCACAACCCTTGTTTTTCCTATGTTCTTTCATTACATAACGAATCCAAAAACAAAAACTCTCCAAATCTGATATGATCTAAGATTTGAGCTTGCTATTAACTCTCATTCTGTCACCATCCCAACCAATCAATAGATCTTACCATCTTTCTTTCAATAAATATATATATGCCCCTAAGCATGTACTCGGACTTCCCCGCGTGAGACGTCCCTACTTGTTATACGTCACCTCATGCATATTTTTAACTCTTTATACGTCCCTAAGCACGTACTCGGACTGCCTTGTGTGAGACGTCCTTACCTGTTATAGGTAGAAATCCCTAAGCACGTATTCAGACTGCCTTGTGTGAAATGTCCCCACCTGTTATACGTTACCTCGCACGTACCAAAACAAGTTCATGTACCAGAACAAGTATTTAATCTACGGGATACACTCTATCTGTTTGATTTCCAAACTCAAGCTAGTTTCAAATCAACAATCTTGAGTTTGGGGGAGGGGGTTAGAGTATATTACGGCCCATGATTTATACTTGATTATTATGCTTAGTCCTAGTCTAGATTCGTTATGCTAGGTCAATTTGTACAGTCTATATATACAGGCTTTCTCTATGCAATCAAATCAAATCATCTCATTCTCATATAATATAAAATCATCATTAGATTCAAGTATTAACCAATCATTCAAAGTGGAAGGACGCAACCAATGTTCACCAAGAACAGCACAAAGTTAACACTGAACAGCGCCTTAAAAACAAACCAATAAAATCCTAAGCGTAGCTACTGCCATGAATTTCTATGAATGTCCTTTTAACATGAGTCACATCATAGCTTTACACAAAGCTTATACAATGAAAACCACAGTCATCCTCGTGAGCACTTATTATAAGGAACTAAACCCTTAATCCTCCCTGCACGTTGTTTACAACTATTAAGGGAAGAAATGTGTGAGCTACAACTAATTCCTAAAGTCCAAATCAGCATTGTTTTTCCTGTTTCACCCTAGATGTGGTTCGTAGAATTGCCTTATTGTCTCATAATAAAGAACTTAGAATGTTATATAGGTCTACATGTTCCAAAATAATGCAGGGATGGATTCTAATGCATTTACCTTGGAAAGTTACAAATAATTCATGAAGATCTGTGGTCCCTCTCTCACCCTATGACATTGTTTTCTCTTTTTTGATAATGGTTGTTTTCAATTACTTTTTAAAAACATTTTTGGCTGGACTACTAGAGAAACAAAACATGACCAAACATGAGCACCCAAAGGAGCAGGCACAATATAAAGCAAATATTGATGCTTCTTTCTTGTACATCACCAACACTAGCAATGTGATGAACGATTGACTCATCCTTATTTCCCAGATCATCTGTCTCATCTGGTCCAGAATTTTCAGCAGAAGTGGCAGCATCTTCTAAAACTGAAAGGGCCATTGCTTCTCCCAACTACTGCAAAACCTCCTTATCATTCCAGTACCTGTAACAAAATGATTTTTGTCTTGAGCAAGATGGTCCAAATTAAGAAACCTAGTGTATTCCACAAGGAATAAAATGTAATGGCTCAAGCAAAGTCAGAATAAAATTATACTATCTAAACCTTGTCATAGCAGTAGGACCACTAGTCTGTATCTCTTTTAAAATATGCTTCAAGGAGGGATCTTCCTCAATACATGCCATTCTCTCCTTAAGTTGGCCTTTACTTGTTAGATTTGTAAAACTCTCGAGCATGGAGACATAGATGGATCCTGACAATACAGATTTTACATTATATCAACTAAAAAGGCATATCATATAAATCAGATAGAATAATAAAGAAAACAATTCATATACCTGCATTAATGCATTACCCAGGCGTTCAACCATGGTCATAAACTGAGGATTCTGCAAAACCTGTTGCATGATGTGAATATTGTTGATTATCAAAGTGAGGGACACCTTCTTCCACTGATGAACCTTCAAAAGTTTTCTAAAGTTGTTCTGCCATCTGATTAAATGAAGGATCTTTTGCAATCTGTTCAGCCAATTCCTTAATGCTTGGATCCTATGTATACCACAAACAAATTATGCATAAGCAATTATGCATTTTAATTAGAAAAGGCATTATAAATAAAAAATTCATGCTCCATTAATATCATCTGACTCTGGTTTTCTGAAATTATATTCAATATTACTTTTGGTCTCTATTTAGTTCCTCTCTTTGACTCTTTTTTCATGAGCATGCATAGTACACTCACCGTCTCACCCCCTTGGAGGGTCAAGAGCTCTAATCACCTGCTCAAACACTAACGCTTTCTTTGAATGGGGAATTAGCCAGAAATGAAAATGAGATGATGAAAAGAAGTTATGGTGGTTTTTTTTCAGAGTTTTCTAACTAATGGTGAGATTTGCATCTGTCTGTTTTGGATCCACCATTTTTAGGAATTGACAATTGGGAAGATTTGAATAGGAGACGTAGATTAAGTTGGAGAGAGAGTGCTCCTGACAGCTATATGTTTACCACTATCATAAACCACAAGAAAACTGAATATATATTAATTCTGGAAACAAAAATTCTGATGATAATTTCAAATCTATGTCTGATGTAGCCCAGGAAGTAATTATTTTTTCTAGGTCTAAGGATAATATATCTTGAAACAAGGATGCGAATAGAAGAGAGATATGATTCAAGTGTGGGTGGACTCCATCTCCTTAGACAGATCCAAAAAACATCATTTGAGCCTATTATTATAAGGAGATATCTTGTAATTACTGGAATCTCGCCATAAATAAATAGGAAAACAGAACACAACATTACTTCGCATGAAAATGCACACAGGGGTCTCATTATATACTTCCCCAAGTACCAGGACATACTACACCCTTTAAATGAATCGAAGATGGTATATTATTTCAAAGAACCAATGACCAGCTGATGTAGGGCTAAAAATGGAAAGTCCAATTAAGTTTGTTTGATAGTGAACTTATGATTCTTAATGTTTAGACCAGAATAATGTTTTGTTTATGATTTGGATATTAATTTAATTTAAAACACATTAATTCATAAGTCTTAAAAGGAATGGAAGTAATTAAAAGATAATTTAATTTAGAACATATATACCTGCATTAATAATGCATTACCCAGGTGTTCAACCATGGCCATAAACTGAGGATCTTGCACAACTTGTTGCATGGTGTGATAATAATGTTGATCATCAAAGTGAGGGATACCTTCTTCCACTGATGCACCTTGAAAGTATTCTGAAGTTGTTTTGCCATTTGATTCAATGAAGGATCGTTTGCTATCTGTTCAGCCAATTCCATAATGATCAGATCCTATATATACCATAAACAAATTTTGCGTAAGCAATTATGTATTTTAATAAGAAAAGGCATTATAAATAAAAAATTCATGCTCCATTAATATCATCTAACTCAGGTTTTCTGAAATTATATTCGATCTTACTTTTAGTCTCTATTTAGTCCATCTCTTTGACTCTTTTTTCATAAGCACGCATAGTACACTCACTGTCTCACCCCCTTGGAGGGTCAAGAACTCTAATCACCTGCTCGAACACTAATCCTTGAATGGGGGGTTGGCCAGAAATGACAATTAGATGACAAAAAGAAGCTATGGTGGCTTTTTTTCAGAGTTTTGTAACTAATGGTGGGATTTGCATCTGTCTATTTTGGATCCACCCTTTTCAGGAATTGACAATTGGGAAGATTTGAAAAGGAGACGTAGATTAAGTCGGAGAGAGAGTGCTCCTGACAGCTATATGTCTACCACTATCATAAACCACAAGAAAACTAAATATATAGTAATTCTGGAAACAAAAATTCTGATGATAGTTTCAAATCTATGTCTGATATAGCTCAGGAAGTAATTATTTTCTCTAGGTCTATGGATAATATATCTTGAAACAAGGATGCAAATAGAAGGGAAACAGGGTTCAAGTGTGAGTGGACTCCATCTCCTTAGACAAATCCAAAAAAAAATTCATTTGAGCCTATTGTTATAAGGAGATATCTTGTAATTGCTGGAATCTCACCAGAAATGAATAGAGAAACAGAACACAACATTACTTCACATGAAAATGCATAGAGGGGTCTCGTTATATACTTTCCCAAGTACCAGGACATACTACACTCTGTAAATGAATCTAAGATGGTATATTATAACTCAAAGAACCAAAGACCAGCTGATGTAGGGCTGAAAATGGAAAGTTCGATTAAGTTTGTCTGATAGTGGGCCTATGATTCTTAATGTTTAGAACAGAAGAATGTTCTGTTTATGATTTGGATATTAATTTAATTTAGAACACATTAATTCATAAGTTTTAAAAGGAATGGAAGTAATAAAAGATAATTTATTTTAAAACACATATACCTGCATTAATACTGCATTACCCAGGCATTCAACCATGGTCATAAACTGAGGATTCTGCACAACCTGTTGCATGGTGTGATAATACTGTTGATTATCAAAGTGAGGGATACCTTCTTCCATTGATGCACCTTGAAAAGCATTCTGGAGTTGTTCTGCCATTTGATTCAATGAAGGATCTTTTGCTATCTGTTCAGCCAATTCCTTAATGATCGGATCATTTATATACCATAAACAAATTATGCGTAAGCAATTATGCATTTTAATAAGAAAAGGCATTATAAATAAAAAAAATTCATGCTCCATTAATATCATCTGACTCAGGTTTTCTGAAATTATATTCAATATTACTTTTGGTCTCTATTTAGTCCCTCTCTTTGACTCTTTTTTCATGAGCACACATAGTACACTCACCGTCTCATCCCCTTGGAGGGTCAAGAACTCTAATCATCTGCTCGAACACTGATGCTTTCCTTGATTGGGGGATTGGCCAGAAATGAAAATGAGATGACAAAAAGAAGCTATGATGGTTTTTTTCAGAGTTTTGTAACTAATGGTGGGATTTGCATCTGTCTGTTTTGGTTCCACCCTTTTTAGGAATTGACAATTAGGAAGATTTGAAAAGGAGACATGCATTGAGTTGGAGAGAGAGTGCTTCTGACAGCTATATGTCTACCACTATTATAAACCACAAGAAAACTGAATATATAGTAATTATGGAAACAAAAATTCTGATGGTAGTTTCAAATCTATGTCTGATGTAGCCCAGGAAGTAATTATTTTCTCTAGGTATCTTGAAACAAGGATGCGAATAGAAGGGAGATATGATTCAAGTGTGGGTGGCCTCCATCTCCTTAGAAAGATCCAAAAAATATCATTTGAGCCTATTGTTATAAGGAGATATCTTGTAATTGCTAGAATCTCACCAGAAATAAATAGGGAAACAGAACACAACATTACTTCACATGAAAATGCACACAGGGGTCTCATTATATACTTTACCAAGTACCAGGACATACTACACTCTTTAAATGAATCTAAGATGGTATATTATAACTCAAAGAAACAATGACCAGCTGATGTAGGGCTGAAAATGGAAAGTCTGATTAAATTTGTTTGATAGTGGGCTTACGATTCTTAACGTTTAGAATAGAAGAATGTTCTGTTTATGATTTGGATATTAATTTAATTTAGAACACATTAATTCATAAGTTTTAGAAGGAAAGCATGGAAGTAATTAAAAGATAATTTAATTTAGAACACATATACCTGCATTAATGCATTACCCAGGCACTCAGCCATGGTCATAAACTGAGGAGTCTGCATAACCTGTTGCATGGTGTGATAATATTGTTGATTATCAAAGTGAGGGATACCTTCTTCCACTGATGCACTTTGAAAAGTCTTCTGAAGTTGTTCTGCCATCTGATTAAATGAAGGATCTTTTGCTATCTGTTCAGCCAATTCCTTAAGTCTCGGATCCTATATATACCATAAACAAATTATGCGTAAGCAATTATGCTTTTTAATAAGAAAAGGCACTATATAAAAAAATTCATGCTCCATTAATATCATCTAACTCAGGTTTTCTGAAATTATATTCAATATTACTTTTGGTCTCTATACAGTCCCTCTGTTTTGACTCTTTTTTCATGAGCACGCCTAGTACACTCACCGGTCTTACCCTCTTTGCTTAAGTTTTTAAGGGTAATGTTCACAATGCAGTTCATAGCCCCTTAACTCCTCTCATCTCTGTACTCTTCTTTCCAACCCCCAAACAAAACCATTCATGTTATCCTTAGAACTCTAAACATTAATGTGTTTTCCTTACCTTTATACCTTCTAGAAAACCAAAAAAAATTTGTTGCCTCCCAAAATTTCAACATCTTATCTTTTAATTAGGGAGATGACAAAAAGAAGCTATGGTGGTTAAACTTTTTTTCGGAGTTTTGTAACTAAAGGTGGGATTTGCATCTGTCAAGTTGGAGAGAAAGTGCTCCTGACAACTAAATGTCTACCACTATCATAAACCACAAGAAAACTAAATATATAGTAATTAGGGAAACAAAAATTCTGATGATAGTTTCAAATCTATGTCTGATTTAGCCCAGGAAGTTATTATCTAGGTCTAAGGATAATATATCTTGAAACAAGGATACGAACAGAAGGGGAGATAGGTTTCTAGTGTGGGTGGACTCCATCTCCTTAGACGGACCCAAAAAACATCATTTGAGCCTATTGTTATAAGGAGATATTTTCTAGAATCTCACCAGAAATGAACAGAGAAGCATAACACAACATCACTTCACATGAAAAATGCATACAGGGGTCTCATTATACACTTTACCAAGTACTAGGACATACTATGCTCTTTAAATGAATCTAATATGGTATATTAACTCAAAGAACCAATGACCAGCTGATGTAGGGCTGAAAATGGAAAGTCCGATTAAGTTTGTTTGATAGTGGGCTTACGATTCTCAATGTTTAGAATAGAAGAATGTTCTGTTTATGATTTGAATATTAATTTAATTTAGGACACATTAATTCATAAGTTTTAGAAGGAAAGCATGGAAGTAATTAAAAGATAAGATGTTGAAATTTTGGGAAGCAACAAATTTTTTTTGGTTTTCTAGAAGGTATAAAGGTAAGGAAAACACATTAATGTTTAGAGTTCTAAGGATAACATGAATGGTTTTGTTTGGGGGTTGGAAAGAAGAGTAAAGAGATGAGAGGAGTTAAGGGGCTATGAACTGCATTGTGAACATTACCCATAAAAACTTAAGCAGGAGCAAGGCGGAAGAAAATGGGAGAGAGCGACAGGAGAGAACACTAGACAAACACCTACTCACCATTCTTAAATTATTAGACATAATGACCTAAATAATTACATAGGAAACGTAGTTTTTGACCCAAATGACTTCTCTTAGTTTTGGGCTCACCCTAGATACTCAATCTATCATTTATATTCTTGTTTTTTACTTGAAATGGAACAATCGAAAAGACAACTGAAATGAATAATTTTTATAAATTCATCAAAAGTTTATTCACAATGTAAAAATAATGATCATTATATAGACTATCTGACTAAAAAATAATACTTAAGAGTCATAATAAAAAAGAATCCCTATACTTGAAAGATAAAACTAAAATCCTAGTAAAATAAAACTAATAACTCATCATTCTCATTAATATAAAAGACTATGTATACAATAAAACAAATAATATTGGCAACAAATGAATTTGGAACGTCGCGGCGGAAATGCCTTTGGTTACAATTGAACTTTAGAGAGAGAAAGAATACAAACAAAAAAACTCAAAAAAGAAAAAACGCCTATGAGGCCCAGCAGTTTAATTCGTAAACTGCGTGGTACCATCAGTCAACGTTAGCTATGTCATAGGTCGGTATAAAACAAAATATGATTCACATGTATTTTTATCTATTAAAAAATAATTTTTTTTCTTCTCATTTTCATTCTAAAAATATTTTTAGTCTCATATTCATTTACTCATTTCCCATTTCTCTCTCATTTTTCAATAAAAAGAAATTTATCAATCCAGTCAGATTTCTTAGTCTTTGATTAAAATTATATAATTCTCTTAATTTTTTAAATCACCTCAAATCTTAATTTTACAGGTTTTGAAGAAAAAGAAAATGATCATAAAAATAGAGTAGGAAATGAATGAGAGATAGAGAGAGAAAGGAGAAGTGAAAACTGGCAAAAGAACCATATTTTAATAGGTTAAAATACTTTTTGAACAAAATTGATAAAAGTTATGTTTTATGAGATGTAATTTTATTTTAATTTACTGCACGTTATGGTGTTTTCATGCATTTGCAATCCTACTGCACTAGCGCTTATTGTATAACCATCATCCTTACCCACTCTCCTTTACCTTCTAGCTTTATCCGTCTCTTATCCACTGCAGGATTTGACACTGGAGTTACTTGCCATCTAAGGTTCAAGTGGATCATCGCCGAATCCATACGTGATGCCTCCGTTTCATCATAACGCATGTAGTTTCTTTATAAGTGCATCCAAGGGCTGCTGAATGCTTTAACTATGGACGTTATCACATTTGCCTTCGAGAAACTCTTTCCCTTTCTTCTTTTTACTCATATATACCGAGAATGGGTCAGAGCAATCAGTAGAATTGGCATGACATGAAATGGCATACGATGCTTAGATGACCTAGTCAATTTTTATCCTAGAATTTAGTACCAACTTCAACTGAGCTTGGTAGAATTGATTTATAATAAATTAAAATTCTTATATGAAATTCGGCTTCCCAAATATTAATAAAGCTAACACAAAAATCAACCAATAATCATGTAGTTAAAACAATAAAGATTGCCGAGCCCGCAAAATAGAACCTATGCTGATACTGATCAATCGGATGCCACGATAAAATAGAATGCTCTCAAGCAAGTACACAAATATTACAAGGAAACATCTATCTGCAAGGATTGTATAACATGCAAATAATGTGTTTCATAAATGCGTTTAGCCTGTAGATCCAGCCTACATCTTTGTCAACAAATCACGAATCTTGAGGTGTCTCAAATCTTGTTGGAGTGTCGATTCCCATCATACAGCAAAGGCCTGATATCAAAATTATAAGCAAAACAATACCCTGAAGCATCACAAGAAGAAACCATGAGACAAACTGAGGTATTTCCATACCCAACTGAAGAAGATAATAACAGTTCAGAGAGAGAGAAAGAGAGTCCTCCAACTAATACATGTATGCATGTAGGCTCAATAAGAACTACAAAACTAATGGATGCAATCTACAGATATGACAAAAAAATGAAAAGGAAAACTGAATATACACATAATAAACATCCAGACAAAATTGAATCATATGCGGAGAACACACTTTTGGTGTGACACCATCATTGTGTTGGCTATTTAGATCAACATGGGTTTCACAATCAAAATTAATTGAAAAGGATAAAATACCAATAGTTTTTAAATTCCTAAACACTAATAAAAGAATTTCAACAAAAATAGATGAAACAAATTACCTATTTCATAAAATAGGGACATGAAGCTCCAAAACAAAGACATTATGAAGATAACATGATAGTGTATACCTTGTAAATTACTTATTTCATAAAATAAGGACATGAAGCTCGAAAATAAAGACATTATGAAGATAACATGATAGTGTATACCTTGTACGGCTAATATTGAACATATTTTCATATTTTGAAATTGTTGAAAGTTAATGTAGAAACAGGTAGCAAACAACATCATCATGTTAATAAGTAAAACCGTGGCATTTATAACTAGAACAATCACTCAGGATGCCTGACATTAATCAGATAGTATTTGAAAGAAGATATCTCTACTCTGCATGGGAAAATGCCATACAAACACATCCTTGAACAAACATGTCCTTGGAAGATGCCCAGTCATGAAACGCGTAAAAGGTCACTATTAGCTATATCTTATGTAATGGAGTAGAAGAAGCTTACAACCAAGACTCCTTCCAGCAGAGATGATTTAATCTGGCAGATCTCATCACAGAATGTGGAATTGGCTGATCCATTTCCATTGGCACCTTCGGCTAGAAATCTTTCTAGTTGCCTATAGGAAGAATACTGAACTGATCGAAAGGGATCTGAAACATAGAGAACAGCATATTTTGCCCCAGACTGCTCCACAGAACTGACGAGGTCCGAGAAAATTTCACCTGCATGTTTTTAATGAAAGCATGCGCATAAGCATGCAACATATGATACAATTAGAATTCATAAATCAGAATAACCATGTGGAAGAATTGCACTAGACATACTTTCAGAGAGTTTCGCGGGATGAGAGCCACTGCTGCAAAATACAACCAAATCAGTTTGCTCCTCGTGTCTCTCTTTCATCCTCAAAACCAAATATTCCTGTTTATAACAGCCAACAGGTAAATGATAGCATCAAATCAGCTTAAACCATGAGTCATACAACATGATTATATGGGCTTACTTCAACTGAACGGAAAGCTGCAATCTTATTACTATTTCCATCCTCCATGGAGCATGACCCAAGCAGTGCCACATTGCTCATTCCTAAACCATGTCCACAAGTTTCCACAAACCCCGAAACCAACAAATTTTCCATCGTCTCTTCCTCCGATGCCGAAACATAGGGGAATGCCATGGAAAAATTTGATCCAGTGAAAGAGGCCTATTCATGAGAATATAAAGCACTAAATCAGAACCTGACGTAGCACCAATTGATATTTTTAATCCAAAAAGAGACAAACGAAAGACAATGCAGATTATTATCTCAAGCTTCATAATAATGTAGTACGAGGGTCATTATATACTCCTTGAAAAACCTTAATGACATAAAAGGTAAATTTGGAGTTCTAATTAAAAAAAAAAAACTAATGACATAAAGATAAATCAAGAATCTTAATAAAAAGAAAACAAAAAACTCATAATAATACTAAAATATTATTAATTTATCCCTAATTCTAATATTATATATTTAAAATAAAATAAAATAATAAATCATAAATCCAACTATTATGTTCTCCATCATTTTCCCCTAGTTGGAAAAAACTCGTATTCGAGTTTTAAATTCAATATGAATGAGGACCTCATTAATCAAATCCTGTACCAAGGTTTGAAACCATTGTTGTCAAAATCGCGAGTTAACACGCAAGATCATACAATCTTACGATCTCATATATACCCCAAACGAGTTAAATCGTGTAAAAAATCATAGTTTGGCAAGATGGAAGCAAGATTTGTAGGATTAGATGTAAGATCAGTATGATTTTACCGATCTTGAAAAAAAGTCATTATAGGCTACTTTTTTGGGGTTGAATTGGTTTTTCTAACATAATGCTTCTATAGACCATTCTAGGAACTCAACCCAAAACCATTACAAAAACATTTCCATGTTGAACTTCCAACTAAAGAAAAATATAAGTTTTACCTTATTTTTTTTTGTTTTCTTTTCCAACTCACTTTTTAGTAAAAAAAAAAAAGAAAAATCAAATATTTCTTTTTCGTTTTGCTGTCTTAGAATTTGAATTATAGTTTTTAGAAATATTATTTATATTATTATCAAGGCTTACGATAGGTAATTACCTATCCTGAAAAAAAAAAAAAAAAATTTAATTCTTACATTAATCTATGCATGAGAATTTTTAAGGGATACTTCGCGAATTTTGTAAGATTTTTCGATCTTATGATTCGAGATCTAGAGTATGTCTCCTTCGAGGTTTAGGGTATGTCTCAATCCCACTTCATAATTTATTTAGAAGGATAAGGTTCCATCTAAAGTTAAGGCTTTTGTTTGGACAACAATTTTTAATAGAGTTAATTTAAATAAGTTGTTGCATACGAGTAGATCATCAAAGGCTTTAGCTCTTGATACTCTTAGGTTTGTTCGGACTCCTTTGCGTGAGTTTTTGATAATTCATTTTCTCAATTTTGGGGAAAACAAAGAGGTAAAGTGTTTGTGGAGATGTGCAATCTTTCCAGTTATTTGGGGAGTTTGGTTAGAACGCAAGGATATCCGTGATTGTCTTCTTTGAGATAAGTTTGTCTTTTTTGCTTCTCTTTAGTTTGCTTTAGGAGCTTTTCAGGGAGTTCTTTTAGTACATATGCAACATGATTAGCAAGCATTATTATTTTAAGCTTGCATTTTATTTATCATTTTTGTTTTTGTTTAAGAAGACTTCTTGTCCCCTCATGGACTCATTTCTTACTTAACAAAGCTTCGTAACAATGTAACACTATAGGTTATTATATAGACTTCCTGAAAAACCCAAATGGGTAAATCTAGAGTCCTAATAAAAAGGAAACAAATAATTCTTAATAATACTAAAATACTATTAATTTAACTCGAATTCTAATATTACATAATTAAAATGAAATTTAAATATAATTAAAGAATAAATTCTATTATTACGTTCTCCTTCAGAGCCTCATCATTAATGATTCAAAATCCTAAATAATTTGTTTCTATCAAACTCAACTCACCTTGAGCATCTCTAAAAGAGGTTGATCCGCATGTTTGGCTGTAGATATATCTGAAGATTGCAACTGCAGTGGAGGAAAATTATCATTACCGTATACAATATTAATGACGTTATAATGCATTTTCATGCAAAATCAATCCTAGGCATTTTGGCTTTTAAGATTAAGAATAAAGTAAAAAACAAAAGGAAATCCTTCAAATATAGAAAATGAGATAGAAGACAGATGGTTGCAATGGGTTGGCTGACAATTTTGAAAAAACTAATGGAAGATTAAGTAGTTAACTATATGAAAAAACTTCAGGGAATTTGAAAATGTTAGATTGGAAAGATTATACACATTGGCTTCATATACTAATTAACTAAACAAAAAACACAGATACAACAAAAGAGAAACAAGAAAGATAGCAAAACAGAACTAATCCTGAACATTAATTTATTGAAAATATTACTTACAGGCTGGAGTTATAAACCATAAGGCGAATGCAAATATGGAAGTCCTACACAAAGAATTTGTGAACAGACATCCCAAAGAGCTTACCTCTCTACCAACGAATACAACTGCCAAATCAAGAGGTGTCTGAAGTTTCTTCCCTGTACACTGTAAGACAAGAAAACAAAGGAGGTCAAAACCCATAAGAACAAACAACAACAACAT
This sequence comes from Quillaja saponaria, assembly GCA_029379385.1. Lineage (NCBI taxonomy): Eukaryota > Viridiplantae > Streptophyta > Magnoliopsida > Fabales > Quillajaceae > Quillaja > Quillaja saponaria. The sequence goes on from CM055606.1 coordinate 20,966,205, forward strand.
CGATGATGAAGACGAGGTTATAAAAGAAGAAGAAAAAAAAAATCCAGCGGAACAAATGGAAGCTAACAGAGAAAAAAAGGACAAAGACAAATATTTTGCTCTTCCATTAAAAAATGAGAAAAAAGTACTAAAATAAAAATCCAGATAGTGAAATAACTGCAGCCAAAGAGAACAAATACCAGTATATTTGACCAGCCAGCTTCAGTCAAAACAGACTTTGCCAAATCTTTAGAAGAGACGATCTGATAATTTACAACTTCCTTCATTTCCTTGTCTGGAAATCTGCAATGACCCAGCATGCCATAATCATTTTCTGATTTTCAGTACTGATATAATTGAAACTAGGGACAAAAATACATGAGATGTCCATAGCATTCAACATTTCAACCCAGTTATTATGTATATCAAATCTTATGTAATGTGTGGCATTTGAACTATGTTTCACTATACACCATATGCTGTCAACAAAGCACAAAAAATATATGCATTATATTGATGCATAAACTTTCCATCTATTTGTATTTATATTTTTGTTGTTGACAGGTTAAATTTGATCTGCATACTTGATAGCTCATGTAAGCCTTTCTTTCTTGTTTGATCTTCCTCGTTATTAGGAGTATGGAACTGCATTAAGGTTTCACAGTTTCTTAAAACACTTGAGAGGTTGGGAATTGATCGCATCTATATTTTTTCCCTTCATTTTCCACAGACACTTTATTCTATTAGAATTTAGAAGTCATGTTTAATTATTATTCTTGCAAGATATGTAAATTTACTGATTGATTTCTCAGAATAAACAGACTTTAAATCATACTGCTATATTCAGTGGACAAAATCTGAGCTAAACAAATCTTCAGTGCCAGTAGAACGCAGTAGCAAGTAATTTGAAGTCTTAGGTTTTATCCCATCAAGTAATTTGAGATCCTGGATTTAAAGAAGGAAATTGATAAACTCGCCCCATTGTTGCCCCTCCCTCCATAAGACTGCTTCTCTTCCACCCTCAAGGAAGAGAAAGAAGATAAGGAAGAAGGAAAAAACTTTCATACCAGAAGCAATAAAAACATTGGCGTTGGGATACAGAGTGACACTGCATCAATGACCTTGATGTGAAAACTACTAATTCAATCAGGATAGATTCCATGCAAGAATGCTGCAGCCTTTGGTGTAGCTTGTTATTTGGTGAGGAGTGGACTCTTCAGACTGTATGGCTTCTTGGGGCATTGATCTAGTAATGAGGGAAATACAAACAACAACCTGCTTGCTTGATCAATTGTACTTCCAATGAAAGGCAGCTGGACTGCTGGATCACCCATGGAGGCTTTTAAGAGAAGTTTCTTCAGATGAATTTACACTGGCTCTCTATCCATCCCCTCTTTGCTATAGTCCAAGCATTGGATTTATTTATATATTGAACGTTAGATTCCGATCTTAGCCTAGGTTGCCTTAACTGGACTAGCATCAAACCCAAGGCCTATTTAGGTGTCTGGATAGGTGGGTAGAGAAACCAAATGTCCTTTCTAAATTTACGTAAACCTATTTGTATCTTAACATAACATATAACAAATATAAAGAAATTTACAAAATTATTAGAAAGTACCAAAAAAACATTTAGAAGCGTTTGGATACAATCTCGTTGAAAGTGCTTAACCTTTTTTTTCTCTTCTCTTTTTTCCCTCTAACAAAGGTGTCTTATTCGTCAGGTTCTTTGTCAAATGATACCGAGTCAGGCCTAGGTCTTATGGCCTTACCTGACACCTATGACATTCTTCACCACTTAAAAGATTTTGACGTCCTGATTGACCTATGATACAATATGCTCCATCACACAACTCTCTAGGTAATGCAATGTTTAGATCGCAGCCACATTAAGCACGAATGCAATCTATGCAAACTATGATTAAATTCGTTTGTTCTTGTCCGACTACCTCTAAACAACTTGGGTTAGGAATCACCTGCCCATACATTCTATAATCAAGCTACTTCAACATAACACTAGATACAACCTTGAAAATAACAAAATTATCAACTTTGACCTCTCACCCAGTGGATTCAGTCAAACTCAATCGTTACCTCAAATACCTCTTACAATATCTTGACATCCTACCTTCAGCTAGCTTCCAAAATTACCTCAATGGAAACGGCTTACTAAATGACCACAAACTTGGTCTTACAAATTAGGTGATTCCTCCTTTCAAGACTTGGCCCAAGATCCAAGGATTGGATCTCAACCACTAAATCATCACTCTACATGTGAACTTAGCATCTAAAAGACTTCCAGATCACAAAACTTTCACCAGGTCCTAAACAAACTTAGATTACTCATGATCACTGCTAAATATCAAATGCTTCAAGAGAAGGACACTTGAAAAACTTCATGATAGAATGTCTCGTCCTTGACTTGTCACAATACTCACCTGAGATGGATCCATTTGGAAGCCCTGCGAGATGAGTCTCATTCAATAACTTATATTCTATACTCAACATCTCCTTTTGTCCCAAATGAAGTGATTCTTTTACTATTTTTTATTTTTGCATACAAGCCAGTGAGTTTAGAACACTAAATGTTTCTTCTTGAAGGCTAGAACTTGTAATGCCACCCTTTATTCTAGCGCTTAAAGCAGATATATTCCACTGGACCAACCATCAGTGGGAACCAAGTAGTTCTTCGTAGCATTAGTTGTAAGAAATAAAAAATAGTATCAAAACATATAGATATGCTCAGCCAAGTTTTTCTACTAGCTGGACAAAATTAACGAGAGAAGATGAATTAAAAACCTCCAGCCACCTCAGTCCATGGTAGTAGTCTTGTAACTTCTAAGCCAAAAAACATTAAGGGCAATTTTACTAGGATCAAACGGCAATATTACTAGCAAATGTTCAATACATGAAAAATTGAGAAGGCTTTGGTGATCTTATATCCACTCCACTCTGCCTGAAAGGAGGTACAAGGAAAGTTTGATGATTTCAATCTTCAGGCAGTGCAAGCAAGGTCAAAGTAAGGGGCTCCACTCCAAACCCATCCTGTAACCATCCTATCCTTTGTTCACATCATAGTTTCAGCTCAACTACAATATAAACTCTATGCTTTAACAAGGTTAACATCGCACTTGTAAGGTTATGCTAGAATTAAACCTAGTAGAAGATTTACAATGCTACGGAAACTGGTTCCTAACTTCTCATTTTGGTAATAACAGCATTTGTATCGTGGACCGATATAGATAAAATTATATCATGCTGGAAGATAAAGGCAATCTGATGAAGACAGTTGTAACATGAGAAGAGAATGCGTACAGATTGAGGTGAGGCGACCAAACAAATGCCGGCACAGTGGAGGGCAACGAGAATCCACAAGGAATCACAAGAAGTAGAGCAACCAATGGCACCACCATCGCATTAGCCACTACCTTCATCCTGATCCTATAGCACAAATCCAACTAGAAAAAAGAAAAAAAGAAATCAACACGGTAGGAGAAAGCAGATTTTGATGAGATTGTAGAAGGATAAGCAGCACAGAAAATAATTATGGATCAGAAATATACGGATACAAGATTTGACCGTGTTTCATTTATCATTAAGACCATATCAAATTGAAGTACATGCAGATCATCAAACAGATCGCAAGTCTTCAAAAACAAAAATGAAAAATTCGGAACCAGGATATGCAATTGAAATAAATGAGATAACAAGAAGAAAAAAAATAGTATTTTCTGGAAGAGGGACTTACTTAAGAAACGGAAAGCTAGCGATAGGGTCTGGAGGCTCAACTACCAGATACAATCCAAAATTTGACGAAACAAGTAAGGAAAAGTTTATCCCTTCCTTCTTTTTCTTCTCGTCGGAGGTCCAGAAAACGGAATGGTTGAATTTTTATTTTTTTGGGGCTGAAATGGCTGAACTGAAGACGAAGAAGCTAAAGATGGATCGAATCTATCTTATGTCTTATTTAACAAAGGCCCCGTCGTTGGTTCGTGCCTTTGCGATTCTTTTCTCTTCTTCTCTTGTGTTGGACTGGATAGATTATATAGAATAGTAGCGGGCCGGGCCCATCTTTGTTGTAGTTCAAATTGATTGCTCGACACAAGAACCAATAATATTTCGTAATGTAGTAGCTAGAGTCCGGCACCAGCAATGCAGACCAGCGGTGGATTCTGAACTATAGAAGAAGAGGCCGATATTGCCCCCTTACTTTTCACTGTAAAAGTATTGAGACACTACTCCACACTCTTCTATAGAATTAGCAACAACATAATTGTACAGATAACAATATGATGTGAAATTTATAAAAATATGTAAATCGCTAAAGTCTCTATTTTACTAGGGCATGAATCATTAGAGATTCTGATAATTTACATTAAAATTTTATTAAGACTTGAATTGCTGGAGACTCAAACGATTTAGGTTAAAATTTTACTAAGACATAAATTATTAGAGACTCTGAAAATTTACGTTAAAATTTTACTAAGATGTGAATCGTTGGAGACTCTGGTGATTAATAATATTATTAAATAATAAATAACTACAAGGGTATTTGGTAATTTCACACAAATAATTATTAAATAATTAATATTTTGTATTATGCAATATGTTTTAATACGTAATATTAATTAGTAAATATATTTTGAAATAAATATATGTGCTAAATGATTAATAATATTATTAAATAATAAATATTAGTACAGGGGTATTTTGGTCAAAACCTAATTTCAACCATCCCAAGGCAACCCGAGAGACTTGGAGGGGTAAAACCGTCATTGACCTTCCCCAAATTTAATCCCTTGTTCTTCACTTTTCACTAGTTATTTATTATTTAATAGTATTATTAATTATTTAATCAATTGGATATTAATAATATTCATTATTTAAAAAATTAATATTTGTTAAAATAAAATATTTGAAAGTATCAAGTATTGAATAATATCTAACATTATGCAATATTTTTTAATACGTAACAGTAATTAGTAAATATAATTTTGATATAAATATATGTGCTGAATGATTAATAGTATTATTAAATAATAAATAACTACAAGGGCATTTTGGTCATTTCACACAAATAATTAATAATATTATTAAATAATTACTATTTCTTGTTATGCAATATTTTTTAATACGTAACAGTAATTAGTAAATATATTTTTGATATAAATATATGTGCTAAATGATAAATAATATTTTTAAATAATAAATATTAGTACAGGGGCATTTTGATCATTTCACGCAAACAATTAATAATATTTCATATTATGCAATGCTTTTTAATACCTAACAGTAGTTAGTAAATATATTTTTGATATTTGCTAAATAATTAATAATATTTTTAAATAATAAATATTAGTACAGGGGCATTTTGGTCATTTCGCACAAAAGGGCAAAACTCGCCCAAATGTGGACAAAACCTAATTTCAACCATCCCGAGGCATCCCTACAGAACTGGAGGGGTAAAAATGTCATTGACCTTCTCCAAATTCAATCCATTGTTCTTCACTTTTCACTAATTATTTATTATTTAATAGTATTATTAATTATTTAGTAAATTAGATATTAATAATATTCATTATTTAAAAAATTAATATATTTTAAAATAAAATATTTGAAAGTATCAATTATTGAATAATATCTAACATTAAATAATATATATTGATGAATATTAGTAAAATTTCAACACTTTTCACAATTTTTCAAAATTTCAACGTACATCGTCAGAGTTTTTGACGATTTATGTTGAAAACTTTCAAAACGTGAGTCGTTGGACACTCTGGCCATTGATGTTGAAATTTTACCAACACGTGAATCGTTGGACATTTGGACGATTTACGTTAAAATTTTACTAAGACGTGAATTGTGTTGAAATTTTACTAATATTAATCAATATATATTACTTAATATCAGATATTATTCAATAATTAATGCTTTCAAATATTTTGTTTTGTTTTAATAAATATTAATTGTTAAATAATATTTAAAACTTAATAATGAATATTATTAATATCCAATACTCAATAACTAATACTTTGATATTTAATAATTAATTTTTTATATTATGTAACATTTTTTGATACGTAATAAAAATTAGTAAATACATGTTTGATATTTATTAAATGATTAATAGTATTAATAAATAATAAATAACTACAAGGGTATTTTGGTAATTTCATACAAATAATTAATAATATTATTAAATAATTACAATTTCCAATTATGCAATATTTTCAATACGTAACAGTAATTGGTAAATATATTTTGGATATAAATATATGTGCTAAATCATCAATAGTATTATTAAATAATAAATAACCACAAGGGCATTTTGGTCATTTCATACAAACAATTATTGAATAATTAATATTTCCAATTATACAATATTTTTCAATACGTAACAGTAATTATTAAATATATTTTTGATATAAATATATGTGCTAAATGATTAACAATATTATTAAATAATAAATAGCCACAAGGGCATTTCGATCATTTCACACAAACAATTATTGAATAATTAATATTTCCAATTATGCAATATTTTTCAATACGTAACAGTAATTGGTAAATATATTTTTGATATAAATATATGTGCTAAATCATCAATAATATTTTTAAATAATAAATATTAGTATAGGGGCATTTTGGTCATTTTGCACAAAAGGGCAAAACTCGCCCAAATGTCCACAAAACCCGATTTCAACCATCCCGAGGCATCCCTACAGGCCTGGAGGTTTAAAACCGTCATTGACCTTCCCCAAATTCAATCCCTTGTTATTTATATTAGTTATTTATTATTTAGTAGTATTATAAATTATTTACTAAATTGGATTTGAATAATATTCATCATTCAACAATTAATATTTATTACAGTAAAATAAAATATTTTTAAGTATCAATTATTGAACAATATCTAACATTAAATAATATATATTGATGAATATTAGTAAAAATTTCAACACTTTTCACATTTTAGAAAATTTTTTAACGTAAATCGTCAGAGACTCTGACAATTCACGTTGAAATTTTTCCAAAACATGAATCGTTGGAAACTCTGACGATTCACATTGAAATTTTACCAAAACGTGAATTGTGTTGAAATTTTACTAATATTTATCAATATATATTATTTAATATTAGTTATTATCCAATAATTAATACTTTCAAACATTTTATTTTATTTTAAATAATATTAATCGTTAAATAATATTTAATACTTAATAATGAGTATTATTAATAACTAATATTTGATATTTAATAATCAATATTTCATATTATGTAATATTTTTTAATACGTAATACTAATTATTAAATACATGTTTGATATTTACTAAATGATTAACAATATTATTAAATAATAAATAGCCACAAGGGCATTTCGGTCATTTCATACAAACAATTATTGAATAATTAATATTTCCAATTATGCAATATTTTTCAATATGTAACAGTAATTGGTAAATATATTTTTGATATAAATATATGTGCTAAATGATTAGAAATATTATTAAATAATAAATAACCACAAGAGCATTTTGGTCATTTCACAAAAACAATTATTGAATAATTAATATTTCCAATTATGAAATATTTTTCAATGCGTAACAGTAATTGGTAAATATATTTTTGATATAAATATATGTGCTAAATCATCAATAATATTTTTAAATAATAAATATTAGTATAGGGGCATTATGGTCATTTTGCACAAAAGGGCAAAACTTCGCCCAAATGTCGGCAAAACCTGATTTCAACCATCCCGAGGCATTCCTACAGGCCTGGAGGGGTAAAACCGTCATTGACCTTCCCCAAATTCTATCCCTTGTTCTTCACTTTTGAGTGGTTTGTGTTTAAACTTTGGAAGGGCATAACTTTGTGCACTGGTGTCCAAATCAGGCATTTTTCATTTCGCGTAAATTTTTGAAATCTACGATGTGGTAATTTGGGAACCAGATTGGCGATTTTGGAGACCCTTAAATCATTTTTTTGCCCTCCAAATAGGGTTTAGGGTTAGGGATAGGGTTAGGGTTAGGGTTAGGGTTAGGGTTAGGTTAGGGTTAGGGTTAGGGTTAGGGTTAGGGTTAGGGTTAGGTGTGATCGTGGTGGGTGGGGATCTAAACACTTGGAGAGGGTGGGTGAACCCTACTCGAGGGCCTGCTACACCTAACTGGTGTTTATGGGCCCACCTAGTCCCATCTTGGCCTAAGTTGGGAGCTGGGTCGGCTTCTAAACACTTGGCGAGGGTGGGTGAACTCTGGTCGACAACCTTCTACACCTAATTGGTATGGATAGGCCAACCTCGTCCCCATCCTGGCTAAAGTTGGGAGTTGGGTTGGCTTCTAAACCCTTGGGGAGTGTGTGTGAACCCTACTCGAGGGCCTGCTACACCTAACTGGTGTGGATGGGCCAACCTCGTCCTCATCTTGGCTTAAGTTGGGAGTTGGTTCGGCTTCTAAACACTTGCACAGTGTGTGTGAACTCTTGTCGAGGACCTTCTAAACCTAATTGGTATGGATAGGCCAACCTCGTCCCCATCCTGGCTAAAGTTAGGTGCTTGGTCGGCTTCTAAACCCTTATAGAGTGTGGGTGAACCCTTTTCAATGCCCTGCTACACCTAACTTGTGTGTATGGGCCAACCTCGTCCCATATTGGCTTAACTTGGGAGCTGGGTAGGGTTCTAAACACTTGGATAGTGTGGGTGAACCCTACTCGAGGGCCTGCTACACCTAACTGGTGTGGATGGGCCAACCTCGTTCCTATCCTGACTTAAGTTCTGTGCTGGGTTGGCTTCTAAACCTTTTGAGAGTTTGGTGAACTCTAGTCGGTGCCTTCCTACACCTAACTGGTGTGTTTGGGCAAGCTCCGTCCCCATCTTCACTTAAGTTGGGTGTTGGGTTGGCTTCTAAACCATTGAAGAATATAGGTGAACCCTACTCGGTGTCTTGCTACACCTAACTGGTGTGTTTAGTGTAACCTCGTCCCCTTCTTGGATCCAGTTGGGTGCTGGGTTGGCTTCTAAGCCCTAGGACAGTCTAGGTGAACCCTGTTCGGTCCCTTTCTACACCTAACTAGTGTGTTTGGGCCAACCTCGTCCTCATCTTGAATGCTGTTGGGTGCTGGGTTGGCTTCTAAGCCCTAGGAGAGTCTAGGTGAACCCTATTCGGTCCCTTTCTACACCTAACTAGTGTGTTTGGGCCAACCTTGTCCCCATCTTCACTGAAGTTGGGAGCTGGGTTAGGTTGTAAAGCCTTGGAGAGTCTGGATGAACATTATTTGGTGCCATGCTACACCTAACTTGTGTGTTTGGCCAACCTCGTCCCTATCTTTATCAAAGTTGGGAGTTGGGTTATAGTGGTGGGGTTGTAGTCTAATCTAAGCCCTTTGAGGATATGGGTGAACCTTACTCGGTCTCTTGCTACACCTAACTTGTCTTGGGGTTAGAGGTGAGGTTATTGTTCACACAAGGCCAATCTAAGGCTCGGGTAAACCATAGCCTGGCCTAGTAAAGCCCAAGCCTAGCCCGGTAAAATCATTGTTGGGCCTGGGCCCATAAAGGGGGTTACTGTTCACACAAGGCCAATCTAAGGCTCGGGTAAACCATAGCTTGGCCTGGTAAAACCCAAGCCTAGCCCGGTAAAACCATTGATGGGCCTGGGCCCATAAAGGGGCTTACTGTTCACACAAGGCCCATCTAAGGCCTGAGAAAACCATATCCCGGCCCGGTAAAACCATTGTTTGGCTTCGGCCCAAAAAGGGGTAACTGTTCACATAAGGCCCATCTAAGGCCTGGGAAAACCCGTGCTAGACCCTGGTAAAACCATTATTGGGCCTGGGCCCATTAAGGGCATTACTGTTCACACAAGGTCCATCTAAGGCCCAGGTATAACATAGCCTGGCCCAGTAAAACCCGAGCTAGACCTAATAAAACTATTGTTGGGCTTGGGCCCATAAAGGGGTTACTGTTCACACAAGGCCCATCTATGGCCCTGGCATACCATAGCCCGGCCCGGTAAAACCCGAGCCAGACCCAATAAAACTATTGTTGGGCCTGGGCCCATAAAAGGGGTTACTGTTCACACAAGGCCCATCTAAGGCCCGGGCATACCATAGCCCGGCCCGGTAAAACCCGAGCCAGACCCAAAAAAACTATTGTTGGGCCTAGGCCCATAAAGGGGATTACTATTCACACAATGCCTCATCTAAGGCCCGGGCATACCATTGCCCGGTCCGATAAAACCCGAGCCAGACCCAATAAAACTATTGTTGGGCCTGGGCCCATTAATGGGGTTACTGTTCACACAAGGCCCATCTAAGGCCCAGTTTAATCCTATCTCGGCCCTGTAAAACCCAAGCCCGGCCCAGCAAATCCTTAGATGGGCCTGGGTCCAACAAGGGGTTACTATTCACAGAAAGGCCCATGTAAGGCCCGGGCATACCATAGCTCGGCCCGGTAAAGCAATTGTTGGGCCCGGGCCCATAAAAAAAGGGTCACTGTTCACACAAGGCCCATCTAAGGCCCGGGCATACTATATCCTGGCTCGGTAAAATCATTGTTGGGCCTGGGCCCATTAATGGGGTTACTGTTCACACAAGGCCCATCTAAGGCCCAGTTTAATCCTATCTCGGCCCGGTCAAACCCAAGCCCGGCCCAGCAAATCCCTAGATGGGCCTGGGTCCAACAAGGGGTTACTATTCACAGAAAGGCCCATGTAAGGCCCGGGCATACTAAAGTCCGGCCCGGTAAAGCAATTGTTAGGGCCCGGG